>JAAWXA010000043.1:5084095-5195541 GCA_038090715.1 Florisuga fusca
CCTCCCGCAAACGCTGCTGCAAGGCTGGAGGTGGATCCGTGGAATCTCGGTTCATGCACCAGAGTTGGTCAAAGGGCTGTGGTGACTGTGAAGGTTGGCACTGATCCTCCAGAGAGACGTCCAGGTGCCCCAGGCAAAAGGGGTTATTGGGTTGTTGAGTCTGGAGGAAAGGAGGCTGAGGAGAGACCTCACTCTCCGAGGTGGGGGTCCATCTCTCAGATTACAAGTGGTATGATGAAGGGAAATGGCCTCAAATTGCACCAGAGGAGGTTTAGATGGGATGTTAGAATATTCTTCACAGAAAGTGTTATCAAACATGAAAGCAGGCTGACCAGGGAGATGACTGAACCACCATCCCTGGAGGTGTTTCAAAGATGTGGATATTTGGCGATTAGGGACATGGTTTAGCACTGGATTTGGTAGAGTTAAGTTAATGGGTGGACTCAATGATTTTAAAGGTCTTGTCCAACCACAACAATTCTGTGATTGTATTAGTTCTATTTTGGGAAGCTGACCTAAAGACAAGACAGACTGTGAAGTCTGCTTATTGGAACTAAAATACCACTGCAGATGCAAATTTGTTACCAAATTACATCAACATCGAACCTGGAGGGTTTGTATTAACAGCACAAATTATCACTCATTCTGGACACAGTACTTTTAAATACTAGAGTGGTATTAAATGTTATTAGTGGTTAAATGCTGTTAAGTCACAGAAGCTCTGTAAAATTTAGGGTGACAACTACTGAACACAGCATGTAAGAGATGGTGATTGAAGCTAAAGGAAAAAAAAAACATGGGGAAATAAAGGGAAAAAATAGGCAAGTAATGTTGGCAGGATCTCACAATGAAGCCAAGTCAACCAGGTTTGGTACTGCTTCATTGCTTTATGCACTGTAACTGTAATTTTATATTTTAGGGGACCTGTGAAAACCATTCATATCTATGGGAATCAAATCCCACCCCAGAGTGCACATCCTGACAACTTTGGGGGGATTAGAGAATTTTTGCATGACGTATAGTGGAGAAGGTTGCAACTGCAGTCTGTCCCTGGCCACAAAACTCCAGGAATCTCAGATTTAATAAAACATGAGCACTTCAAAACTCCAAGAAACCGTTTCACCACTCTGCACTTTTTAACAGGTCATTTACACATGTGTAAAGAATGCAAGGAGAAACTTAACTTTTATACTGAGATGAAAAAACAGTGGGGGGCAAGGCAGGGGAGCACAGGTCTGCCCTTTCATAAACAACAAAATCCAATCTCACAAGCAGAGAACGTGCTGTACTGAAGGGTAGGAACAGGTACTGCAGGTTCAAAGGCTCTAAGAAACAGTAGTTGATATTTTTCAGGAAAAAAAAAGAAAAAGAAACTATGACTGCATTGCACAGTGCAAAACAAAACATCCAAATCATTGAACACACCCACACTGTCCTCACACACACATCTGTTCCCACTCTACCATGGCTTGAGATTTTTCTATTCTACCAGGAGCACTGCACAAGGAGTGCAAAGGAGACATTAAATTCCTTTCAAGACCTTGAAGAAGAAATAAAAATGGAGAGTGTGCACTTCAGGACACAACTCAAGAGAATAATTATTCCAGCTCCTAGAAGAAAAGCTTTCAGGACCAGCAGCCAGTTTGGAAAGCTCAGGAGTTACCAAAGCTGTTAGACATTATATGGATGAAGACAGCTTCAAATTTAATCCCCTCCTCTGTGTGCTTACCCTTCTTATTCTAATGTAACAAATCAATATTAAAGGGGAGTTTTCAGTGTCCTTTCCACCAAGCCAGAAATCCAGTGCTCATCTGCCTTCTGCATATCCCAACAGCAAAATTACCACGTTCAAATAGTCTCATTTTCCACGTTTTCTGCTACCTCGACTTGTGTTTTCTCATACACATTTTCAAGAACACACGTAAAATTGTCATGTCAGAAGTGGATCCTAATGGGTAAAGTCTATAACCTGTGATAAATAAGAGTTTAAACAAGCACAGAAGTTGCACAGAAAGTTGCCTGGCTCTCCCTAGCAGAGAAGAAGCCTTTTACTCCCAGCAGCTTCTCAGCCTGGTTCCCCAAAGGAAAAGGCCTTAACACCCAGCACCAACAGACTGCACAGCACCAGTCATGGTAAAGACTTTCAAAGTCCTTGGGGACTTTTAGTTGGTGGGCAGAGATCTAAACATACTACATCTGCTGTATGAAAGCCTGCAGGTGCCATGCAAAGACACCCAAAAAAACCCAGGAGCAGTTCAGATCTCCCCACTGCTGCTCAACCTGCTCACCAACCAAGCCACCAGGCTTGTGAGTGGCTCCCACCCAGCTATCCCAGTTTCCAGCCAGCAGCTTAAACAGCTAATAAATGGTTTGGTGCTACCAGGGAGGCAGCAATAAAAGAGGGATCTAGGGGTTTACAGAAGGACAAGAAGGAGGGAGGTTTGGGGGTGGTGGGAAAGGAAAATGGGGTGAGGGCCTGTGCTGGCACACACCTGAGGAGACAGAGGGAACGGTGGCAATCAAAAATGGAGGAAATAGACAAAATCTAAGAAAAAACTGGCCTCATGAGTCCCACTGCTCACAGAACAACTTATTTAGCCCCCTCTGTAGTTTCCCTTCATGCTGGGAACTTCCCTGACACTACCTTCTACGCAGCTCTGCAGTTGGCAGCTGCAATTTAATACAGTGAATGCCATCATACCTTTGTCTCCTCCTTTACTTGAAATGGTCTCCACTTTACCTCTTCTCCTCACCTACACCAAATTCCTCATCCCACTTACTCGTAAGCGTTTCTCACATCCAACATCCTGGTGTCTCCAATCTGCTATAAACCACACTGAGTCCTTTCAAGCAGGTATTAAGGAGTTTCAGAGCCAGCTGATGCCATGGCACTCTTCCATGGCCTGAAATAAACCTCAGAAAAACATCCATTGCTCCTCAAGGGAACAACAAGCTGAGGGGAGGATCCTGAACTTTTCTCTTTTCCCTGCCACAGTCCTTTTGGTAAATCTTTTTTAACCTTTCTCCTCCCTTCCACAGGACACAGCACTGAGGCTGGAACATTTGTGGATTTTACAAGTTTCTTTAGAATGTTTTTCAGCCACACTCTCAACCTCAGACACTCCCATCAGGTTTCCTGGGATTCAGTCACTTTTTAGCCCCAGGGTGCTGTAGGTGCTGAACAGATCTTATGTATCTCTCAGCCACTGTGGAACAACTACACAGCAAAGCTCAGCTTTTCATCCTGCTGAGACTTGGACTGCTTTTGGCCACCAGGTATCCCACAGCACAGTTGACAAGAGAGGAAATGTTAATCTGGAGTACTGGCCAAATTCCAGTTTAGGTAATTACATTCTGACAATTCTCCTTGCAGTTTTTAATGGACAAGGATTTTTTTTTCCTTTTCTCCTTACTTTATGTCATAAAAGCAGTGGCCTGGTCCTGCTCCTGCTGTTAAAGCAGCTGCCAGGCTTTGCAGCCTAAGTAGCTGCATTTCAGTGGTAGATAAAGGCATCTCAGTATGTTTTTAAAAAGCCCTTAGAAGACCCAATGGGCACCAGAAGTATTGTAAGAATACACCCTACTGCTGGCCAGAAAGCCCAACCAAGGGCTAGAGGATGAAACTAAGCCCTCAGTGGCAATATCTGTGTTGGGAAAGGAAAAGTTAGCCTAAGAATCAATTACCAACATGCAGATTTTTCCCTCCCAAATGCTAATTGTAGTTTGGACCCAGTGCAGCCCCAGCTGGGATCCAAACAGCAAATAGAGTGAACTATCAGCATCCTACACAGGGGAACCAGATCCTGATGGCAGAAGAGAGTAAATTTACAAAAGCAATGAAAGCTTTTAGCAGATTCTGGAGTAAACACTGCCTGGTAGTGAAATGGGATGAGGAAAAGAAATGCCCCTTCCCTTGTTAGTGAGGCACAGTTACTGCTTCTCATTTTATGTAGCTCTTAGAAAGGGAAGTCCCAAGAAAAGAAATGGGGTACAAGGTTTTGTTTAAGGTGGAATATTACGGATCACACTGGGAGTATGGCAACTTGCACTGCCACACGTCTGATGAAGGATAAACAGTCTAGATAAATCAACTAAGTGACTTTAATAATGCTGTGTTTATAAAACCATACATAACCACACTATGTTAATTTCTTCTACAGAACCAAAATGCCTAAAAGGGTCGTTTTCATATTTCAGCAAGTTAGGTAAGAGAAGAGAGCTTAGGACAGTGGTTATCAATAAACCATGAGAGACCAGGTGGCTCAGGGGATGGTTAGAGACGTGTAGCTTTCCCTCCTTCCCCAATATTTCCCAGATCCTTAGCAACTGAAGGCTGCTTCTAGCCTTGATTTGTTGATCAAAATATGGTTTTCCCCATCCCCAAAACTACCAGCAAACCAATTTTAGTATGATAAACCACTCCTGGCCTTGGTGGAGCTTGACACAGTGTGAGCAGGTGAAGGCAGAGCAGCTTTTTTTACCCTCACAGCAATTCTACAGTAATGCTGTGACCCCAGCCCTCCCTTCTTTTGCATTTTTATAGTTACCCAAAAATATTAAATGCTTTGAGCCATTTGGAGTCATTTTATGTGTGTGTATCAAGCCAAACCAGGTACATGAACAGCAACCTGCTACCAGCAGCAGCCTTCCCAACACTGAGAACAGAGATGCTCTCACAGTGGCTTGTGAGCAACAACATGGCAAAGGGGCTGCTCTCTGTCCCACAGTGTTGTTCCTCTCCCATCCTCACCTGGGCCCCTGCAGGATGTACAGCAGAGAGAGTGAATGTGTACAAGGTATTTTGGTTCTCTTTTTATCTAGACTTAACCCTGTTATTCTAAAAAAAAAGGTAAGATATGAGTCACCCAGCATAAAAAAAAAAATTATCTAAACTGTATCTAAATAAAATTTTTATCTGCAAGAACATTTTTTAAAGACTCACATTAAAACCCTTCCATATTGTAATACTAGTGGAAATGTTAGTAATTATTAGTAATTAGTAATATTAAGTAAATAAGTAAATTAGTAATATTAAGATGTGGTCCAAAGCAGGAAGCAGCAACCCAGCCTGGTGACAGCCAAGCCAAACTCTGAGTGGATCTTGGTGGTGACTAAATAATGGCACAAAGTACCAGCACTGCCTCTGCTTAAGGATCCTCCCGCTTCTGAGCCCTTGCTACACTAAGCTATCTGCTGCTTTTCTGTAAAATTCCCTTGAATTCTTTGAGTATTACAGCTAACCATGCTTTCCCTTCATCTCAAAACAGATGCTTTGAAGTCTTCCAGAGCTATCCAGGAAAGAAGACACATCCAAATACCTACCTACCCCCAAACTCCACCCTGGAACAGATGGCAAGGTTATAAATACAGAAGCATCTGGTAACCACTGGTAGGGAAAAGTTGGCAAGCAACAGCTTATTCTGTTGTACTAAATATTCCATAATTTAAACTATATTTAAACAGGAGTTGAAAAGAAACAGTTGTTTGTATATAACATAATCCCCAAAACACCTACATGTAACTGCAGTTTACCTTGGACATTACCCTCTTGCCTACAAAAAGCACCTTTTTTTTTTTGTTTAAATGAAGCATTCAGCCCTGTCTAAACTTAAAAGTAATTGCAAAACAAGCAGTTTAGTAAAGCAAAAAAACATAATTTCAGCTTGTGCTTTGTTGCACCAGGCAACCACACTCAAGGATTTGAGTTTCCACACTTCAGCTCACCCTTAAGTCCATGCAATCTTGAGGGGCCTTGACAGCCTGCCAGATTGCCAGGAGTGCTTGAAGAGACAGAAGACTCAGGGAACAGACTTCACTCACAGGGACCTGTGTGCTGAAGCCAGCTGGTTCATTTGTGTCCTCCCTCATCCCCCCTGTTCAATTACCACAACATAAACTGGGGATCATTCTTCCTACGTGACTGTCAGAAACACAATCTGTTAGAAATTACAGTCATCGTGTAGTAAAGAAGGCTGGTAAGCACAGAAACAGGTGGTTAAGAAAAAAAAAAAAACAAACACCTGCAAATCCCCAAACCAAAGTCAGACCTGAGTGTGCATGCTGCCCTTGGCAACCCCAAATCCATTTCCAAAACTGTTAAAAATAATCTTTGGGGATGCTGTTCCATGGTTCTTCCTGCGAGCTGAGTGAATCATCTGTGCTTGTGAGAAATCCAAAGCGATTGCAGGCATAAAACGATCGTTCTGGATTAAAGTCACTTTGGGAAAAGACTGTAAAAGGCTGTCTGCTGGGATTGTGCTAGAGGTCCACTGGAGACCCCACCATCGGATTTGGATGTGTGCAGAGAGCTTTTAAAAATGACTAGAGAGAGAAAGAAATCCTCTAAGGAACTGGCTGACGAGGGAGCCTTAAGTTCCAGATATAGAAGGAAGAATAAATACTACCAGCAGGGCCTTGTAAGTCTGGGATGTAATAGCCCACAGACAACAAAACAGGTGATGGGCAAACCAGAGGTGATTCTGCTGTAGACTTCTGGCTGTTGTAATAGCTGCTTGTGATCACTCAATTTGAGCCTATTTTCCACAAATTGGTTCAGTTTAAGCAAAATAAAAGCAGGTTTGCAAGGTTTTCAATTTCAAAAAGAAAAGCTGAGGTAATTAAGGGAACTAGTTCGGGATGCTGAGGGGGCTGAATGGCTGAAAGGTGCCACTTGTAAGACCTTGAAATTAAAGAATAAAAACCATCTGCCATTTGTGTCCTAAACAGAGGAGGCAAATAAAAAAGGGAAGCCATGAAAAAATGCTGGAGATTGGAGACAGCCATGGCCAGGCCCCCAGACTGAATACAGCTGCTGTCTTACCACTGAGTAATGAAGAGAGCACCCAACACAGGGGTGAAGGCAGGCTGGGCTACAAGAAAGTCTGCCTACAATTTCCCCAGCCAGGGGAACATCCACTACACAGCTCAGGCTGCCAAAAAGCCATGTCTGCTAACAAAGCCTTCTAACAGCTCTCCACAATCCCCCAGCTAAAATTAAAAAAATCCTTGAATCAGACTGGTTTGGGTTGGAAGGGGCCTTAAAGATCTTCTAGTTCCAACCATCCAACCAAATCTTCATGCTTAGAAATGCTGGAATGGACCTCCTCATCCCACAGCCCATGTTTGAAAGTGCCAGTGTGCATCCCTGATATTCTCAGGTCACCACATGACATCCCATCAATACCAGTCAACAGCATCCCCCCTAAATGGAGGAGACCTCTATGCAGAATCTCTCTGCTTAAGGAAGGAGGGCCAGAGGTGGCAGTGTTCCAGGAAGCCACAGCTATCAATTGCAGACAAGACTTGAGAACACTCTGAATCAACACAGAAAAGTCATGGAACCATGAAGGTTGGAAAAAGCCCTCTAAGATCAAGGCCCAAATGAAATACAGAGCCTAAAGTGCACTGTGAGATTGAAGTTACATTGTACTAAAATAACTTGGCACCCATCTCTGATAAAATAACTGGTTTCTTTTGAGAAGAAGGCAGTTCAACCTGTTTATTGGAATTCTAGCAAAGTGACAAGAAATCAGGGGACTGATAAGAGGGGGGGAAATGGAAATTGAGATGATGATAAATGCTAGCGTGCATTAAGTGCTGCAGGTTTTTTAAAAAGCATCATTACAAAGTTAAATAATAACAACCAATTGTCATTAAAAAATTATAGAATCATAGAATCTGCTGAGTTGGAAGGGATCCATCAGGATCATGGAGTCCAACTCCTGTCCCTGTGTAGGGCACCCCCAGGATCACCCCATGTGCCTGAGAGCATCATCCAAACACTTATTGAACTCAGGCAGGTTTGGTGCTGTCACCACTTCCCTGGGGAGCTGTTCCACTGCTCAGCTGCCCTCTGGGTGAAAAACCTTTTCTGGTATCTAACCTAAACCTCCCCTGATTCAGCTTCACACCATTTCTGTGTCCTGTCCTTGGTCCCAGGAGTGAAGGAATCAGAACCAGATCCATCTCTTCCCCTTGTGAGAAAGCCATAGACTGCACTGAGGTCACCCCTCAGCCTCCTTTTCTCCAAACTGAACAATCCAAGTGACACAATCTATTTGAAGTCCAAACTTCACTAAAATGTACCAAAATGCTTAAAGAAAATAATAAATAAAATAAATAAAATTTTAAAATCTAAGCAGTACAAGCCTGCTGCCAAAATTGACCACTAAAACAGGAAACAGGTACCAGCTTCTCCTTTTTCCCAGTGCAGACAGATACTTCCTTCTTTCTGCAGTTCACTCAATTCAGATATTACTGTATCAGAAAGAGGGAAACCATCTCAAAGCTGAATCATTACAAAAATATTTCTTAAAACAAAGACTAAGTTTTTTTCTCATACCTGCAGGATTCTAAAATGTATTTGCAAAAGCACAGGACTGGAAATCCTGAGTTTGATCCCTTAATACCGAAGTCAACCACATTTTGTAATCCCATTAATACATTTATCAGGCTCCATCTTCCCAGTAATCACATTTTTAGCCCTTGTTACCCAATTCCCATTAGAAAGCTATTCAAGAACCTCACTTGGTTTGAAGCCATTCTCCTCAATTCCAGCCTAAACTTATTCAGAGCCATTTGTTCTTGTGCCAGGATTGTCATTTCACTTAAATAACCCTTCTCCCTCTCTGGCATTTATGCCAGTGTATTTATAGAGAAGGAAGACAATTTTTCTCTGCCTTTTCTTCTTACTGGCTTACCATCCAGGCTCCTGTAATAGTTTTGTGAACCAGTTTCTCTGCTCTCCAGCTCATTTCTAGCAGACACCTTCCCCTGTGCCTTTTACAGTTGAAATCAATCTTTCTCCTCCATGGATGAGGAACACATACTACATTTTAACCAATGCCACACTAAACCCTGTTGCAGTAACATTCACATTTCCTTGTTGCTAGTGGAAATAACGTGGCTGACAAATGTGATCCTGGTATGTGATCCTCACTGTCATGAGGACAGCTAAATTATCCTACAGCTGATTAATACATTCTAATTCCAGTATAGGAACCCCAACTTTCTATTGGAGCTCATGTTACATTTACTTACAGGCAAATAGTCCTAAAGTTATTCATTCTTCTGGTGGGATGTCTTGGTTTTCCTCTTTTGATGACATCTCCAAATCCCATTAATTTCTGCTGTATCATTAGTCAATGCATTGATTAACACTGGTCTTGGGAAACACTAATTACCAGCTTGTCCACCAATCCTTCTCTTCAACCATCCTACCTTTTCTCATGTGACTACAGGATGTATTTATGCAAAACAAGAGGGCAAAATACTTGAGTTGTGGTCGACTTGAACTGCCTTGCTTTGCATTTTTTGTCTTCTTTTTTCTTAACAAAAGGCTGACTTTTGCTGGTGGAGAACAACAAAGGCATATTTCTCTGTAAATCAGGACTCCAGCTAAACTAGAAAGCTGTCCTATATTTTACAGTTGGGCATTTGTAAAAATTAATACACTCTGCAAGTCAACACATTTTATGTTAAAAATGGTAAATGAAGCTTCTTAATGAGTCGTCTGACTTTTTAATTGCACTTGGGATTTATGTCAAATTTAAAAAACAATTAGAATGCAGGAAAATGGCACGTAAAACTTGTAGTTAAATAAAATTAAGCCCGATGTGCTGAATACATAGTTTGAATTAAAACAAAGTGGTTCACTGTACAAAGGAATTTTGCAGCCTATAAATAGAACCACTTTCTATCTATTCAGCATGTCTTCAGGTTTTCAGAACTTGAAACAAAATTAATTTCTATTCTCATGTGAAGGAAGAGCTGATGCTCAAGTAAAATGAATGTGGCTACTCCACTAAACATCTTCTCTGAACTCAGAACACTTCTGCAGCTGTGCCCATGTTGTCAGAAACACTTCTTAGCAGGACAAAGGAAGAGCAACACCAGCAAGCAAAGGTGGGCAGGGAGGAGCAGAACTGTTTCTACTTTAGTCCTGCCTAAAATTTTTGAGAAAGTGTATTCACATGTTGTCCTGCTCCCATCCCCTTGCTCTCTCTCCATAAATTCCTGTCTACTCACAGGAACTCTGCACAAACACACAGGCTGACCCCACCATGATGGATTGAAATCTCATCAACTAAAGAAGCAGGCCATGAAGCTGTGTACATGCAGAAAAGCAGAGGTCAGTGAGAGGAGCAAACCAGAGAATAAACATGAAAATCACTCCAGCTGGTGTGAGGAGGGGTTTGATCCAGCACAATAAATATGCTGCTATGGATCAGGAGCTGTTTTTCCCAGTAGTCGTTGCCTCAGCCTGAGCCATGGAAAGTTGTTTCAGCTTCCTTATTGGTGGAGGAAGGCTCTCCAAGTCTTCTTCATTCACTTGCCCTGAAGCACTTTGAGATCATCCAACAGATGGCAATACTCCTCTTTGATCAGTACCAGTACTGGCTCACAAGAGACTAAGAAAACAAATTATTTGTCCTTCTGATTACTCCAAGGTTCCACTAAAACCACTATGTTGAGTTTTAAATTCAATCAAATTTAAAGATTAAATTTCTCCCACCAGTGACTACCTTTTTTTTTTTTAATTAATTAAAGAAAATAGGTTGAACTTTAGGAGTGTTAAGCAGTAGAAGAAGCTGCATAAAGTACATCACAGAAAGATGCCACTGGGATCAGCTGAAGCCAAAACTGAAAACATTTAGAAGGAACAGAGCCAAAAGCACAGAACCAGCTTTAAATTTGGCATATGCTGTGGCAGGAGGCCAGTGAAAGGAGAACTTGATAAAAGAGCAGTGAGAGGGAGGGCTCCCTGCTCCTCCAGATGAGGAACCACGGGCCAGATAACCAGGTGTCATCAGCTGGCACAGCTGGGATGAGATCAATGAAGCAACTCCAACTCCAACTTGCTGGGGCCCTGTCCTGGCACATCTACTCAGCTGTAAAAAAACTCTCATGGTACTAAGCCATGCCATTAATAAACACTAAGCTATTATACACCACTTGCCATCTTCAAAGAGCTTTAAAACCAATGACTAATCCTCACAACCACCTCCTTAGGTGCAGGAACAGTTTATAAAGATAGCAACAAAGGCAAAATGGTGAAGTCATTGGCCACAGCTCCTTAAAAGCAAGTTTTAAAACCAGCTGAGCCCAAGGCAGAAATTCAGGGCTCCCAGTTACATACCCCCTTCATGAGGCAGAATTTCCCTTGTGTTCAACAGCAGGAGACATCTAAGACCTAAAATATTTGCCCCCCAAACTTGAAACATAATCTCTAAAGATATTTCTCAAGTGGGAATAAGATTGATTTTGTGTCTTCTCTGCACAGGCAGGGATTGGCAGAGCAGCAGAGGAGGTAAAATGGGTGAAATGTTGGTAAAATGGAGATCAACAGGAAGTTCTGGCCACTACCTTGCATTTCAGCTCATGTGGTTTAACCAAGGAAAAAAAAACAACAAACCAGCTAAGCCTTCCCACTAGAAGGTCTGTAAATCACAATTCCTATATTCTCCTCTCATCTTAGTTTTTCTTCAAACAAATAAAATTAGATTAAAATTTACAAGAAAGCTGTGAAACAAATTCAGGTTTGTAAGAAATTCTTGGAGGACAGAAAATAGAGAGCTCTGACATACAGAGCTTTTCCATTACTGATGCTCTGCTCAGCAGAGATCTCCAAAGGAGACTAGAACTGACAAAACATTTTAACAAAATGCCAAAACCCAGAATAACTCACTAAAGGGAGAATAAACCAAACACACTTGTGTTTCTAAGCACCTCAATAACATTATCAATAAACCCAGATGCATTCTTCCCACAAACACAGCAGCGACAATTGACTGGAATGGATGACACTTTGGCAATGCACCTCTGTGGCTCTCAAGCTGAAGCAGATAAAAATTCACAGATTTGACTTCCTTGGTATTTGTATGTTAATACACACAGCTTTAGGGCAATCGCTGAGACTCAACCTACAATTCACTCCGTGCAGTCACTGACATTCAAGTACCTACCAGCAATTTTCATACCAGTTGCAGTATATCTTATAGGCTGTCATCAATATGAGGCATTATCTTTTTTCAAAAAAAAAAATCTGTCATGAATACCAGGCTGGCTTCTCTTTGGTTCAGACAAGCAGGAGTAGAGCTGACTCATCCTCTTTTTTTTTTTTTTTTTTCCCCTATTCATCCTGATTTGTACTGTCTCCTTTTCAATTTAGTTTCCCCATGTTAGCCAAGGAGAAGGCATCTGGGTGTATGCATGTCTAATGTGTGTGCACGTGCAAGGGACAGCAAGAGAAAGAATATTTTTTTTAATCTCCACCTATTCCTCTCACTAACAGTTCTTTCTGCTTCAACACCCTGGAGGTATTTTATTCTTAAAATCAAATTAATTCTCCTTTTCTCTTACTTTTTGTTGAAAGAAGACAATAGGACTTGTCAGAAACCCAGCTAGGAGGAAATGTCATTACCTGGAATCCTTGGACCTGCTGAAGCCTTCTGCTGTGCTTCTACAGAAAGCAGACAGGGAGCAACACCTCTCAGTGAGCCAGAGGCTTCCCCAGCACCAGCCACTTTTTGCTAAGGCTACTTGCTTGAACCACCACTGCACTCAAACCAAGAAGACATTTTACTGCAAATAGAGACCACCACCCACGGGGATGGGGTATACCAGGGGAAGAGAGGGGACATGCTCTGTTTCTGGTTGATAGATCTCATGACCAAAACAGTTGGAAGATCTGTCCCTGCTGGAGCTGCACCTCTCCCTAAGGCTCAGTGTGTGCCTCATGCCTGACTGCCTGTTTCTCATGAACTTATGCAACCTTAATTACCCTTGCAGACCTGGATCTCTTTGTCAGGCTGGACTGAAACAAGCTGACAGGTTCAGAAGTTGTTGGGGTGGCACAAACATACACACATACAGGGTGATAAGAAACCTGGATGAGAATGAGTTTCATTTTCTAAGAAAACAACAAGGATGTGGATCATAACAGCAAAACAAGGGAGTGTCACCTTGGATCCGAGCAGAGATCCTAAGCAGTGAGCTAACTGTGTAGCCACCTGCAAAAAAACAGTTCTTGGACATACTCAGGAATAGGGAAATGTCCAAAATATTGGTAAAGAAACCTCTACCCAGTTTCTTTAGGACTAATGAAGGGCTGCATCAGCACTAGAATGACACTGCCAAGGTCTCAGGGCAGCTGATGCCAGGTGGCACCCCTGACAACAGAACCAGAGGTTGCACCAGCCTCCTGAACTGTTTCATCAACGAGTCTGGGGTCAAACCACAGAAACATGAGAAAAACAGAGCTAAGATGGACATTAAAAGTCAGTCCCTTTTCTCTGGGCTGCACAAAGCTTTACTTAACTAATTTTTTTGCAAAAATGTCCATCCAAGGTTCTCCAGTTACTTTTCAGACTATGGTTAAGTCAGGCTCAGGTCATTGACAAACAATGTAGAGGAAAAGCTCTAACTCATTAATCCCATTAATCCCTTTAATTCTAAAAGTCCTCTCTTTTCACCACCATTGTGATTGTGATTCCTTTTAACAGAGCTCAGAAGAGTGATGAGAGATGTACTACTTGGAGGCTCCCTTTGCCATCAAGCTGCAGGAAGCCCTCCAGTCATGAGATTTCCATGCAGTTTCCAGAGTCAGAAGGTTGACCTGGACAGCTGGGAAAAAGCAGAAACCAGTATTCCAACTTCAAGCTATTGCCAAGACATAAAGAGCTCAGAGATTTATGTCAATCTAACAGGAAACACAACCTATACTCAGGTAAAAACCTACTTTGCACTCAAAAATTATCATTAATTTTAGGCATATTTCTTCATTAACAGTCACAGGGGGAGAAGTTGTGTTTGTGCACATGATGGTTGCTTGTACACAGCTACCAGACACTGTCCCTACCCTCCTCTCCTGCAACCAGCATGGCTCAATGCCTGGTGCAAGTCTTCCCATGGAAACATGAGATGAAAACCCACAGCCCCTCACAGCAGTGCATCGTTGGGCTGGGCTCTCATCCTGATGGGCCTTCAAGGCAACATGAAACACAACAGAGCAACGAGCAGAAAAAGTCCTCAGGTGGCCAAAGATTCATTACAACAGACAGAATCATTCCCTTCATCCCCTCTCCTGCCCCCACTTAATTGAGCAGCCCAGTAAATTGATGAATTACAGTTAAATGATCTTGCTGTGATGCCTCTTGCTGATGAATGCACAATACCCTGCCAGAGTTCCCTGATTTCAAGTGATGGATTTGAGCCCAGGCTGTAACACAATTCCTCATGACTGACAAGCTCAGCTATTTTCACTCTTAATCTTGATATTATTTGATTGAATAAACCCAAGGTCATAATTTCCTAGGTGGATACAGTTGTTCAGAATACCTCCAGCCTTCCAATTACTTTTAACTGCGTTAAAAAAACACAACAAGCTGCAAAATATTTATGGAGGAGCTGGTAAAATTTCAGATTTGTTCCTGGGAAATACCCACAACCAAAACACACCTTCAGTGGAGCATGAATGAGCAACTGTGAAATTACATTTTGTTATCTTATGGCCCAAAGCTCTTATCATCCATCCCTCAAATCTCACGGACACAGACCCCTGGGGACTAACATTTCTCATGTTCAGTCACAGTCCAGAAGCATTTTTTTTTTTCCTTTTTTATGTTAGATGTTTGATAGGAGGCAGCTTGGCTGAATTGAAGTGATTTGAAGATGTGGGAAGCAGGGAAAGGGGAACTTAATTTGCATCATTTTATTTCAGCAAACAGAAACACTTTATAATAAGGGGCACCTTAAACCCCCCCTGCTTGAGGCTTAGCAAACACATTTGGAATGCAACCTGATTTTTTTCCTTCCCGTTTTCTTCTCCTTCAAAAGACACAAATGGAAGCAAAAACTTCTCCAACCTGGCTGCACAGAACTTTCACACAGATCTCTGCACAGCATCAGCTGTGAATCAAAAAGATCTTGTGTCATGCATGAAATATCCCAGTCCTTTATTGTGCAAGCTGCTAATTTTTAATGTCAAGGCTCCGTATTTGTGCAGCGAGATTTATGACGTACCTCAGGGTGGTAGATTTGAACTAGCTACAAATCAACAGATCAGCAGCCACAGAAAGGTCTTTTATCTCCTCAACTTCTCTAGTCTCTGGTGCAGAAAAACCCAAAGGAGCAAACAAGCCCCTGAAAAGAGAGATTTAGATGAAAAGTGTTCTTCTCCACCTTCACCACAACCACACTGGCTCAACTGTCTCCTAAACAACTCCACGCTGTCCCCTGGGGACAACAGACCCAGATCTTTGTGAAATTTCAGTGTTGTAGCTGGGTTTGGGGGATTTAAACTGCATCATTGCAAGTCTACTTCCCTTCCACCCAGGCTTTCCAGGCTGGGTCCAGAAGTGGGACTGCAGCCAGAACAGGACACAGATGGTCCCTTGGGATCAGCAGAGAGGAGGCAGCTGATACAAAAGCCACACAACTCTTGCAGGGGGAACCAGAAGCTGCCCCCATTGAACAATAGAAGGAAATGCTGTGGCTAATCTGGATGTAGTCTGTGCCTTCAAAAGCTGTAGCTGGGGATGGAAAAGTCTTGCAAGCAGAAAACTTCTGGGGGTAAAGGGTTTCACTGTTGCATATATTTTTCACAGCAAACCTAAAGGGATTCCAGTCCTAAAGTCTGGAAGTTGAACTGATTTGGGAGGTTGGGAAGTCAAATGAAGCCAATCTCCTTTTCACCCCAAGAATACAATGCATTGGGAAAACCTGCAGAGCAATCAACTAGTACTCAGACTGTGGCACACTCTTAGTGGTCTAACAGGGGTTAACAGAAACAGCTTGTCCTCCAGGAAACAATCATATTTCTACATTCATATATGTGTGTGCATTTACAGACATGCTGGATCACTTTTTCTGAAAACACCAAAAAAACCCCAATATCTTTTGGCTCCAGGGGGTAGGATTTTTCTTTTTTAAATATATCTACACATGCTGCTGCGAGAGTTGCAATAAAATAAAAGCTGCTGATGCTGGTGAGTTATAGGTGCTCACGATTGGCATGTTTTGTTTCTTCAGAGGTAACTGTGCTCTTATCAGGAGATGCAGGATATGAAGCTCTGACACTTCCCTGCTCTGATTCATACCCAGGAATAAAACAGACATTTGATGGCATCTGCATTGCTGACTCAGTCACATATCTTTGGTACTGATCTTGTTGGTGCAGGGGGGGAAAAGGATTTGAGGGGAGCAGTGCTCTCCATGCCAGCATGCAGCAGGCAACATGGCCACAGCTTGCTCTTTTGCCTCAGGGCCTCATCACTAAAAACAGGTAAATAAATAAGAGAAATGCATTCCTGCCTCTATCCCACATCCACCAAAGCAAAATTTTCAGCTGGTTTTCTCCACCCAAACCTGGCATGACAACTTAAAAAAAAAAATCACAACTGCTCAGCTTTTGGAATATATTTGAAATTAAAAGAAAAGTCAACTTTGCCCTGTCTTTCCTTGTACTTTATTCTCACCCAGCCTCAGAAAAAGCTGAAGGACAAATATTTTCTTGTTGAGGCTTATTCTACCTCCAAGTGGTTGTTTCCAAAGTCTAGATTTTAAAATTTTTTAAAATTTTTTATTTTTTATTTTTTTTAAGTTTAAGCTCTGGCACATTTTCTTCCTTTTGGAGAACAAACAAGAGCAGCAGCCCAGCAATAAAGCAGATTCCATTCCAACTCTAAAAGTACAGAGCTGAGAGCAAGGAGGTGACACAGGAGATACATCAACACCCCAGAGGATGCTGATCACCTGTGGGAGTGGTGCTCTCCAGCAGCTATGCTCTGGCAGCTCTTGGTGAACACAGCCCCACGCACAGGATTGCTGTTTGCCTCCTCCCCCTGCCAGGCCTTCACCACCCACAGCTGTGATGGAGGCAGCTCCTCAGACAGGGCTGTGACACTGCCTGCCCTTAAAACGTGGGTGATTTAGCAAGGAAAACCTGCAGCTTCACTTGAGGGTTTTCATCCCCATGGCAGGATGGCAGCACCCACCTGGGCTGTCTGGTGCTGGACAAAGCCTCTGTTGGAGATGGCTGTGACTCGGGTCCCTCTTGGGGCTGGGTCAGAGTAAAGGTCCTCTCTGCTGTCCTGGCTCCAGTGGAGACACAGCACAAGAGCTTCCCTCTCAGCCTGGCTCACTGGAGCTCATGCAGCTGACACACACCATGTTCTCTCTGGCTCTGGACACCTCTGAGATGATCCATGAGGAGAGCAGCTCCACACAAACTGCACTAAGGAAACTTCCACCCTCCTGCCTGGAATGCAGCAACATCCTCACTGAAACCAAGACCCAAAAAGCCAGAGGATTGACACCAAACAAGAACAGGCCCAGCATTGACAGCCTCAATGCCCAGTGCCAGGGCTAAGCCTCCTCTCCAGGCAAGCCACATCTCATCAGCACAAGCCTTGACTGAACTCTCTCCCAGGCCAAGGCACGCTGAAAGCCTCTTCCTGCTGCAGCTTGGCCAGTGACTAATCACACATGAGCTCACCTCTTCCCTCCACCATGCATCCTGCATCCAACCCCACTGGGTTCCTTTCCCTTTGAGACCTCCCCACTCTGCCAGAACTGGTTCCAAGAGTCAATGGGACAACAAATAGCACCTGGTCAAGCCTCCTGGTTTTACTACAGCCACCACCTATCTCACCAAATGACCTTCAGGTGTCCCAAGCAGCAACCCCTGGATGCACCTGGAAATGATGCCCATTGCATTCACCTTTGGAGCCTGATACTTGCAGAATTTTCTCCTTTCCAGTTCATCTCTGCTGTTTTATTAATCACATACAGAAATTCAGGTGAGGGCAGCTCTTGTAGGTGGGTGGCAGTATACGGTCATTAAATAAAATATAAACACCTCATCTATACTTAACATCAGGCTTCATCTTCACTGTTTGCACACCTCATTTTCAAGGCAATTTCCAATTTCTTTGGTTGCTTTTGGGAGAGAAAAACATATGGAAGGGCTGACTTATTGCTTAATCTCATTTTGATCTATTATTAAACACTTGCTTTCTTTTTTCTTTTTACCCTTTCTCTAGGAAGCCACAAGCCCCAGCACAACTTACAGCCAGAAAGAAAGGTGAACTGTGAAATGAAACCTGGGGCAGAAAGAATTGCTTGGGCTTTTGTTTTTTTTTTTAATGTGTTTTTCTTCTTTCAGAGTTCTCTCATTTTCAGCTCTAAGAAATCTCCACAATACCAAGTAAAAGAAAATATGCTGAAAGTAATGTAAATGAAAAGTATTGGCCCCAATCCATCCCACCACTGACATATGTGGCCAAACCCCCTGATTTGATTGAGGCCAGCACTCATGTCCCCATGGAATTCCTCCATGGAGCTGCTTTTCAAATAGAAACACATTGATGTTTCCTTACCCTTTACCAGCATTAGTAATTCTGTAGCAAATCCCCAGGCTTGGGGAACTGTGTTTGTATGCCACAAAGCCACACACTCAGCTTTACAAACCCATGCCAGAGCCAGGACTTGGTGAAAGCCCCAGAACAGGACCACAGAACACAAAGCCAGCAGCACTCAAGGCATCCAGAAACCTTTTTTTTTTTTTTTTTTTTGCCATTTTTATACAGACCCTTCAAAAGGTTTATTGGGACTGCAGCAAAACGACCCCTGCAAGGAGTTTCCACAAAACTGTAGCACACAGCCAGGCAGAGAGCTTTGCAAAGCACAGCAGCATTTAGCACCTGTTGCCTTCACCTCAGGATGGTTTTTAATAGTTTTCTGATTATTGCATTACTTTATCCTCACTCATTGCTAAGTAACAGTGTTTACAGCTGCCCCAAAACCCAGTCTGTGACCTGCCCTGCCCCAGCTCACTGGGGTGGATTTGGTTTCAAGCTAGGAAAGCCAGTCCAAGAAGCAAAGCGATTCCCAGGTGGTTTCCTTGCCCTCTGCAGCCACTTTGCTGGAGTCAGCGTTGGAAAACGGCTTAAACTTGATCCAGGGGAGCCTCGCGGAAGGAATTCCCACCAAGAGGCACAAGGAGAAGTCCAACGCTATCTGCAAAACGCCCTGAAGGTGGAGCAGTTTGTTCCCAAGGCCACGCCGGAGGTGGGTCAGGGTTGATGAACAACCTGCACCCACCTCGTGCTTTCTCATCACCCCTTTCGCCTCCTTTCGACCCCTCCACATGGCTGGAAGCACTTCCTCCTTCACCTCTATTTGCAGAACCAAGGAGCTGCTCCTCATTTGGCACCAGGACATGCTTCCACCTCCCACCCAGATCAGACCCCAAGTGAACATCCTTTTGCTGCCAGCTCCTGCCAAGAGCTGGATGTGTCCCTCGCCACGCTGAACAATCCCCAGGTGAAACAGGGATGTCCAAAGTGGGGCTCCCCAGCAAGCTGTTCTGCTCCCACCTCTGCAGGCTCCAGCAGCTCTGACCTCCAGCCAAGCCTCGGGGAAGAGCAATCCTTAGCATTTCCTATTAATTGAATTAATTAGTTTAAGCATTTCCTACTCACTTCCTATTGTAAACATGCACTAGTAAGAAGAGAACCATCCCCTAACTTTTCAGGGACACAACCCAGTGAAATTCCCAGATTCCATCCCTAATTTTTTTTTTTTTGGGGGGGAAACAGCTTTTCAAGTGCCTTTATTTTAAAAGAATGCCCCAGGCAAGCAGCTGAAAATCTTGCAGCAGAACCGAGCAGCTTCAAACCAATTTTGGAGGAAAAAATCATCCCAGGACGCGTTCCATGGCAAACCCTCTGTTTTTTTTCAGGAGAAGACAGAAAGGGCAGGGAGACTGCAGGCAGCCCAGAGAGCAGCTGGGCAAGATGCCACCACCTCCTTCTGCCCCAGTCATAACTGGACATCCCAGTCCTTCATCTCTGGGAAGAGATGTTTGGGAAAGAAATCAAAGAAGTGCCACCTCCAGAAAAAGCAGAGCAGCTGTGCCATCTCCCCTCTCCCATCTAACAGGCCACCAGGACCCTGTCCTGGTCCTGCAATTAAGTAGCACACATCATATATATTCAACCCTTTTGGTTGGTCATTTCTATCCAACAGCCCCTGGGGAAACAACTACAGATGGAAGAAAGGAAAATACTAACACAGGACTGGAAACCCTTTCCTCCTTCCCAAGGGAGACCAGAGAAATAGAAGATGAAGGAAATAACCATGAACCTTCGATTCCAACTCACCCAACAACCACAAAATCCTTTTTGGGATCCCCAGTGATGAAATCACAGCTGCCACAAAAAAAATTATGTTGGTGACACAGGAGCAGAGGTTCCCTCACCTTCAGATTTTGAATATGACTGATTCAAGTTTCTGAGCAGCAATAAAGTTGCAAAGATTCTGTTCTCACAGATGTATTTCTCCTTAAAAAAACCCAAAGCTTGGATGTCACTGTAACACAAGGAACCCCATGTGCCACCTCCTTTTTCTGTCTCTATCCTAAATCCCCTCCTGCCTCTTCTTAAACTCAGAAAAAAGGAGCCAAATCAAAGCAGCTGTCTTACATTTGGCTTTACCTGCTACAAAATGTCAAACTTTCCCACAGGGATGATTACACTGCCATCCTCCCACCCCCAGAAGTATGAAGAATGATATAAAGAAGTAAAAAAACTGTCAAGAGAAAAGAAAGCAGCACCTACCCCAGCCACAAACACTGGTAAAGCAGGACTGACCAGCTGGAGGTCCCTCTTGGAGAGCAGGGAGAGATCCCCACCTGTGTTTTCTCCATTCCCTTGTGTCACCTCCCAGTCTTGCTTTCCACTCACTCCTTTATATGGAAATGCAGGTGTGTAAAAAAAAAAAAACCAACAAAAAACCACCACTAAAAACCAGCCAACCCCCTGCATGCTGGAAATATTATGACTAATGGATGGGAACCTGCACAGTGTCTAAAAATCTTCCCTCTCTCCTGATGTAGCAGTGTTCTCCATGTACTTCAGACGTTGGCACCTACGTTTCTGCTGCTTTTCTGTAAGACAGTGGGATACACCTAACAAATGACACCGGGTTAAAGTCTCAGCCACAGATTCTGCACCAGCACTGTTGCAGGGAAGAAGCCCCAGACTCTCCCCAGCCCATCACTACAGGGTCAGCAGGCTCACATCCCCCTTTATTTATTATGTAAGGGTACATCAAGGCAGGACACACCATTTAATTTTCATCTTTTTTCTTTTTTTTTTCCTCCCACCAAATCCTGCTTTCCTCACCACCCCCTGGGCTTTGCCAGCTCCCTGGATGGCAAGGGATCTCCTCACCCATCCCACACCTCGACCCTGCCACTCCCCCACCTACATGGTGCTCATCCTGCGTTGCTGGGACCACACCAAACACTTCCAGTGAGGAGAAAGCTCTTGCTCGAGGTTTCTGTGCAACCAACTGGGACCATTTACAGCCCCACAGACACATTTTATCCTGGCACCTCCAGCCCTGAAGCCCCCGAGCCCCTCGGTTCCTGCACTGGCTGCTCTGCTTGGCACATTCCTGCACTTAGGATGCACTTGGGCTCCAGCTCCCAGACCCAGCCAGGTCTGCAGCACCGGGGCTGGGTAGAGAAATATCTCGGGTCTTTTTTTTTTGGCCAAAGCCAACACCAGCTTCCCTCGCTGACAGCATCCTTTACCTCCCGAGTCCTGCAGCAGCATCCACGGAGCCTGCACGCATCCTGGGTGTAGCACACAGTCCCGACTGACCCAGGGCAGCTTGCAGGTCAGCCCTGCTCACACCTCCCACCCACATCTCCAGAATCCCTGCAAAACCCCTCCAGCAGCAAAACCCTGCAGCAGCCGAGAAGAGAGGAAGAGCCTAATGAAAAGCACATGGGAGGCAGAGGACAGAGCAGGCTCTGCAGGGAGTGAGGCTAGCAGAAGGGAACGCAAGTTTGTTTGTTTGTTTTTTCTCAGCCACTGAGACAAGTTTGAAGGTGAAGGCTGGAAACATTGTGGCCGTAGGGAGCCCTGACTGCCCAGAGCAGGGTAGAAAACAAAGAAACCCAACCCCAGCACGTTGAAACACAAGTTTATTTGCTCTAACCTATGTCCAACTTCCCTCTCTGGCACAGACAAATTTCTTAATGCTGCTCTGGCTGGGGGCTTTTGTGCAAAACGGAGGTTTTTAAACAACCAACCCACCCTAAACGATTTGAGGGAGCTGGGGAGTCCCAAGCACCTTCAGGCTCATCACACAAAGGGACAACTGGCCAAGGAAGCAAGGCTGAGGTGCTCCGACTCCTCCAAGCCCTCCTCCTTCATCCCAGGACGAGGAGACAACACAGCCCCAGCCAGAGGTACCACCAAGCCAGCAGCGCCGGGCACACCGAGATCCTTCCCAAAGGAGCAGCCAAAGCCATTCCTCCACTTTCGGGGGGCAAGGGGGAGGGGGGGCACTCACCTCCTCTCCGGCCATCCTGAACCCTCCCGCTGGGCTGGGATTTTTCCTTGCGGCACACAAGCCCTTCCAAAGCAGCCAATTCCCCCTGCATCTCCACGGCCCCAAACTCGAAAGCAACTCTGACCGGAGGCGAAGGAGCCCTCGCCCACTATTTAACCAGCTGCTGTCTCATTAAGCCTAATTAAGGTTGCAGCAGCCCGGAGAAGAGGTAGTGTCACCCCAGAGCCCCCGGCACAAGTTTCTGCTAACTTTGGGGGTGGGGGTCTAGATGAAAATCAAATATTCCCCCCTCCAAGTAGACAACCACCCGCCCAGCCAAGGCTCACCCCACAAGCACTGAAAATCCCCCACCCCAGGGACATGGGGAGGGGAAAAGGGGGTGTGTGGGGGGTGATGGGTTCTCCCCCCAAGCGGCACCCATGCTGGGAGGGGATGGGTGCTGCTCCCCGGCAAAGCCCGGGACCTCTGTCCAGTGCCAGGGGGAGGGGTTAGAAAGTAAAATAAATAAAAAAATAAATCAACATAAACAAACAAAACAAAATAAAATAAAAAGGGAACTATTAAAGCCAGTAGAAAGAAAGAAAAAAAAAAAAAGAAACCAAAACAAGTAAAATAAACCCGAAAACTATAAAATAAAATAAATTAAAAATATAGTAACAACATAAAATAAAAGTAAAGTAAAATAGCCACCTGAAGTAGCCCAGCTCGCCCTGCGAGGGGAGTGGGAGGTCAGCACTTACCTGTCGGCGGGGGCTGCGCGGAGCTCCGCGCTCNGCCCTGCGGCCGCAGCCCGGCGTGCGGAGCAGCGCGGAGCCCCCGGCCCGGCTCGCTGCATTGTGGGAAGAGGCATCCAAAAATGGGGGTGCGGTGCCCTCTGGTGGCAGATCCTCCTTAATGGGGGGAGGTCCCCTTTGGGGGTCGCTGGGAGCTGGGGAGGGGTTGGTTTGAGGTCCTGAGGGCACGTGTGTATAGATATCAATGTACATTGAGCTGTGTGAGCCCCCAAAATGCTCCCCATCTGACACCCCCGATGGGTTATGACCCCCTGTGAGGAACTGGGGGGGCTTCTCAAAAGCGGGGTGCCAGGGAGCAGCAAGGGCTCACACGAAGCTGCTGCTTCTCTCCACCAGGCCAATGCAGCACCCCAAAGCTCTGCCTGTCCTCACAGCACCCCAACTCTCTGCCTGTTTCCATGCAACATCCCAGATTTCTGCCCATTCCCAGGCAGCACTCCAAATCCCTGCCCATACCACTCCAGCACCCAAAATCTCTGCCTGTGTCAACAGAGCACCCTAAACTTCTGCCCATTCCTAAGCAGCACCCCAAAGCTCTGCCTGTTCTCACAGCACCCAAAACCTCTGCCTGTTCCCATGCAGCACCCCAAATCTCTGCCCATCCCCATGCAGCATCCCAAATTTCTGCTCACTCCCAGTCAGAACCCCAAATCTCTGCCAATGTAAATACAGTACCCTAAATCTCTGTTCACTCCTATGCAGCACCCCAAATATCTTCCTGTTCCCTCACAGCCCCCCAAATCTCTGCCTGTTCCCATGCAGCACCTCAAATATCTGCCCATGCCACTACAGCACCCCAGATCTCAGCCTGTCTCGACACAGGACCCCAAATCTCTTCCCATTCCCACTCAGCACCCCAAATCTTTCCCCTTTCCAGGCAGCACCCCAAAAAAATGTGCCTTAAAACACCCCATAGAAAATAAGTGATGTGGGACACAGGTTTGGAGAGCAAGGGGCAGGTGTTGGGGCAGAATTTTAGCTGTAAAAATGTGCATTTAGATGTAGATTTACTGTATTTACCCCAGGGGTGTTGCAGGAGGGAGGTGGGACCAGGGTGGATCTGGGGGCTCTGGGTCACACCCCCCTGTCCCAGCCCCGACTCTTTCTGCCCTATTTTTCTCCAGAGACATCTCTCCTCTCTGCCCAGGCTGCTCAGAAGGGTAATTAATGCAGCTCAGCCGGGTAATTAATGCAGCTCAGCCGGGTAATTAATGCAGCTCTGTGGAAGGATCTACTAAATATTAACGAGATTTCGTGGCTGGCAGGAGGTGTCACCTTCCCAGGTCACCACTGGAGGAGCTTTGCCCCTTTGACTCCACTCAAAGCCCAACCAATAAATCAGTAAAATCCTGAAGAAAAGGGATCCCAAAGGGGTGACAACCAAGGCAGGGTGGGACCCTACACCCAGCCAGGGTGGGATCATCCAAAAAAAGGGGTTAAATCCCAAGTACTGCTCTGTAAGGGGGTCAGCAGGAGACCCCACATGCTTTGATCTGTATTTCCAGTTTGCAGTGGGCTCCTGTAACATAATTCCTGGGTTGTCTTGTTTTGTGACAGCAGAAGCAACTGGAGGTCATGGACAATACCTGGAAAAGAGCCACCAGAGACGATGGAGGTGAATTATTGAAGGAAGCAGCAGAAAACCAGGGATACAAGCAAGTTTTGTCTCACTCCCTTACCAGGACAAGAGCAGCCGAGTGACCCTGGGCAGCCTCACAGGTAGGACTCGGCTTCCTGACACCACCCCGTGTCCTCTTGCTTCCCAGAAGCAGAGATGTGACCCTGGGGATATCGAGGTCCTTTTCCCATCCTACACTTGGCCAGACTTGAGGGAGGGAAGGAGGGAGGGGCTGCAGAAATTTCTCAAATCCAAGGCAATCCCATGTTTATTTCCCACAACATGGCGAGTGTGCCACACCACATGTCAAGAGTGGTGACAGCTGTTCCTCACAGCTCCTTAAATAAAGACGCTGAGGGTGTCCCCTCTCCCCTGCAGCTGTCTGAGGACCAGGACAGGAAACCTTTTCAAGAAATTTTGCCCATAACCTATTTTTCTGGCACCGCTTCCTCCAGCTCCAAGTGGTGGCTTGGATAATCCGTCGTCTTCAAAGTGCTGGGACTTCCCAGTCTAGCACCCGGAGTGGATTTGTGGAGATTATGGAGGCTTGAAATGTCCCTCGTGGCTCTGAAGCCCCCAGGATCGGACAGAAGGACAGGGCAGAGTGAAGCCTCCAAGGAACACCTCCTCTCCATCGCCTGATGCCGGGGGGGGTGTGACTCCCAGGATACCCGAAGGAGGTGAGTTTAATCTTTAATCTTTTCCATTTGTTTTTAATCAGTTCATCAGCGACGGGCATTGACAGCACGGCAGGCTAAGAGGCTTAGGTCCATCATTCCCGGAGGATTTTTCTCTTTGATCTGAGCAGGGAGAGGCCGCTGCTCCTCAAGCTTCCCCGAGGGCATGCGTGGTGCTAGCGATCAGCCACAAAACTGTCTCACCCCCTCCTGTTATTCGGCAGCGTGCAAAAGCTCCTCTCGGTTTATTTGCACAGCCCGGGAGGGGGGTGTCTCCTTCCTTCCAGCCCTATGTCCAACAAATCCCTCCAGCAGCCATATGGGTGATCCCATATGGACCCTATAGGATGGGGAGTGGCCTCCCAACAGCTTTGGTGGGACTGTAGGGGGTGTGTGGCCATGCTCATGTGTCTGCATGGACATCCTTATGTGTTTGCAAACTTCTGGGGGTGATAAAGTGTGGCTGCCCCCTCCCTGGAAATGTTGAAGGCCAGGTTGGAGGGGGTTTGGGGCAACCTGGGCTGGTGGGAGGTGTTCCTGACCATGGCAGGGGGTTGGTACTAGGTGGTTTTAAGGTCCTTTCCAACCCAAACCAGTCTGGGTTTCTTTCATAAAATAGCAAAGCCTGACCCCAAAAATTCTCAGGGTCAGAGGAGTTTTGTCCTGGAAACTTTTTCTCTGTTTTCTCCCTGAAATGGTCTCTGGGATACGTGGGCACAGGAGAATCTGGGTCATGGTGGTGGGTTGAAATCTGGAAAGAAATTTTGGGGAGCTGAAACAGGGGACATCACTCTGCTCCTTCTTCCTGGTGCTCACCTGGCATGAGCTGTGCTGCACCCCCAGGCCCCTGGGGTGCTGGGGGGACATCTGTCAGCTAACTAATGACACCCATCAGGTGTTCTTGACTCCTGGGGTGTTGGGGTGACATCTGTCAGCCAACTAATTCCACATACCCCATGTGAGGTTTCACCCGGGGGTGCTGCCCCTTCCTGGGGCTCAGGGAAGGGCTGGGGAGATGTGACTCGGGGTCCTGTCTCCCTCCAGGGCAGGACACAGAGCAGGGGAGGAGACCCCATGGTCCTGGAGCTGCTCACCAGTGCAGGCCACCAGCAAAGATAGAGAGGAGCATGAAACAGCATGGAACTGCCATTTTCAGCTGGAGAAAGTGTCAGATTTTACGCAATATCTGCAAATTTCATGTTTTTCCAGCTTTTGTGGTGTCCCTACAAACCACAGATACTTTTGGCATCTGCAGGATCCCAACCACAACGGGATCAAATGCTTCCTGCAGGGAGACAGCTGTCACCCCTTCCCTGCAGCTTCTGTGCCCATAGCCTTGTCTCCCACCCCCAGTTGATTTGATCCCCAGTGTCACCACCCCACAGTGCTGGGGACCCCCATCCTGCCTGTCACCCATCTACATCCCACCCAAGGCCACTTGGGCCACCGTTGCTTTTTGTCTCTGCAGGCTGCAGCCCCGGGCTTGCACAGGGTGGCACTATTGCCTTAAAAATCTCAGCTGACCTCTGGAGATGCTTTTTTTTTTTTTTTTTGAGAGAGAGAGAGAGATGATTCCCCTCAGCCCTCCTGACCCCAAAGATTTCTCCACGGGCTCCCAAGGCCAGCAGCGAATCCAGGGCAGCCACTGCCCACCTTAGTGCTCAGCTTTGCTGAGATTAGACCTCACATTCTCCCAGAGCTTTTCCTTTTCCAGGGCAATGGAAAGGTTTCTACCCTGGGGTTTGGGTGGAAAAGCTGTGGTGGGGTCTGCCAAACTGCCTCGAGCAGCAGCCACCTCAGAGCCAGTGTGGGACATGGCCCATGCTCAGGACCTCACACAGGATGAACATTGTGGCATCTGTGGCTTCTCTTCCCACATCCTCCTGTAACCTTCCTGGGGGTGGCAGCTGCTCTTTGGTCCTCTCAGGTACCCACACTTCTCACCAGCTTTGCAATCCTGGGCTCATTTTCTTCACTCCAAGCAGGAAAGATCTCAAGTTGTCTCAAGGTCCCACTCTCCTTGCCATGAGCAGCCATCCCCAGCAGCATCTGTCTGTCCTTGGGAGCATCCCTGAATCCCCACGAGCATCCCTTCTTTCTTGCAAGTATCCTTCTCTGCTTGTGAGCTTCATGGAATTCCAGACTGGTTTGGGTGAGAGGGCACCTTAAAGCTCATCCAATCCCAACCCCCTGCATGGGCAGGGACACCTCCCCCAGCCCAGGATGCTCCAAGCCCCATCCAACCTGGGCTGAGACACTGCCAGGGATGGGGCAGCCACAGCTTCTCTGGGCAATCTGCTCCATAATCTCATCACCCTTGTACTGATGAACTTCTTCCTAATATCCAGGATCATAGAATAATTAAGGTTGGAAAAGACCTCTAAGATCATCAAGTCCAACCGTCAACCCAGCACCACCAGCCAATTAAGTCATGTCCCAAAGTGCCACATCCACACATTTTTTTAACACCTCCAGGAATGGTGATTCCACCACTGCCCTGGGCATCCTGGGGCAAGGCCTAATCACTCTTTCTGTAAACATATTTTTCCTAATATCCAATCTGAACCACCCGAGGTGCAACTTGAGTCCCTTTGTCCTACCACCAGTTACATGGGAGGAGAGACCAACACCCACCTCACTCCAACCTCCTCTCAGGGGGTTGCAGAGAGCCAGAAGGTCTCCCCTCAGCCTCCTCTGCTCCAGGATCAACACCCACAGCTCCCTCAGCAGCTCTTGGTCAGACTTTTCTCCAGCCTCGTCCCCAGCTCCATTCCCTTCTCTGGACACTCTTCATCCCCTAAATGTCCTTCTGCTCCTGAGGGGCCCAGAACTGACCCCAAGATTTGAGGTGCAAATGGGGATGGAGCAATCCTCCATCCCTGCATGGCAAAGCATCCACCCTGCACCCAGGTAGCTCCAAGAGATCTTTTGTGAAGCTCCCATTTCCCTGCTGTTCCAGGAGGGTGGAAAGGTCTTTAAGGATGGTTTGCCCCTGGGAAAACAGGGCAGGAGCAGCACATCAAGCTCTGCTTATGGTGGGAGGAAGAGCACGGGGGGGCTCAGCTGATGCCAGCAGCCAGGTCAAGCCCAGCCCCAGCCTCTCTGCTGGTCACACAAGCTTATGGGATGGTGCAGCCCTTTCCCTGCTGCCAAGCCATCCCTGATCCAACTAATCGGATTAATGCAGATTCCCAGAGGGTCTGGGGTGGGAGTTTGACTCCTTTCTGCTGGAGAGGGGAATGGAGACAGCCCCGTGGCAGCACCAGCGCTGCGGGGCCTCGGGGCTCCTCTCTCCTGGAAGCAGAAACACCACAGTTTCAATCCTGCCCGTCACGTTTTTCCCAGCAGCAGCTGCTCCGTGCGTTGTGTTTTGTTTTGTTTTCCCCCGGTTTATCCCAATTCCACGGTCTGCAGCACCTCCCACCCCTGCTGGGTGTCCCCGGGATGTTGGGGTTTGGAAGTCCCGTCCCCCCCGCCCCCCGCACGGCCCTGGGGACCCAGGCGGCGGCTGCGCTGCACAAAGAGGGATCCAAATCCTTCCCCAGCAGCTGGAGGGAGAAACTCCCTCCCAGAGAGGACAGGTCGAGAGGGTCACCCACACTGAGTGATGGGGGGGGGTTGGGCTGTCGGGGGGGCGCTGGGGGTGACCCAGCACCTGTTAACGGCAGCGAAGCTCAGCACCTCCTCCTTGCGCCGCTGCTAATTTCTCACAGCTCCGGAGGCCGCCGCGGCGGAGCCGTCACTCCAATTAATGTCGTTGCCCTTCACCCCGCTCACGGGCTAACGAGGTTTGGCAGATTTTGCTCACAGTTACAGGCACCCCAAGAGCGGAGTTAACCCTTCGCCCGCCAAGCGTTGTCCCAGCAGAGCCGAGGGCTTGTGTTTTCGCTGAGCTGCCACCAAGTTTGGATCCTCCAACGGGAGCTCCAGGAGAATTTCTTGGACGCCCAGATGCTTCAAAACTACATTTAGGGAGAAGCTTTTCAAGTGGGAAAATATAAAAAGAGCTTCTTGTTTCTGATGGGGTCCAACTACTTGTTTAGCCCCAGATTTTATTGCTCTTCAACGAGCTGGTACGTTGGCTGGCCCTGCTCCCTCCCTCAGCACCACCATTGCCAGTGGCTTGACAGCACCTTCTCAAGGTTCAGCAACTGCCCCAAAGCCACTTTGCAAGGGAGAACACACACAAGGAGCTGGTTTCCACCCCCTACCCCACAAAAGAAAACAAAATTAAAAATTAGTAGCAAGGTTGGCTTATGTCTGATCACACTTTCTGCAGCCAAGCAGATGTTTTGTGTCTTTTGGCAGGGGCTGAGCCTTATCTGACGGCAGCGTTTCCACCGAGGAGATCAGAGAGGGCTTTGAAGGAGCTGCAGGAGCTCAGCAGAGGTATGTTGGGGCTCGTTGCTTCTGACAGATTCCAGGTGGGATTTGTAGCTGGATTATGTTGCAATTCAGGGCCTTAAGGGATTTTTTCAGCACGTTCTCCCAGAGGTTGGAACCTTCCGCACCAGTGCTGGGCCAACAAACATGAGAAGCAGCTGAGGTTGCATCTACGCCAAGCAAGATGGGTTTAAAAGCCCACAGAAAGAAAACAAAAGATGTTTTGTATATTCCAAGACAAAACGAATAAGAATCTGGAGCTCCAAGAGCCAAAAATGTATCCTCAGCCAGTGCCCAGAAGCAGCAGAGCAGGCTGGGTCAAAGCAGAGCTCTTCCCAGTCTCCAAAGTGAAGCTGGAGCCTTGCTGGGTTCTCCTTTTTCTCCAGAAATAAAGATATTTCATATTTTAGGGAAAAACAAAAAACAACCAAAAAAAAAACCCGAAAAAAACCCCAAACCAACTTACTGCTGGAAAGGCCAGGTTGATTTTAACCAGAAGATGAACCATAAGATGAAGTGACCTGTGTAGGCTCCTTCTCTTTCTCTTTTGCACTACTGGGATGTCTCCAGGTCTTGTCTGAAACCTTCAAGGTTAGAAATGCCTTTTTTAGATTAAATGATAATAATAATAATAACAACAACAACAAGAACACTGAATCCTCTTGATTTTGGCTGCAAAGCCACAAGCAGACTGATGGGCACTGAAGAGGGTGCCCCCACCTTCCTCATCCTCCTGGTGCCTGCAGGAGACAGGAGCAGCTGAGGTGGTGACACCATCATGGCTTTTCTGATTACACCCACGACCCCCAAAGGACAACATAGTGACCAAACCTCAAAAAAGAAAATCAGGAATCAGAGAGAAATGTGATCAGGGAGAAAAAAGAAATTCCTAATCCTGGAAGCCAGAAATCAGGATTAAAGCACCCCAAAGTGATCTCTGTGCCTTGCACGGGGCTGCTGCAGCAGCTGTAAGGGTACCTGGCATCTAGGTCTGTGTGCTGCCAATATTTTTTGGCTCTATTTATTGGATTTTATAGGTTTTAAAGTAGATTTTTAATATTTTATGTTTGCATATTCCATTAAAATATTACAAGTGTTACTGTTTTAATTTGTACAAAGATGTTATGAATGTTACATCACAGCAGCTTGGGACGATGCTGGCACCCACTTGGCACTGCTGATCCATCCCCCTTCAGCTTTCCCACCATCTCCGGTGTCTCCAGCTTGCTGACCATCCCTGCAGCTGCCCCTCCAGAGACATTCCAGCCCCTCAGGGAACTCCTCAAACCCAAGCAGGATGCAGAGGCAGTCGCTTCAAAATGCATCAAGGCGGGGGCGATGCGCTAAGCGCGAAGGAAAGGGGCTGGGTGAAAGGTGGAAAACGAAACACAAAAGCAAAGAGATGAGCGAGGGGAAATCAGCTTTCCCCATGCTGAGCTGAAGCCCTCAGAGATGTCCCTGAGGGCACAGAGGAGGAGCAGGAGATGCCAGTGGGAGTGCAGGAGAGGGATGGGGGTGTTGGGAACAGGCGGCGAACGCGGGCAGGCACCGAAACCGGAGCCTCAATATCAATCAAACGCACTCAGAGAATTATCATAAAAACCTGTTGGACCGGTAGCAAAACACGTTTGAAATGTGGATCCCAGCACACGGTCACAACCAAGGGTTGGAGGCTTTGTCCCACTGCACTGGAGCAGCACCGAGCTGGTGATAACACCTAAGGCAGGTGACTTCAAAAAAAAAAAAAAAAAAAAAAAAAAAATTCTCAGAGGCTTTAATTTCTTTAGGATTTGTGTGTGGCTGGATGCTCTACTCCTGCCTAACTGGTGAAGAAACGGCAATGAGGGCACAAAGCTGGCAGAGCTGAGGGGCAAAGCTGACTCAGGACAGCCACCGGGGTGTCAAGGTGCATCAGCAATGTGGCAGTCACTAAAATTCACTGCCCTTAACCTCACCCCAGGGAAAACAGGGGTCTGGTTGCCCTCTGCATCCAGCTCTGACCATGTCCTCTCTCCAAGCTGCTGGCTTTTATTTCATGCTCCTCCCACCTTCCTCACCTGGAGGTCATTACAGCCATCTCTAAACGTTGCTTTCTGAACCCCTTTGGGACCTGCTTGTGCAAGGACATAAATGATGTGAGCTCTGATTCCTCAACCCCGATGGTTTTAGCAGGAGTGAGAAATCCCCCTGGCTGTCCCAAAAGGCTGAGGAGCATTTCTTCAGCCACTCGACTTCAGAGCCAGCAGGCTCACAAACCAGAACTGTGAGAGTTTAAATTCAGGGGAGATGGAGGAGAAGGGATACTGTCCCTTCTGCCAGCCCTGCTGTAGTGTGGGTCTTTACAGCAAGATGGGTCTTGGAAGTGTCCCCAACCAGCTCCATGAGTCTCCAACCAGCTCCATGAGTCCCCATCCAACTCCACTAGTCCCCAGCCCCAGTAGCCAAAGCCCTACCTTGGTTTTTCCCTCAGGAGAGTTTTCTGTAGCCAACTGCCACCACCTGGAGAGTCTCCTTGGAGGCTGATGATCCAGGATGGAGTCACTCTGCCGAGGATGCAACGCAGGGTGAGTAGACTCAGGGGCTGCTCTCACATCTCCACCTGTCTCTTAACCAGCAGCTCCTAAAGTTTCACCCCTGAACTGAGTTATTTATCTTAATGAGACCCAAAACAGCACCATGTGTTCCAGCAGCACCACCTGGGATTATTAAAACCACTGAAGTTCATCACCAGCCACGCGAGACTCGGCATGTATGGCTTCCCAAACTAGAAATAACCACGTATCCACCAGAGTGCCAGGCAGCTACTTGAAAAAATTAACTAACTCATCCTGTTCTTGGGTTTGATTCAGCAATAAAAAAAAAAATAATCCCCAACACAAACCCCCAAACACCCCTCGGATGGCTGCTCCCAAACCCCGCCGCCGCCGCTTGCAAAATGCTGGTGGTTTGAGGGGTCTGCTGCTCATCAAAGGGTTGAACAAACCAAAGCCCAAAGTCTGTGGAGAGCTTTGTGTTGGCTGGAAGGGTGCCCAGGGTCCACCAGTACAGATGTTAGAGGAAGATAAAGTCTAGAAAGTCTTCCCTCAAATTCAGAGGGCTGTTTGCCCAAGTCTTGTCTGCCTTTGAACGGTGTTTTTGATGGGAAGGAACAGTTTTTTGCACTGGAGAGGGTTTGGAAGTGCCGTGACAGAGACTCTTTGGTTGGTGGTTTTTGGTTTTTTTTTTTGTTTCCATCGTTTTATTAAAAACTTTTAAAGGTCTAAACAGAAAATGTACACCTACTACAACAGAACCAGTTTGTACGCTCACAGTTAAAGTGCTAAAAATCAAACGTTACAAAACCAACACTGGACTACTTGTCAAGGAGCCTACCACGAGCCGAGTGCAGGTCAGGTCAGCTACAGTCAGCTGCACCCCACCCCAACAGCCCCACGCACCCGCTGCGGGCAGGTCTCACCAACACCAAAACGTTGTCCTTCTCTCCTTCAGAAATGGATGAAATCACAATAGGAATGAGGGAAGGTCGGGGGAAGAGGTGGTGGCACCCTTACCAGCACCCAATTCCCCAGAGCACAGACCCAACAGCTGTTTGTGACAGGCAAAAAACAGCATGGAATGACAAAGTGGTGGGAGTTGGAAGGGACCTCTGGAAATCATCAAGTCCAACCCCCCCTGCCAGGGCAGGGTTGTGCACAGGATGGTGGGTTGGGAATGTCTCCAGAGATGGAGACTCCACCACCTCTCTGGCTAGCCTGTGCCAGGGCTCTGCCACCCTCAAAGTCAAGAAGTTTCTCCTCATATTTAGGTGAAACTTCCTATGTTCAAATTTGTGCCTGGGTGAAAATAAATCCTAATCTGGTTATAAACAAAACACACTGGGGTAGGAATGGAATTTCACATTCAATGTAACATTCTGCTGTTCAAGGTGAACTTTGGGATGTCTCCATGGGGACTGCTCTACTCTGCACTCTGGTTTCATGGTCCAGCTGGGGCCACCCTATCCCCATAGCCATCATTTTTGGGGTCCTCAGCCCTCCAGAGCTGACTGAGCATCTCCCCTGGCAGGGTGGGCATCGCTCTAGAGCTGACCACAACTCACCCAAATCTTTTCAGGGTCTCCCTAGGCCCTTCCCAAGGAGTTTTCCCTCCTTTCCTTGCTGGAACCATTTGGCTGTGGCTGGATTTCAGTTTTTATCTAAAGCCTCCGGAGCAAAATTCAGGTCTAAACACAAAGAAAAGGGAGAACACTTGCAAGGAGACAAATAAATTCACAACTAAACGTGGCTTTTTGCTGCTGTTGGATTTTTGATGCTTTACAAAGTCGGGTGCAACCAATCCAACCAGGAGGTCCTGAGGCAGCTTTTCCATGCAGTGCAACCACATCCCTGATTTGTGATATTTCAGGGAATGGTGAGAGCTACAGAGGGACAAAGAAAGAAGGAAAAACACAAACTCAGGGGAATCTCCTGTCAGCCACCTCCTGCTTTGCCCGGAGAGGACAGCAAAGGTCTCAGAAGAAAGCACTGAAATGAAACGGGAGATTCAGTTCCTGGGGAATACCAGCAATAAGAAGCTGTGGGTTTTATGGGAAGCTCTGATCTCACAAAGCAGCATTTTGGGGGCTTCAGTCATGGTATGTGTAGGATGGAGCTGTGAGCTGGAGAAACTGGGCTATGTACAGGCTTGAGCCATGTGCATCTGCAGGAGAGGGATGAGGTGGAATCCCCGGGGCCGTGTGTACAGCTCCAGGTAAATCAGCTCAGCCAAAGCTCAGAGCACCCCAAGTGTTTCAGCACAGCAGAGTCCTGGGCAGAGGTTTGAGCTCCAGAGGGAATTTAAAAATTGGCACCAGCTCCAGAAATCAGGCACCCTGGATGGAGCTCTCGTCACGTAGCAGAGGGTGCCAGGTAGGGAAGCACCCCAAAACCACAGCTCAGGACCCCTGCCAGAGGAGGTGGTTGGGCTGCACTCAAACTCAGAGACATTTCAGAGCCCCCAAGAGGGATGATTTGGGAGCGGAAGCTCTGCAAGAGCCCTGGCCAGGGAATCTTAAACGTGAAACCTGAAACAGCCACGGGTAAAGGGCTCTGAATTCCCAGGCAGGAATGCTCTGCAGAAAGAGAGTGGCATGTTAATTCTGGTGTTCAAGATAAAAGGAAGGGTTTGGGATTACAGAGGCAAGGGGGGGGGGAGCATAAAACCCAGCCAGAACTCGAGTTTTACATTTTAATCACCTCTCTGGGGTGATAGGAGTCTGTCCCTCGCGTGCAGGATACACAAGGAAGGAACAGCCTGGATATTCCCATCTGGAAGCAATACGGGGACTCAAGCTCACAAATTAACACCATTTCAAGCAGGATATATTTCAAACCTCCATCATCATTCCCCTCCCTGACTCCAAAGAAGCCAAAGCATTGCTACAGTTTCGAAAAGAAAAGACCAGAAATGGAGCCAAGAAGATGAACAAAAACATTTGAGCTGATTTAGTTCTGTTGGGGTGTTTAGGAAAACTCAGCTTCCTTTTGCAGATCCATCTTCCTCAAACCATTCATCCCTTTTGGAGCAGCAAGTTATTTATCGGAAGCTGAATTTGAAAAGATTAAAGGGTTCCACCTCTTTTTTTTTTAAGCTGCTCCAAAGAAAGCCTCGGAGACACGCACCGTGGGTTGTGCCCCATTGTTCCTTCAGGTTGTGCCATCCAAGCGTGTCCAAAGGCTTTTGATGTGCCCCAAACAGGTCAAAGAAGGGGAAATTATGTCAGGACAATGAAAAAAAAAAAAGAAAAAAAAAAAAAGAAAAAAGAAAGATATTAATTTCCCAGCGTAGATCTGCAGTAGTTACTGAGGTAGGTTCAAGTGCAATCAGGGTTTCCCTCACGCTGAATGGATCTTGCAGTAGATGCTTCAGAAGATCAACTGCTCCCCCCAAGGCATGCCTTGACTTTTCCCTGCAGTGCCAAGAGACTTGCTGTACCCCAATGGATTATTTACAGACACAGAAAAGCCCAAACTGGGAATTCTCAACCGTGACTCTGTAGTAGGGAATGGGAAGTAAATAACCTGCAGCAGAGGCCGATCAGCACCACAAGCTCCCAGCTGGGAAGGAGCCAACAGTTTATGGTGGACATCTGTCTCCTTCTCAGGACAGCAATGCAGCAGGTTCCTGGCTGCTGCTTCCCACTCTTTCTCCACCTGCAGGCAGCTCCTGCCTCGATTTCTCCCATCCATGTCTGAATTCCTGCTCCTCACTTGCTCAAAGAGAAACCTCCCAAAGAACAGCCATGGTGCAGCGAGGAATCACAGAGTAGAATCACTAAGGCTGGAGAAGACCATCAAGTCCAAATGTCAACCATCAAGTCCAAACTTCCATCATCAAGTCCAACTGGGAAGGAAGAGGCCATCCCTGATTAAACTCCCCCTGTCTGCTTTGGCCTCAGCCTTCTTCGGGCAGGCTATGGGGTGTGTAAACAGGATTTGTTCTGTTTGTAAGGAAAAGGCTGTACATTCCAGTTTGGGTGACAAATTCAGCTTTTCTCTTACTATTATTATTATTATTATTTAAATAGATCAGGAACAGGCAATCTCAGCTTTTGTACATCAATCTAAAAAATAACTGGCTGAATAGGATCTAGGTAACCAGCTTTAAAATCCATCTCTTCCTACGTAAATTGTAAACAAGTAGAAAATTTAAATAGTATTTTGTAAAAAAGCAAGAGACAATACAAGTCATACAAAAATTGCTCTCCCCTGCCTCTCTCTTTCCCTCCCCTCTCCCCTCCCTTCCCACCCCATCCCCCCAGCTGAGCCTGAGCAGCTCTGGTAAGAGCTGGTGACCCTCAGTGGAGTTTCCTTTCCTTCTCCAAGAGGCTCATTCCCGTGTCGCGTTTCCAGTGTCACCATTAAAGCCGCCCGCCGGTTCCGCCCAGGTGTCCCATGGGACAGTGTTCAACGGGCATCCCCTCCCCCTGGGCTTGAGGAAAACAAGGACCCATTTGTGATCTAACCAGGAAGGTGTGCAGAGAAATTCCTTCAACATTCAAGAGTTCCCTTATGCCTGCAAGAAAAAAACCCATCTTGGCGTGACCCCACCGGCGAGTTTTGGGAGGGTCACACCTCCTGACAGGCAGAGCCATCAGAGAGAGGGGAGGGGTGGACATTTTTTTTTTTTCCAATAAAGAATAAGAAATTCAGTAATGGTGTCTGAAGAGTTACACTCATCCAATAAATAATTCCCTACAGCCAGATTTCCATCAGGCTTTTCTACTCAGGATCTCTGAGCACCCCAGCACTGATGTGGGTAGAAGAACACCGTCTTCCACACCCCGAGAAGCCAATTTTCAGCTTCCTGATGCACAAAAAAAATCAGCACCTGACCAGAGGCGTGAGGACACTGAGCACCATCCCAGCACTGAGGCTGCCCAAGCCCCTCACCACCTCCTCCTCCTCCTCCTCCTGGGTGGCTCAAGCACTGGTGCCATCCTCCTCGATGACGCGGTTCATGCTGGTCCCGTGTGTGATGTGTGTCAGGGGGTTGCTGCTGAGGTCCCTGATGCTGCTGTGACGCGACTGTTCGTTCAGGCGGTGGGAGCTGCTGTGCCTGGAGTGGTCAGTCAGTCGTGACATGCTGCCATGAGGTAGTCTGTCCTCCACCCCTCTGTAGCTGCAGGGAGTGTACCTGGATTTATAAAGATAAAGAGGACAATTCTGACTATTGAATCACAGAATGTTTGAGGTTGGAAGAGACCTCCAAGATCGTCACTCCAACCTTTGACCAACTCCATAATCTAACTACTACACCATGGCCTTCAGGACCAGGTCCAAATGCCTTTTAAGTACCCCCAGGGATGGTGACTCCACCACTGGCCTGAGCAGACTGTTCCAATGCCTGACACATGAATGGGAATGAGCAGGATGTAAACAGACCCGGGGTGCATGTGCACGCACACACACACAAAGCCTCTGCTTCTGTGGAAAAAATCCTTCTCTGTTGAGCTCCCTCATTAAGCTCATGCAGCCCCAGGCAAATTGTTTCAACTCCTTAGAGAATCATAGAATGGTTTGGGTTGGAAGGGACCTTAAAGCTCATCCAGTGCCACCCCTGCCATGGTCAGGGACACCTCCCACAGCCCAGGTTCCTCCAAGACCCATCCAACCTGGGCTGAGACACTGCCAGGGATGGGGCAGCCACAACCTCTCTAGGAAACCTACTCCAGTGTCTCACTACCCTCATGGTGAAGAGTTTTTTTCCCAGTATCTATCCTAAATTTCCCTTCTTTCAGTTTAAAATCATTACCCCTTGTCCTGTCACTGCCCTCTCTAACGAAAAGCCCCACCCCAGCTTTCCTTCAGCCCCTTCATGTACTGGAAGGTGCTCTAAGGTCTCCCCAGAGCCTTCTCTTCTCCAGTTCTTCTCTTCTTATGCAGCTCAGTTCTTACTACAGGGTTACGTGGAGTGCTGGTAATTAGGTGAGTGAAATACTTGTTATTAATTATGTTCTAAACCTTAACTACCTCTCAAGTTAGAGTGTGTAATTTTTCTTAGAGGTGACTTCAGCAGGACTAGGACTATTTGCACAACAACCAATTGACACGCAGACAAAAGCAGCCACAAAAACACAAAGCTGATTTGGGGACAAATCTGTTATCCCATGCATTTAGATGATGTCACAGGGCTCACTGCCCCTGCAGGAGAACCAACACACAGCACGTTCATGCCGTGGAATTCCTAAAGACCAGCACAGGTTCTGAAAAACACCATGGAATCTTCTTCCCTTTCCAATCCACTGGCAGGGAGATGCAAGCAGAGCAAGTGAATGTCAGCAGAACTTCCACTTTTAGCAACAAAAATTGGCTTGTCCAATTCTCTACAAGATTTTCAAGAGGAAAAAAACCCCAAACCTACCGCCCGTCACGCGACCGGTGGAGGCTGCCGTGGTAGCTGCTGACTTTGCTGTGGACACTGCCAGCCTTGCTCCTCTGGTCATCCAGCATGGCCAGCTGGGTGGAGGAGGCATGAGTGGAGGTGCCCTGGGTGGAAGTGCCTCTGGACTTGCGGATGATGGGGGTGTTGGGATCTCTCAGCAGAGACTGAGCAAAGTCTGGTTCCTGCAGCACTTGGCGACTCTCATTTACGACTCTGGGCAAGACAGAGAGTTGGGTGGTGAGCAGTGACAGCACAAGGGACCAAAGTGACAGCACTGCAACTTGTACAAACAGAACAGACAAATCATGGAACCCCAGACTAGTTTGGATTGGAAGGGACCTTGAAGATCATTTGGTTCCAAACCCCCTGACAAGGTCAGGGACACCTCCCCCAGCCCAGGGTGCTCCAAGCCCCATCCAACCTGGGCTGAGACACTGCCAGGGATGGGGCAGCCACAGCTTCCTTGGGCAACCTGGGCAACCAGGGGCTCAGCACCCTCACCCCAAACTATTTCTCCCTCAGATCTCATCCCCATCTCCCCTCTTGCAGCTGGAAACCCTTCCCCCTTGTCCTGTCCCACTCCAGTCCATCCAGGACATCACCTTATCCCAGCCCACCACTAACCCATGTCCCAGATCTGGGAATCACAGAATGGTCATGGTTGGAAAGGACCTCTGAGAGCACCAAGTCCAACCCAAGAATTTCTCCCTGCCCAAGATCTCCTCTCCATCTCCCCTCTTGCAGCTGGAAACCCTTCCCCCTCCAGGCTCCCATCCCTCCAGGCCCTTGTCCCCAGTCCCTCCCCAGCTTTCCTGGAGCCCCTTCAGGCACTGGAAGGTGCTCTAAGGTCTCCCCGTTGCAGCCTTCTCTTCTCCAGGCTGAACACCCCCAACTCTCTCAGCCTGGCTCCAGAGCAGAGCTGCTCCAGCCCTCCCAGCAGCTCCAGGGCCTCCTCTGGACTGGCTCCAACAGCTCCGGGTCCTTCTGCTGATGGGGACCCCAGAGATGGACACAGAACTAGGGGGGGTCTTACTAGAACAGAACAGAACAGAGGGGGACAATCCCTTCCCTCAATGTGCTGTTGGTGCTGCTGGGGATGGAAATAACCCAGCCTGGCACATCAGGCCCTTATTTACATTATCATGTCCTGAGCTGCCTATTTCTGAAGCACCTCTACATTTGGATATTTTAGCAAAGTTCACATCCTGCCTCCTCCTGGTATCTGCTGCTCCAGCCTAGACACGTGGAATAATTGCAGTGTATTGGCTGATGGACTCAGTTTGTGAATATTGCCACAAGAAATTCCTTGGGGTAGTGCTGTGACTCAGCAAGCTCAGGTCCCCAGGGAACTGCCTCTCAGGGAAGCTGCTTCCTCACTCACTTGAACATCTAAAACCTGGATTCACACTGGCAGCAGGAGCAGAACAGCAGATGAAATACAACATGTTTTATAGTGCATAACCAACTGGCCTGTAGCCCTTGGATCAGCAGTTACAATCCCACAGCTTCCTCATTTGCTGAAATTCCTTGCTGGGAAGGGCTGGCAGAGAGACATGCATTGGCTGCTCTACCACAGCCTGATGGAAGAAGGTGCTATCACATCCTCAACATTCCTTTTCTCTCTCTTTTTTTTTTTTTTTTTTTTTTTTTTTTTTTTTTTTTTTGTGAGCAGGCCTTTTCCTCCCCTCCCATTCTCTATATTATTCTTCCATGTTCAGTTTCCTCTGCCTGGTGAGCTCCTCTTCATTTTTCTGCCCTCAGAGGCTCCCAGGCTGCCTACAGAGGGAGGTTTGTATCAGCTCTGCTGGGTGTGTGTGGGGCCAGCAAAGGGATCTGGCTCCAGCCAGGCACTGCTCTGCGTGGGAGCTGCTCTGCTGCCTGGTTGCACCAGGAGAGAGGAGGATGGCTCTTGAGGAACCACCCAGCTCTCCTGGAGATAGCAGCTCCCAGATAAGGCCACCCTGTACAGCAGCTTCCTCTGCCTTCACTCCCTCTGTGCCTGTCCTCTCCCCCCCAGACTGGTGTGTGCCACCTCGCTGTCAATCCTATCCAGATGTAAGTACAGGTGTTAAAATCAGATTAAGTTGTTGCTAACCCTGAGCATTATCTTAGGAGGTTATCTTTTGAATAAAGAAAAAAATTACTCCAACTTTACTAAAGGTGATTTGAGTTTAACCTCAGTCAAAAGCCAGCTCTGCTCAGGATGGAAAAGTCAAAGTCATGGAGTGGCCACTTAAAGGCTTCCTGTATTTGTGGATCTATGATGTTGAAACAACCACTTCAAAGACAATATTTACAATAATGGAAACAGTTATTCAGAGCTATTACAAAAACCTTACAGATTGTATCTACATTTATGCCATGCCTCTTTATGACTCTAAATTAACTTCAGCCTTCCAGAAGCTGTAAGACATTTATTGTCATTTTATGAAGCTGGGCTTTGGCACTCATGTGGAAGGGCAATTAAAAACAGAGACAATTGCATTAATTGCAATCCTGGTGAAAAAGAACTTATGTTTAATTTCAATGTAAACCTCTGATTCAGTTGACTGATAAGCAGGTTTACAAAAACTTCAAGTTCCACCTGCTAGTAACCAGCAGAGAAATTGTAGTATTCAGTTGAAACCTAACTTCTGAAAACAGAGGGAGTGACATTAATTTGATGCTGGGACCAAAGAATAATTATGTAAAGAGCAGTGTCAATTCTTCAGGGGTTTTTTGAGCTGCTGCTGGTCTTGTTCTTGCTTCATTTTGAATAGCAAGAGATTTCTAAGCAAGCTGCTCCTCTCTGTTCCCAGCTCTGCCTTCAGGACAAACTAATTAATACTGCACCAGGACTGCAAGGAAAGAGGAGAGGATTTGCTGGAATTCAACCACTGGAACTGTGGGGTATCAATACTCACTCTTTTTTCCTCCGTCCATGGAAGAAGCTAGCCCACTCAAAACAGGTCTTTTTGCTTCCAACCCAGAAGACAGAGGGTATCCCAACAACCAGAGCCATGAGATATTTCATGAGAAAGAGAATCAGATCTGGACGACTCATCTGAGTGACCTAGAGAGAGAGAAAAGCAAAATAAATTATACAAACCAGCATACTTCACCACTTCATTTAAAAGAATGGGTTTTGCCTTCAGCCAAAGTAAACATCAACAAAGTTCCTTTGTTTGGTGGCTCTGGAGAGCGTGACCAAGTGTGTTGTAGAGCTCACTGTTGGGCAAAACAAAAGGTTCAACTGCTGTGAGGTCTTGGCCTTTATTTGTATTTCTGGTCTTTTGTCTGTGCTCTGAATAATTGTGAAGCAGCTTCTAGTCTACAAATTATAAAGACTCACTTCAGTGATGGCATTAACCTATATAGAAACAGGTGCTATCGTTGCTGTTGGGAAAAATCCCAATGAAATTCCTCAGGGGATGCTGCAACAATGATCCTTTATTCCTCAGCCTTCAGACAAGAGTGGTTCCCCCAGTTTCCCTCCCTCAAGGACTCAAGGCATTGGGAAGGTCCAACTGCTGGATTCTTACCCACCTGGCAAAACTTCTACCTCCCCCCCACTATCCAAAGGGATCGGTTGGATCCGGAAGGGCTCCCTCTGTCTGGTTTTGCAAACACTGTGAGGATTAGTTTGGAAAAGATGCAGAGAAGATACAAAGATATCATGTCCAGGAAGGTCTGCGAGGCAGTTTTGAAACAAACAGGCACTTGAATTGATAACCCAGCTCAACCACTGAACCTTCAAGGGCACAAGAAATTAATGCACAAGCCTGAAAGATAACCAAGTCTATTACAGGAGGTAGAAAGGAATTAACTTATTCTGCTCTAAGTCCTCTGTGAGCATTTGTGTGACACTGTGACCCTGGAAGGTGCTCTGGATCTCAGATGCCCACTGGCCACTAAGTGACATGGGATGGAGGAAGAGGTTCCCTGCTTTTCATCAAAGCTGGTGAGAAAAGCAGAATGAGGGTGAGAGTCAGCAACCAGGGGAGACAGAGAAACTGACCACAGCAAGGGCAAGTCTGAAGAAAAGGGTCTGGGAAACCCCTTGAAAATGTTTATTGCAAGGGGATGAGGGCTCTGAACAGAGATGGTGTGGTAAAGGAGATGTGGGTGGTCCTGGAAGAAGAAAATAAAGAGAATGAAAGCAGAAAGGGACCAAAAGAGAACACAAGTGACAAGCAGATGAGATGAAAGGATGGGAGATGTGATGGCAAGAGCAGGAGGCAGAGCAGATGGGGGGGCAGGAGATCCTGGGGACTCCTTGGCAAGGACTGACAGGACTTCAACCAGAGTGGATCCAGAGCAGAAGGGTCTTCTGCCCAGGAGAAAAGTGTCTAAAAGCAGGGGACCTGAGGCAGAAAAGGAACTTGAGAAGCAAGGAGAAGCTGTTGGTGACAGTCCCACATAGTGACACAGGCACAGCACAGGGCCAGCACTAGCATGGCTTCAGGATGTGTAATGCCAGGGCTGGGAAAGGTGTTGAACAAGTGGAAATGTGATTGGCCTCCTGTTAAATTCTCCTGATCCCTACAGAAATAAAGTAGGATCACAGAGATCCACAGATGGCTGGAAAATGAGTAGGGCAGGAAGATTTGGGGCTGTTTAATTGTGGGGAGATGCTCATGAAATTCGGTCTCTTTCCAACAAGGAGGATTTACTCTGCTCTGGTCAGACCTCACCTGGAGTTCTGCATCCAGCTCTGGAGCCCTCAACACAGGAAGGACATGGAGCTGATGGAGAGGGTCCAGAGGAGGGGCATGAAAATGCTCAGGGGGCTGGAACACCTCTCCTGGGAAGCCAGGCTGAGGGAGCTGGGGTTGTTCAGCCTGGAGAAGAGAAGGCTCTGGGGAGACCTAACAGTGACCTTCCAGCATCTGAAGGGGCTACAGGAAGGCTGGAGAGGGACTGTGTGCAAGGGCCTGGAGTGAGAGGATGAGGGGCAATGGGTTTAAATTAGAGAAGAGCAGCTTTAGATTGGGTGTTAGGAACAAGTTGTGTCCCATGAGGGCAGTGGAACAATGGCACAGGGTGCCCAGGGAGGTGGTTGAGGCCTCATCCCTGGAGATGTTCAAGGTGAGGCTTGAGGAGGCTCTGAGCACCCTGATCTGGGTGAGGGTGTCCCTGCTGACTGCAGGGGTGGGACTGGAGGAGCTTTAGAGGTCCCTTCCCACCCAAATGATTCTATGATTCTATCTGCACCAAGAGCTTTGAGACTGATGCTGATGCAGCTGATAAAAACTCTTCTACTTAAGAAAGTGACCTGGATACCAGCAGCCTGATTATAGCAGGAGTAAATATCCAAGAAGCTGTTCCAAGCCAGGGGAACATTGCTCTGTAAGGTAAGAGTGAGACTGAAATACTTTGTATGATTCTGAGAATCCCATTTGAATTCATCTTCCTGGGAAGCAGAGGAGTAGAGAGCAGGGTGAGCAGGATGGCAGGGAACAGCCTGTCTTCCAAAAAGCTTGTCAGGACTATAAAGACTCAGAAGTGTTAAAAAAAAAATCACTACATAATATGAAAAGCATAAAGAGTGAAATAGGGGGCAAAAAAAGCCCTAGGAGTATTTATGTTAAGAAAGAGGAAGGAAATAAGCCACGTCAGCCATGAAGAAACACAGTCCTTGGAGAAACCAGACTTTGTTTCAAACAAAAATTGGTGGGATGAGCATCTTTTAGGGTTGAGTGCCACCAGCTTGCAAGAGATGTTGATGGTGACAGTCAGAGCTTCCCTCTGATCCTACAGTCCTGTGTTAATGTAGACATTTGTATACAACCTTCTCAAACAGCACCAAGAACCACTTTTCCATCCCCAAACTGAAAATCTGAATTCATTGTAGTCACTGACTCAAGGGGACTCACACCTCATGGCCTTCCAACCTTATGGTGCTGAGGGCCAGCACAGCTTCTGCATGGACCAGAACACTGACAGTACAGCAGGATGACAGTACTTTTAATTATTAGGTATTAAAAAAATAAATAAATCACTGTTGTGGATGGAAATGAGGAGAATTTAAGTGTCTTGTCCAAAATCACCCAGCAAAACCATGGCAGACTAGAACATGACCCAAACTCAGGACCCTCTGTGTTGGTGTTCCATAACTGCACACCCAGCTCTCAATTTAATGTAGAAACACAATGAACATTATTATCCTGTTTCTTAAGTGTGTCTGAAGTGGGATCAAGACTCTCCCAACATCAGTTCTTCCCTCAGCTTTCCATCAATCTCTACCCCAGGAAAACCACTGATGCTGAAGATCTTTGATGACACTCTGGACCTTCTTATGCTTGTATCCATTTAACCATGCAAAAGGAGGGCTTTCTGGGGGCTTTCTGTCAATCTGTGAGATTCTAGTAAAAAAAAAAAATTATCTTAACAATTACTCAATAAAAATATTCCCCAACAAAGTTAAGCTCTTGAAAATTAACCTTACTACTTCACTTCATAACGTGCAAACGTGGCAGTAAGTGGGATAAATGGTGAAATTCAGTGTTTCTTAACAAAGGTTACAGTCAGGTAAATCTTGGTGTCTACATACAATGCTTGTCTGCTGGGCCAGGTCTCCCCTGGCACAACTCCTGGTCTGAAGGGAATTTAATTTTGAGTCTTGTGTTAATAAAACCAAGAGTTCTAGCACTAAAGCTCCCAGCTGCTCACTGTCCTACAGCACATCTTCACTGTCTGACAGAATCAGACTGCTCTGGGGTAGAGCCAAGAGAAACCAGGTGGTGTGGTGGGTATATTGCCCATACTGAATATATAAATCCCTATTGCACACAGAAAATGACATTATTTCCCCAAAGATATTATATGAAATCATTTGATATCAAAACTTCTGGCTCAAGATATTCATGCTGGGTGTTACAAATAATTCCAAGCAATGATTCCAATGGATCTGTAAAACAAATTCCTTCAGGTGAAAGGAAGAACAGCCTGCTCTTTGGCAAAGCAAGTTATTCAACACCATTTTACATCCATTCCTTGGAAACGAGCTCCTTGGCACAAGGCAAGAGGCTGAGGTGGTCACACCTATGGGACAAACCACCACTAATTCTGTGGGGACTGCACCTGCAACGGATCAATGTCTCAGAATCCACGGATATAATCATTAATAATCATTAACAGAGGAAAAAAAACCCCTTGAAATTATTACCCCAGGCTTATAAAACTGCAAACTGCAGGTGTTTAAACCAGAACGTGGCCCCCACGTAACTCCCAAAGCCCCAAATGCTGCTGTTTCCTTTCCTGAGGACAGAGAACAGGTTGCAGAGTTTTTCAAAGCAGTAAAACTCCACAAAATCTCACTTATGTCCACCCTCAGAACATAAATCCAGGAGATTTTCACTCTTGCTATGCAGACTGCCTACATAGGAGAAGTAAAAAAAGAAGAATTAACAGCAGTATTGAAGACTTTACCATGATTTAGATTATTGACAGTACATGGAATTATTGAGTTGACCTGGAATATCCAAACTTCACACAGCAAACCTTTTTCCAAAAGCACCTGCTCATGGGATCTGCCTCACCACCCACCCACAGCACTGCTCTTTCTAGGAAGAAGGGTCCTTATTCACAGTAGATCCCCAATGTCAGTGAGCATACCATTGGAACTGTTTCAGTAGCACTTCTGCTCTCTTAAATCCATTTTTCACATGCCCTCAGCTTCCCAAGCTCAGTTTCTCTACTGCTATTTATGCCTCCTGCTGAGCAAATCCAGGTAAATGGGACTGCCAAGGGAAGTGTGGATCAACCCAAGCACCACCACCAGCAATTCCAGCACTACCAAATCATTTGCTTTTCCTTTTCACAACAAAGTCATGGTGCAGGACCCAAACTCTTCCACCAGAAGAATCCAACAGATAAAACCTCAATGATTTTCTGGGGGAGCACTTTGTGACAACAAGCTGCTGCTGCAATGCTCTTGGCCCTTCTAAAATAACCAACATCTGAATTTTTTACCCTTCCTCTCAGCTGAATGACTAAAAGAGGACACACAACACTTTGCTAAATTCCAGACCTTGTGACATCTGTGTGATCAAGGAGCTTGGAAGGTGACAGGGAACACTGGGCAAGATCCCCACTCCTTGTTTGCTTTTCTGGAGAGAGAAGATGATGCAGGGAATACAGCCCTGGGTCTTGGGTGCTGCAGAAGATCCCATGTCTGTAGAGATTAAATTTTTCTCCTCCAGCCCCTTAGCTCATCTTTGGTTCTTTGCTGAAAGCCTTTTGCAAATTTAGGCAAGAGAGAAATCCCCCAGATTTTGGGTGTCACAGAAATGAAGAAAAAGGTGCAGACTGATTCACTGACAAAGGGGACACTTGGGTCCCAGGTGCTGCCCACACCACGTTTTAAGGCTGCTTGATTTGTGTCTTTAAAAAATCAGAATATATATTAAAAAAATAAACCTCCTTTGAGCACTAACTGAGTCTACATCCCTCCTCAAAAGTGAGGACGAAAACTCTTTCCTATGAGGAATAGGTTGCCCAGAGAGGAGGTGGAGACCCCATCCCTGGAGACATTGAGGTCAGGTTTGATGGGGATCTGAGCAACCTGATCTAGTTAGGGGGTTGGAGGAGATGAGCTTTAAAGGTCCCTTCCAACCCAACACATTCTATGATTCTAAAACAAGATGTATTTATTATTCATTCTAACAGAAATATTTACACTTGGAGTGAAAAACAGTTGCAGTTTTAAAAGTACTAAAATTGCAGCTTGGTGGAACATGCAATTTGGCTGATAGATGGCAAGAACACACAGACAAGTTTTTCTTTTAAAATTGTATTTTTTTTTTAGATAAAATCTCTCTCCAGGAAAAAGTTTGGAATGAAAACGTGGCAGTTCTTTTATGAGAACAACAACAAAATGAGTGAACTTACCCCACTGGGACTGTTGGCTACAAATACCAAAGCTTATTTCAGAAAGCTAAACTGTTTGTGATGTCACTGAAAGGAGGAAAAGACACCAAAATGCAGTTACTAAGAATTTAACATGTATTTTCACACCTTATTTTTCTACAAAACCCTTCACAGCTGCTGACTTACACTGAGCTCCGTGTAACTACAAGGAACAAATACTGTAGTAAACAAGAAGTAAAGATCACTGATGTGAACTATGCAGAATTTCCTCTTCTTTTGTAAAATTACAATGCAAGAAGCTTTTGAAGCTGCAGTCAGATTTACAATTATTTCAGCAAGGTGTGTTGAAGGCATTCTTTGTTACATTTTTGGGGCTGCTGATGTACTGGAACAATTTTCATACAGCAAACATGCTTCATCTAGAGATGTGGGACATCCTCAGGGCCTCCCCCCAATGGCTCAAACACTGAAGAAATAATAAATTTTCAGCTTTCCAAGCAGGAGCCTAAAGAGGTACTTGCTCACAAAATACCCTCTGCAGCTGCAGAGCCATCCAGCTCAACTTAGCTGAATGTTTTAGGACCTCAGTGTGAACTGCAGATGATGTATTACAGTCATTTCCCCTGAAATTAATTCTCTATGAGCATTAATGTCAACTTTCATTTTTGTTCTGCCAGTAATCCAGGTTGTGAAAGCCCCAATGTGCATCTAAAAATAGAGGGCAAGCACTGTTTCAGCTCTAAAATAACAGCTCTCAAATATTATTACTTTTTTTGGCACAGATGGAGAAGCCTGAATCCCATCAGCAAAGGGATTCTTTTAATATTAAAGACTGAGTTCCACCACAGCTGCAGCCAGTGAGGGAAAAAAAAACCAACACCTTTTACCACCACAGTTCAGGGCTGCTCCAGGATAGCAGCAGAAACAATAACTGTGAGCATCTACAAAGGAATTTAATTCAGTCATTTCTTCTGTTTCCCTCTTGGCATCACTGCCAGACCCTTCTTCATGCCTGTCAGCCTCAGCCCTCCCCTCATTAGCATGTATCAAAGGCTTTCTTACACATTGCTTAAATCCAGAGACACTGCAGAGCTCCTCTGGGCCTTGAAAACCTGTGAAAATCCTTTTCCTTCCAGAGAAAAGCCTGTGCTACAGGCTGGGCTGCTCTGGACATCAGGAGCTGCCTCTCCATGAGGGCAGTGTCATGGAAACAGGGAGCAGGAGGCTGACATCCCTCAAGGTGAGAACCTCTCCTAGAGGAAAGACAATCCTGGGGGTGATTCTCCATTTCCTTCCTACCCAACCACCTTCCTGGAGATGCCAGAGGGGCTCCTGCACCCCAGCAAGATGAGAATTTGGCAGTTCAGTAAAGGTGGGGAGGATCAGTCAGTGTGGTTCTTGGGAAACAGGCTCCTCAGTGCAGACTGAGTGGAAGATGAAGATGTGATTGGGAGGCCCTGACAGGCTTCCTGCAGACACCTGGGGGATTTTTAGATTTCATGGATCCGAGGCCTTGACCTGAAGCTCTCTTGCTGTGCAGCTCTGGGGCCTCCAGAGGCATCTCAGCTGTCACCAGCCACAGAATCACCATGGCTGGAAAGGACCTTCAAGATCAGTGAGTCCAACCATCAGTCCTACACCACCTTAACCACTAAATCATCCCCCAAAGCACACCCCATCTACACATCTTTTGAACACCCCCAGGGATGGTGACTCCACCCCCCTCTGGGCAACCTGTTCCAATGCTTCACTCTTTGACTGAAGAAACTTCACCCAGCATCAATCTGAACCTCCCTTGGTGCAACTTGAACCCATTACCTCTTGTCCTAAAGAAAAAAAGAGGCAAGGAGATGCTGACACAGGGGTTTGGGATGTGTGCTCTGTGTTCCATTCTGTTCAGACACGTCTCACAAGCAGCCAGGGCACTGATGTTTCACCCAGTGAGGACCAGGGAACGAGTTCTATCAGGTACAAAGATTGCATAGGTGATAGAGGGATTTCTGGAACCCCTCTTTTTTTTCCCCCTCCCATCTGCTGGGTTGTTGGTGTAGCAGCTGGGTGGGTCGAGATCATCAAACAGGAACGTTCTTCCCTCCTTGGATCCGAGGAGACATTTCATTGTTTCCCTGACTGAAACACAACAGTGGCAGGTGTTCAAGAAAATGGGGTTAAAAACATCAATTTCAGCATTCCTCCGGGGAAAACCACCACTCCTTTGCAGGCACACTGTTCATTTAAATGCTTATATAACTAATTTCTGACTGTTTTCCCCTTCTGCCCCTGAGCGATCAATCACTGGTGCTTTTTTAGTGGCCTCTTCCCACTCAGACCTAGGAAATGGCAAATTAATGAGCTTGCTGCACGTGTGAAGTGAAAGCAGAAACACAGCACCTGTCCCCCTCCTCTGGGGCACAGTTCCACAATAACACCCATCATTTGATATTTCCCTGAGGATCAAAAGCAATGAAATTCAAATTAACCCATCCTTCTGTTGAAAATGGGAGAACTGGAGGAAAGACCAAAGGGAATCTGAGCCCCTTGCCTCTCTTTCAGAGCCACCTCCATCACTGTCATTGCTTTGGGACTTGGAATATTCTGCTCACACTGCTGCCTCCCCAGGAAAATGTGGCACCATTGGGCACTGGGTAATAAAAATACGTTTCCAGGTTATTAAAATCTTGCAGCTTGGCTGTTTTACTCTTCTCCAATTAGAAAATCCACGGCACCACTCTGGCTCCTGGGATGCAGGAGCTGAAGAATTGAGAAATTAAAGGCACCTGGAAAAAGGTCACCTGGTTCAGCCCTTGTTTGAGAGCTACTGACAAAGCCAACACCCACTACAGGAGCTTCAGAGGAGCTCCAGCCCATGTGAAGCAGACTCAGCAGGATCAGGAGAATTCCCACTGGCCAAAAGAAACAAAAGGAAACTTTTTCTGGCTCTAAATCCCAGATGGCTCATGAGATAGCCAGAGTATTCCATGCAGAAAAAAACAAATATAATTTCAGACCCTGGGACTTCTGAAGGCACAGCTGGGTGGTACCACCTGAGGACACAGATGATCTTTGGGTTCTTGCTCTTGGTTGTGCTCTCCTCAGCTGCAGGAACATGAGAGCACTGTGCATTAACTCCCTGGCACACATTAAAACAATTAAATTGTCAAAACAATTATGAAAAAGCATTATTAGCCATTTTCCAGGCTTACTTAATAACCACTGAGTTGCTGTAAACCCGGTGTGGAAATGAAAGGAAAGTGATCAGCCCAGGCAAGACCTGGGCCAGTAACAGGTGGTGTGGAAACCTAACCCAAGTTAAAAATAAATAAATAAGACATTGTAATAATAAAAGATGATAAAATTATCATCTTAGTGGAATAGAGGTTGTTCTGGAGGAAACTTATTTACCACAGAACTGAAGTGTTAGCCCAGGCACTGTAGATCCCTCTCACCATGCCAAACTCATCTGCAATATATTTTTTTTCCAAGAACTTAAGTGCCTACAAAACACACCCTGATGAAAACTGCCAGTACAGAACATTTAAAATACAATTAGTGGTATTTCAGAATAATTTCAGTGGAGCTTCTCTGGCATGTTATGGGAAAGAAATACATGAGAAGTAAGAATGTGGGAAAGAAATTATTTGGTCCACAGAAGAATCACAGAATCCCACGCTGGTTTGGGTTGGAAAGAACCTTAAAGCTCACCCAGTTCTAACCCCCTGCATGGTCAGGGACACCTCCCCCAGCCCAGGGTGCTCCAAGCCCCATCCAACCTGGGCTGAGACACTGCCAGGGATGGGGCAGCCACAGCTTCCTGGGCAGGACAGGACAGGGTCTGACCACTCTCACAGCAAACAGCTTCTCCCTCTCAGATCTCATCTCGGTCTTTTTCAGACTGAAACCATCACCTGAACTGCTTTTCACCAGAACTGCACTGTTTTTCACCAGAACAAGTCATACCTTGTCTGCATTGTGCCAGGGGAACACGCTGGAGTCAAATCATCTACTGGGAAAAATAGCTGGAATAAAGAATACCACAGCAGAGAGCTGCCTCTGACAAGGTTATGCTGCAGGCTTTCCTCATCTATCTCCTTCTTGAAAAGAGATCCCAGAGGACAACTGGAAAGGTCCTGACTCATGACTGGAGTCTAATGACTTCCTCCAACGTGTCTGCCCTTGGGGCCCTGCAGTCACAGTGTCAGCAATCAGCACTCATCAAGAATTTTGATGCTAACTGCTTCTGCCTCCATGGGGTGGGAATGCAGAAGCCTCAAGCTTCAGGTGTCTTGCAACAATCTTGGGACAGCTTCAGGAGACTGCTTCTGGGAGAACATCCTGTTTGTCAAAGGGAAAGCTGGATCTCAGTGAAGTTATCAGGATGTCTGGTGGCTTGTGGTTGTATCTGGAAGGCAGCATTCAATCACAGCAACTAATTTTTTAAGTGCCTAGATGTGGTTTGTAATTACAGAGATTGCCCAAGCACCACCCTTCTGTTTCAATCCCAGAATCCCAGAGTGTCAGGTAGGAAGGGACCTCAAGGCTCACCTGGCACAACCCTTCTCATATTATTGTTTATCTGAGATGTCCCAGCACCCCACCGAGCTGAGACTTCAAACTTCCCAAAGTGGGGTGTCCTGGTTTGGGCCAGGATAAAGGTGATTTTCTGGTTTGTACTTTTGCTTTCAGCTCAGTTTCTTGTAAGTAGCTGCACTTGCTGAAATTAACAGCAAGTTTCTCAGACAGTGTCTGCTCCTGGGACTGATCCCACTGGATGTTTATAGTTACTGCCAGAGACTGGTGTGCAGAGCCAAGGACACTGCTCAGCTCTGAGGAACATTTTACCCTGCAGAAGGAGCAAAGAGGTCCCACCTGAACCCCTCCTCTGGGGAGGCCCGAGACAAGAGAGATGCCAGAACTGACCAAACAGAGTATTCCATCCCATACACCTCATACTCAGGATAAGTTTGAGGGATCACGAGGGGCAACATCTTTCCCTTCCTGCTTCCTTTCCTGCCCTTTCTTCTTCCTGCCCTTCCTTCCACTGTCCCTGTTTGCTTCAGCATCCTGGGAGGATTCCATCCCTTCCTCTGCCTGTGCTCCTGATCCATGCCAGCCTGAATCTGTGTGTTCCTGCCTCCAGCTCCTGACTGCAGGATTCCAGCCTGGACTGTCCCAGGGCTGCCCTGCAGCCTCGGTGGTGATGTGAGAGTTACTGGGGGAGGACGTGGGATCAATCTTTTTCCTGCATATTTGTATATATTTCCCTATTTATCATTACTGTTTCATTACAGTTGTGTAGTTTAGTTTCCAACCCATCAGTCTCTTTCCCTTATTCTCTCTCCTTTTCTTATCAGGGAGGAGAGGGGGATTAATAAAAAAATCTGTTACTCGGTTTAATTGCTGGGCCAGTGTTAAACCCTGACATGGGGGAATCCACCCCTTCCCCTGGGAGACCATTCCAATCTCTGACTGTCCTCAGAGTGAAAAACTTTCCTCTGGTGTCCAAGCTGAATCTCCCCAGGAGCAGCTTGTGCCCAAGGCCCCTTCTGGGTACCATTATGGAGAAGTGGTATCAGGACTCTCTTAGCACTAAATCTGGGCATTAAGCATGGGAAAAGCCAAATCTACTTGACTGGACTTCCCAGGAGAACTGGACATCTCTTTCCTTTTCCTGCAGACGTGTTTGAGCTGAAGTGAGCTGTTCTCTGAAAAGAGAAAAAGCAAATCACTCCCCACCAGTTGTCTTCTTCAGCACAGCTTAACCCTCCTCTTGCCATGCACAAATTAAAATGATAAAGCATCATTTCCAGTAAAGGCACAACTCACCCAGAGGTGCTGAACACAGAGGATGAACCAAACCCAATCTGCTATGATTTCCCTGACTTAAATCCCCAGGCTCACCAAGAAAAACATCAGACACTTGTCCTCACCCCTTTTGAGGAATCAGAGGGTGTTACTGCAGTGTAATGTCTTTGGCAGGGGCTGAAATGGGTCAATAAACTTACAGCTGAAACACAATTTTGTCAGCAAATGCTGACAAGGACAAGATCAAAGAGAAGCCTACCTGAATCACTGGCAAATCTCTCAAATCAGAGATCCTGAGGGGAGGCTGCAGTAAGTTGCATTTGGCAGATTTCTCCTGTGGCCAGAGAGGTTGGAAGCTCCCTGTTGCCATTCAGAAAAAACTGCATTTTTTTTTTTCCCCTAAGACATTGAGAAGTAAACAACAAACCAGGAAAAATAAAACCTGCTAATGAATCAGATAATCTGATTTCTGTCAGCCCTGCTACTAAAAATACACATGGATGAAAATCTTTGCTGCCTTAACACTCCTTTTGGCAGTAGATATTCTTTCTAGAATTCATTAAAACTCTTGCAAGACAAAATTATGACCCAAGCTCAGAATATATCCCTGTTAATAAACTCCCACTTCTTGAATGAAGAACATTAAGGACACAGAACAAAAGGAACACCCTTGCTCAGGTCAAGGTGCAGTCAGGAACAGCACACCAGCCTGTTCAGCTTCATCCTGAATTCCTGGGCTCCCCCTCTAAGCTCCTAAAGCAATTGCTTGATTTCCAGCTGAGGTTTATTCTGCCAGCACTGCCATTTCACTTCAACAGCTTTGTTCATGTCCTTTATAGATTTCTGAAGCTGCAATTTCATCCTTTCTTACTCTTCTTTGGCACAGCTACCTGCACTCCCACACCCTCCCCCTCCAAAGACAAGCTCTAACAGACCCTCAGTCCTGGCACCCTTTCCTTCCTTTTCATTTATTTTTACTTTCTTCTTACAAATCTTTTTTTTGATCCAGCACAATGCAGTCAGTCACAGAATGCAATACAGAAAAAAAAAATAAAACCAAACAGGGCCACGGAGTGATTATATTTGTTCCAATAATGGTTCTGAATAAGTCATTACCCCACTGTGAAATCAAAGGAGATGAAGTCATAAGAAAGAGATTAATGAAATTTTGTAGAGATGCAAATAGCAGCCAAACCATAGCTTAAAGCAAAAGTACACAACCTAGGGGAGGAGAAACAAAGAGCTATTTCAGCAAAGATATTTATACAATATTTCTTGCTCTCCACAGATGTTATTACTCTGCTGATGAGTCCAGAGGTCTTCTTTTTCAAGTTACAATGTGAAGGCAACAATAATGATCACTGACATGATTTGGTTTAAAAAAATCAGCAAATGTTTGAAAAATAATTTGGCCTGAGGATTGTTACATCAAGTGAGGCAATTTTACAATGTAATACAGACTGCTGTGACACTGTGAGGGTGACTGAAGAGGGGAGCAGCTTGCCAAGAGAGGTTGTGGAGTCTCTGTCCATGGAGATATTAAAAACTTGGCTGAACACAGCTGCAAATCCACCCTCAGCTATTCCCAAATAAATAAATAAATACACTCAAATAGAATAAAAAGAGTTATTTGTGCCTTATTTCTACTTACAGCTCCTCTTAGTTCTCTCTGGGATATCTGCTTCAGGACTAGAGGTGAAAATGTTTTCATATCTTGAAGCTGAGCTCCTAGACCTGCACAATGAGGTATTTTTAGAAAGAAAAAGCCCAGATTTCAAGCCTGGGGAGTAACACAGCCTGCTCACAGCATTGTAACCCTGATCTGCCAGTCCTCTACACCCTGGAAGGAGACCCAGCTCATCAGTTCTGATATTGCTCATCAGTTCTGATACTCCCCAGTTTATGATATGGGCTTACTGGGTTTGGGTTCAGACTTCAACTCCTTCAAGGTGAAAATGAGAAACAGGCACTGGTGTTACTTGCTTTGAGCAGAACAGATATCTGAACCTAATTCAGCATTAAATATTATGAGTTCAGAAAGTCTATTAATAAGAAAAAAATACATAAACAAAACACAAATGACTATGTATCTGTATTAACAAGAATGTAAACTGACAATGGAAAACATGAATAACACAGCTCCCTAGATAACTAAAATACAGTCTTTTTTGTATAAAAAGATTCTTATTTACATTTTTTAAACTGTATATTTATGCTCCTCCATTTAATTTTGAAGCCTGAGTGGGCTCAGCTGATGGGGAAAGCAAACCTGCCTCCAGGTTGGGAAGATCCTGTACCCTGCATTGACTTTTCCAGGGAACAGAGTAATTCTCTGTCAAGAAAAAAGAGAACAGAAGGATGAAGCTGGAGAGCACTGCTTGTTCAGATGAATAATGTAGAAGAAAAATCAAACTCCAAGTGTGTGACTGTTACATTTTTATGCCATGTGGCTCAGCCATGTCTTGCCTAAGTGGATGTTGACCAAGACCACACAGAACATGCCTGAGAGGTGTAGACCAATCTTGCAGGTTAACTTAGTTCCTGTATCTCATTAAAACCCAGCATTAGATTATTAATCTAGTATTTTTAAGTACAGTATTTACTTAATCATACTGATTCCAAGCCTAGAAAGAAATTGTTTTAAGGGAGAGAGTAGACATCTTTCTGTATTTGTGTATTTATTTTAATTTATCTATTTATGATATTTATTGGTGTGCATTCTGAACTGCTTTGTGTGAGCACTGAGCAAACCTCCCCAGACACCTCTGGGGTTGGCTGCCCACATTTGACCCCATGGGCACTACAGATCCAGTGACTGCAATCAAAAATTTCCTGAAAAGCAGAAGCTTCCAGCAGAAAATCCATTGTGAGCAGCTGAAATCCAAGAAAAACTGTCAGAGCTGCTTTGTCCTGAGTTACAGGTAAGTTACAGTTACATGTAAGCACCCTTCCAGGGCTGAAGTTTTAAAATTATTTGAAAATAATAATAATAATGATACTCAGGGATCTTTAGGAATCAATGGGGGAAAGTGCAGCAGCCCCAGAGTTTATTGTACCTTGTGTTTCTGAGCTGACAGGACAAGATGTTTGATAGTCAAGGAATGCTGCAGAGACCACAACAAAAGCCACCTTGCTGAAATCCACTTGGATACAGAATCTTTGGAAGCAGGAATGAGATGGAGGTTCAGTGTTTGCTGGGATTTTGGCAGAGAGCTCCAGTCAACACCCATTAAGGAGTTTCTCCTCACAAGGTGGCTCTGCAGCTGTTCTGCCACCAGTGCCCAACATCTCAAAGCACTTCTGAGACCCTGTGAAAGAGTCAGAACCATTAATGAATGCACTGCTAGTCAGAATTTTCAAATGCAAATTGAGGCAATTTCCTTTAATTTATTAAAATTAAAAGTTAATGGATTTTTTTGTCTGTTTTTTTGCTTTTTTTTTTTTTTTCAGGGGACTGATTTCCTCACACATGTACTGCAGCATCCAGTGCTGACACTTAGGAGTGACTGTTGCTTCAAAGGCAGAGAAATCAGACCTCCTAACTTCCTTTCTGTTGCCCTTTTAATAGCAATTAAAAGAGTCGGTGGAAAAGGAGCACCTCCTCAATAACCAGAACTAAAGGCTGCTCTGGGTAGAAAGCATGCTGATTAAAAAGAGAATGGAATCAAACTGTCAGAAACAGCAAGATCTGACCTCCTCTGGCAACTCACCCGCATCAAAATACTGAATAAAATAAATTTTTTTTAAAAAAGAGAAAAAGATGACCTTGAGGAGTCACACTTGGGCACAAGGAACAGAAATCACCCTGTCTGGAGATCATGGTTGAGCAATCAGTGTTTCCCTTTGTCTCTAGCTCAGTCAATCCAATTAAAAAACCCAGCCAGGAATGAGTCATGTGAAGGAAATGATTGCTTTCCCTCAATATGTTAATTGACTGGAAATTGCAGATGTGCCAAGGTGAGATAAGAGAACACATTGCATCCTCTGCAGGATCTACCCCAGTCTTGGATGTGCAAAGAGGAGGCAGGGCTGATACTACTAATGCTGAAAAGGAGAATTCAGAGAAATTAATTTATTATTTACCTTGAATATATTTTTTTCCTAAGCATCTAAACTAGGAAAAATTAACTGAGTTGCTGCTAGGGAAGAGTGTAATTCTGGGATTAATGTTGTTCTGAGCTGACATTACTTGAGCTTTTGATGGAAACCTAACTCATAATTCAGATTTCCTCAGTCTCTTCTGAGAAAAGAGCAATATAGAAAAATGTTTTTATCTCAATCTCTTTTTTTTTTTTTTTTTTTTTTTTTTTTTTTNGTCTTTTCTTCTCTTTGGTCTGCGTGTGTGATTGTTCTAAAGCAGTTGTGCATGAAAATAAAGGCTGTGTCAAAAGGGGTTACACTTCACCCAGAATGCAGCCCTGGGAAAAGCCAATCTGCCCCAAGAGCGCTTGAGCGCACGCGAGTCAATTTGCCGTCCCCACCTCCAGTCTGTGTACAGTAAACTCTAACACCCACCAAGAATCTGGGCAGCAGAAGTGCTATAAAACCTGAATACAGGTGTCATGTATTAAGTCAGGCTTTTTGTTTGCTTGTTTTCTTATCTTTTTTTTTTGGGGGGGGGGAGAAACGAAGAGACGCTGCAAAACCTGAGCTGGGCCTCCCCGCAGCTTGGCTCAGTGTCTTGGGTTTTTTAGCTTCTGCCAGATTTTATTTAAAAGTAGGCACCATGAGATGCAGCATTCAGCAGAGTGAAATAACAGCTGAGCAGATGATTAAACACTCCCACACAGGCTGAGAGCCTGGCAGTACTTCACCACCAGTGTGGCTTTTTGGTTGGCACCTTAGGAGCTGCCCCGTGGGGACACAGCTTGGCCAGAGGGCTGGGAGTTCTCTCTGCTTCCAGCAGCCTTCCTGGTGCAGGGCATCAGGCATCAAGGGAAAAAAATAAAAAAGGAAAATGTGTATTGAAACATACCTGAAGATGTTACCCCTGTTACGTGGGCAGCCTTGAAAAAGGGATGAAAAACTAAGAAAGCCACTTCCAGCTCCCAGCGATCCGAAGCAGTTTGGAAGGAAGAGATTTTTATGGCAACAGTGCTAGTTCTGAGGCATTGGAAAGGATCTTGGGAACCCAACAGCACAAAAAATAAATTTAGCTCTGAATAGATCAAAAAAGTACATTTGTGAAAATGGGAAACAAGAAGAGTGAAAAATTCTTGAGCCAAAATCCTGAGCCAGCAAAGGAGGTTTTAATCCCAATATCAAAGTCATTTCTCCAATGGCAGTTGTCAAATAATGCATTGAAATAATCTATAATGCAGTAAAATTTCAAAGTTAACAGAAATATATTAGCAAGTTTGTACTTTGTGTTCGTTTGTGCCTGAACTGGATACATTTAAGTGCCATTGCCAGACAGGAGGAGCTGCTACCCAAACATTCTCTCCATTTACACTTCTGGTCTCTTAGGTAACCACAATTAATCCTCTCCTCTCTGCCTGACACCAGCAAGTGAGTGAGAACCCCCAGTTTCAGTAAAAACCTGTTTGACATTATTAAACAGAAAGACCAGGGCCTCGTCTTGGAGTGGAAGAGGGAGAGTGGAGAGGAAAAAAAAAATAATTGTCAGGATTGACTATTTTTGTTGCTGATAGGAATGATATTGGGTATTACATCATCTTACAGCATCACTCCGAGTAAGTCTGTAAAAATAACAAGGTGGTTTTAGGTTTTTTTAAAGCCAGGATCAAAAGGAGAATAAGAATTAAAGAGGTTACTAGCACAGTAAGTGCTTTGAGAAGTCAGTGGGTCAAGAATAGTTGTGTTGTGTTTGTTGCTGGTGCAGAAAAAGCAGCACATGTAAGTGCTGCTGAGCAAAGCAGAATTATTTGTCCATAGGATTCCCAAATGGAAGTCTATGTCCTGCCAGGTCCTGCAGCCCTAGCTAGTAATTTGTATCCTTTCGTAAAAAAAAAAAAAGAGAAAAACCTTATCACCACCTTTTCTTTCTGCTCCTCAAACCAGGATCAAGAAATGGTCTTTAAAACACGTTGAGGCATTATTCTGATTTTTGAAGACTGCAAAAAGCCCCCAACCTCCTCCCCTCACAACGCCCCAGAAACACTTCCCCAGCAAAACTCCTGACAGAAAAATAGCCAATAAGAGCAGAAGTGACCTCTTCAAACAGATAATAAATTAAGTCAGGGTATGATTCATCTGAATATCCAATGAATCACTCCAAAAATGCCCATTTCTCTGCTTCAGCTAGAGGAGGAGGCAGGGATGCCTGGCTCAGATGGAGGCTGAATGGAGATGTGAAGTTTTATTAAGGAATGCTGCTCTCAGGAGCTGTTCTTGATTGTTCACCTTATTTTGATTCTAACAGATGTCCATTATTTTATCTCTGGAATTCACAGAATCATCAGAGTTGGAAAGGATCTCTGGAGATCATCTAGTCCAACCCCTCAGGTGGTTTATCATAGAATCATAGAATGGGCTGGGTTGGAAGGGACCTCAGAGATCATCGAGTCCAATCCTTGATCCACTCCCGCTGCAGTCATTGGACTATGGCACTGAGTGCCACATCCAGTCTCTTTTTAAATGTCTCCAGGGACAAAGAGTCCACTACCTCCCCGGGCAGCCCATTCCAATGTCTGATCACCCNCCCCAAACTATTTCTCCCTCAGGTCTCATCCCCATCTCCCTTCTTGCAGCTGGAAACCCTTCCCCCTTGTCCTGTCCCACTCCAGTCCATCCAGGACATCACCTTATCCCAGCCCACCACTAACCCATGTCCCAGATCTGGGAATCACAGAATGGTCATGGTTGGAAAGGACCTCTGAGAGCACCAAGTCCAACCCAAGAATTTCTCCCTGCCCAAGATCTCCTCTCCATCTCCCCTCTTGCAGCTGGAAACCCTTCCCCCTCCAGGCTCCCATCCCTCCAGGCCCTTGTCCCAAGTCCCTCCCCAGCTTTCCTGGAGCCCCTTCAGGCACTGGAAGGTGCTCTAAGGTCTCCCCGTTGCAGCCTTCTCTTCTCCAGGCTGAACACCCCCAACTCTCTCAGCCTGGCTCCAGAGCAGAGCTGCTCCAGCCCTCCCAGCAGCTCCAGGGCCTCCTCTGGACTGGCTCCAACAGCTCCGTGTCCTTCTGCTGATGGGGACCCCAGGGATGGACACAGCTTTACCCCAGGGGGGTCTCCCCAGAGCAGAGCAGGGGGGACAATCCCCTCCCTGGCCCTGCTGCTCACACTCTGGGGGTGCAGCCCAGCACAGGGCTGGGTTCTGGGCTGCCACCACCCAGTGCCAGCTCATGCTGAGCTTCTCCTCACCCAACCCCCCCATAACAGTATTTTATTGCTTCCTCTATTTTGGGGTCTTCCAGGGACTCCTTAGCTCTTTAGGCAGCCATAGAAACATGATGTCTATTTTGCATTTGAGCTCCAGCTGGCAAGTCCCTCCCCTGTTTAGCAGCAGCCCAGGAGAATCTGCAGCAAATTCTCACCCCGTGGTGTCTCCTGCATGAAGCTGTCACCCAGGAGGGAGGCAGGAGGCATGCCTGGAGCAGCTGTGTTCCCCAGCTCCCCCATTAGCAATTTTCCAGAGTGAGTTACTGTGGCATCACCCTCTGATGGCAAAGATGATGTAATGGTTGAAGGGATTAATGGATTTTTAACCTCAGATTCGCTGGTGTGAGAAGGAGTGTGGCTACACCAGAGCAAATTCCAGCTACCACAACCCTGGGGAAGTTTTGCACATAGAAATTCTGACCAGTGTGGAATCAATTCTCAGCTCAGGACACTCTAATCTCAGTCACTGATACTCAGATATCAGTAATTAAGTTAAATAACATCAAGGCTTAGGATAAATACACTCTTGTTTTGCAAGTGCTACTCTCTGCAAAGCTTTAAATTCCCCCCTCCTTTGACAGTTAATTCTATGAGCAGGATTGAAGGATAAAATTTATTTATTAATCTTCCCCACAGCTTTGAAAAAGTGCTTCAGTTACAAGTCTGGATGGCTTAATTAGGGAAGCATGTTTAGTTTAAGGAGAAAAAAAAAAAACGGATGGGTTAGAAGAAAAACCCTTCTAACACTCCCTGGGGTCTAGGGATTCTTCAACCCAATTTGATGTGAATGAAACCATTATTGTCCTTTTGACTCCTGCTGAGCCACGATGTTAACGGTTTTCCAGAGATCTGAGTAGCATTTTGCAACATGTTTTCATTTTTCCACTGGCCCTTGGACATCAGAAGCTTCAAGGTTTAAAGTAGTTTTTGCAACAACCTTCTAGTTTCATGGATTTTCATACACGGTTTAGATGGGTACATGGTAAGTGTCTGGAATTCACTGAGAGAAGAGTTTGTGTTGCTCTTCTGCTCTCTTTTTAAGCATCAGTTTAATGTATCAAAACCTGACAGGGATAAATCAGGCAAATGAAACTCAACACACCCACCAACAGATACTTCCTGCCATAAAAATGCTCCCACATTGGATGAGAGGGAAGAGTCACACCCTAATAAAACCTAACAGAAAGAACAATAAAAAAGGGTTAAAAGGTAATAAAAGGATTATTATCAAGCTATAGACTAAGCCAAGCCTCTAACTGATATGTTACTGCATTAACATGGGAGTTTTGATGATCCAGCTGGTGTTTAACTCCTTGGAGCCAAAAGAATTTTTTTTTTTACAGCTATTTAATAGATGCTTTCTGTACAACTGTCTTGAAATAAAGTTGCTTTCAAACAAGTTGCAGAAAATATCTGCAATATCATTCCAAAAATAATTCCCCACTTTGGCTCAAAAAGGAAAGTATGCTTTGAGTAATCAATACTTATAAAACTTATTTTAGTACTGCACCAGCATAATAATGAAGTAAAAAGTTTAATACTTTGTGCTCTGGGAGGCTTCTGTTCCTGTGAGAACTCAATGAAACAAATTAAGCAAATAACTTCCCTGAAGTAACAAAACTGAGGAGATGTAAGCTCTGTTTTCCTTCAGAAGACACTTTGAGGGAGGTTTTATAGACATTTCTGACACATGCATAGACTGCTCTACAACAAGCACAGAACCTCTGGGCTCATCAAAGCAACAAAACTGTTAGAGATGAGCAACAAACCCCAGAAAAACCAGCAATCAGGCTGATGACAGCCCAGACTAAACACCAAAATCCCTTCAGAGCAAACCTTCTAGCACATCTCTGATGACCAAAAATAAACCCATTCAAGTTCTGTTCTAGAAATGGGTTTAAAATCACATCTTCACATCCTGTACGGGTCCCATACAGCCCAGAAATTCCACAAATAAACCCCCAAGCAGCTGAAACAAGTCTCCAATTTTCTGATCATACCTTGTTTGAGAGAAGCCCTAATGCAATACACAAATAACTTGAGCATGGCATGAACCTTCCCTCACAGGACTCTCAGTGAGGGATGCCAAATAAGTCAGGTAGCCACCAATAAGTCCTCATTAGCCACTTTCTGCCCTCCTGAATCTTGGTCAGAAGGGTTTCCTCACCTGATAGGGGCAGGGGATGTGATATTCTCTGCAGCGTTCCTGAATCCAGGTTGTCTCCCAGACACCTCTGTAAGCCTGCTCATAGAAATAGCACCCAATGACAACCAAGAGTGGCACCAGGTAGAGGACACTGAAGACACCAATCCGGATCATGAACTTGACCAGTTTGTCCTGGTTCTCTTTTTCCAAGGGGATCTCAATGCGAACCCGGTTGAGAGAGATAATGCCAGCGAGCAGGAGGGACACTCCAACCACAACGTAGAGGCAGAGAGGGGCCAGGACAAAGTATCTCAGTGCATCCACATCATAGAGGCCAACGAAACAGACGCCGCTGATGTTGTCCCCTTCAATTTTATTCATGGCTAAGAGGATGATGGTGAGAGTTCCCGGGATGCCCCAGGCACTGGCGTGGAAGAGCAAAGCCTTCTTCTCAATCGCTTCACTGCCCCATTTTGGCACTGCTGCCAAGAACCAGGTGATGGTCAGGATGACCCACCAGACGCTGCCAGCCATGGTAAAGAAGTAGAGGACCATGAAAAGCATCGTGCAGGCTTTGTTGTGAGAGCCCTGGGTGACGGTGGAAGCCTTGTAGTGGGCAGGGCTGGAGGCGTTACACGCCACTCGGTCTTCCAGCAGAAAGCCAATGAAGAAGATCAAGGAGACCATCATGTAGCAGACAGCATAAAAGATGATGGGCCTCTCGGGGTAGCGAAATCGGGTGACGTCGATCAGGAAAGTTAAAAAAGTAAACAAGGTAGCAGAAAGGCAGATGATGGAGATGACCCCGATGAAGTAGCGAGCAAAGGAGAGCTCCTCCCGCCGGAAGTACATGTTGGGGCAGGGAGGGGAACAGTCCCGAACCCTCAGGAAAGAGTAACCCAGGTCAGGGTCTATTTTCAACTCCCGAGGACACCAAAAACCATAATCCCTCTGTACTGCCACTGGGGCCTCTTCTGTGGGCTCCCCAGCTAAACTGAGGTCAACGAGGCGAGGATACGGCTCATCACAATCTGGGAATCTAAAAAGTAAGAAAAGAGTTATTGACAAGAAATGAACAGGCACTTGGCAACGGGCAGGAACCTTCTTTCTGTGCCTGACTTCAGACACCCTAGCTGAAGTGAAAACAAAGACAACCCAAGTGATGGGTGAGCCCTGAAAGACTGCACCGTGTTAAACACACTCCAGAACTCTCTGTCCCAGATTGCAGAGGGGAAGTTGAAACTATAAAAGAGGTTTAAAAAAGAAAAAAAAAACCAGAAATAAATGGACAAGGGCCCCATTGGGGCTTTAAGCATAAAGGTGAGGATACAAAATCCACCTTGGGAAGTCTATAAATTTAGGCTTACTGTAAGCTGAGACTCTGTGCCCAGGGAAGCATGATTTTATTGAACATTTTAAAACCATTTCCTAAGTAACTGTATCAGCTGCTGGCAGACAGGAGGGTGACCTAGTTAGACCACAAATCCAACCTAGCAGTTCTGCTGACATCCATACATTGAAATTATGATGAAGATACTGCTGTAATTAAGTAAAGGTCTGACTGGGAGCTAAGGACTGCTGGGGATACAGTCTGAGGTTTTGGGGGAGAGACTGGAGGGATTCCATGCATAGCTGTCCCGGTTTTCCCTCTGCTGGATGGTATCACCTGTTCCTGTGCCACAGCTCATGTCCTGGCAGAATGGCACTACCACAGAACCAGCAAAGTTTTATTAATTATCTCTCTGGTATTGAAACTTCACTACCCAGTCCTTACTGAGGAGATGGGAGGACCCAAGGGGCTCAGGCATCTGTCTGGAGTATGGAGTTTGAGCAATCTCACATCCTGACTATCAGGAAGAATCCTCTGACTTATTTTTTTGCTCAAGGAAGTTTGAATTGTTTGTCATTTTCTCCAAGCCAGCTGCAAGAGAGATGATTTGCTCCTGTTTGTGCTTATCAGCTGTTGGAGTCACTGATAAAAATTAAGCATAAAGATACTGGTTTTGATTTCATTCTGTTTCAAATAAATTGGAACATCAACAAACACTTGTCTATAAAGTAATTTATGTCATGGGAAGCTGGAAACATCTGTTTGAACACAAGCTCAAGCAGAGGTAGATGCTCTGAAAACAGAGCTTTGAGATTTGATGCACTCATCAAAACCAGCCATCTCTCCCTTCAGAGAGACAAAAAAGACTATTAATGTCTAGTGCATGTCATTTTGCCTGGCTCTGAAAGAAATTTATAGCAGTGCCACCTATTAAACTTCAGCATAAAAAAACAAAACAAAACAAAAAAAAAAACCAGCCAGCATAAATGACAAAGAAAAAGCAAAATAGATAGGTATAGGTATAGATAATATATATAGATAGATATAGATATATATAGATATAGATAGGTATAGGATTCATTTAAGAACATGCATGTGCAGTTTACAGTAGCTGCCCAGAGAAATTTTCAGCTTCTCTCTTGGGCAGGTGATAGAAACAGGAACACAATTTCCACCCCAGGAAACAGGCTGTCACACAACTGGAAGGGAAAATCAGGGCAGTTGTAATGGAACACACTTAAAATGTCTGTTTCAGATGACACTACAGCCTGGATCATGCTGAAACTCTATCCGGGGATTCTGAAAAATAATAAAAAAAAGAAACAGAAACCAAAGATTTGCTCACCTGGTGCATTCCATATCCTCAGGCCAGGAGACCCCAAACATCTCCATGAGTTTGGAGCACTCAGTGTGTGCTCTCTGACACAGCCTGCGGCAGGGCAGGGTGACCCGGCCGTACTCCATGCACACGGGGGCATAGAGGGCACAGAGAAACGGCCGAAAATCTCGGGAGCATTCCAAATTCACCATGGGGTGAAAGGGCTGGAAAGGAAAAAAAGGAGAATTAAAAGAAGGTACAAACAGCGGTTTTGTAGAAGGCTTCAGCAGGAAGCTGAGGTTTGTCCCGTGAGGTGTTGGGGCTTTCAGAGTCACAACCACAACCTTCCTTTTCTGAACTTTGTCTGCTGGGAGAAGTGGTCACTTTGTATTTTAGGAAGACAAGCAATCAAGAAGCCTGATGACAATGACAAAAGCTCACAGGGGGCACTGATGTACTCGATTTGCATCAAGATCAATAGGAATTAGACAGCCAAACACCTCTGAGGATTCAGGATTACATCACACTCTCCAATACCAGTCCTATAAATGTGCTTCCTTTTAGCACTCGTGTAACTGGCAGACACATCATGAATCACCAGCTGCTTATTTGGTAGGATAATATGAAAAACTTCCATGAGATGACAAGCTGAGGAAGGTCAGATAATGTCTGAATTGTTATTCCTTGACAATATAGAAATTCATCATTCTGTGGTCTTTCAAATACTATGTTTGGACCACAACATAATATTTATAAATCATCTCTCTCCTTCTTGAATTTCTTCAGCAGAGTTCTTCATCTGTCAGTACAAAATGCAAGCACAGGACATTTTCCACTGCATTCTTCCCATAGCATCTTGTCCAGCTGAAGAGAGCCCATCTGATAAAATGTCACTTCCAACATCAGAGTTTATCTGTGGGTAGAACACAGCCCCAAGGTGCATGCTATCACTGTTACCCACATTCTGACAGAGGCAGAACTTTCTAGTTTGCAGATCAAGGCTGTAATCACAGTCAATTAAGTGGGTGATTTCTTGACTATCAGAAAACGCTGATATCAAAGCCTGAAAAAAATGAGTTGGACAAAATAACTGGTGTCCTGTGCTACTGTGTTGCCTTCTAACAGGTTGAAGTAGCTGTGATAGCAGCACTGAGAGAAAATCTATTTCACTTAGCCAACACACAGCAGTTCTCAAGTATTTCTGAAGATGAAAGAAAAAAGTAGGGCAGGGATTTGTGTCTTAATAAAAATTGCTGCACATCAATAATCCATGTTATCTCCTCACTATCCAACATGGGTTCATTTTGCTCTTGCTTGTTAGGGTTTGTCTTTAATACTCTCAGGAGTCAATCAATATCTTATTCTGAGTTTGTGTTATGCCTAACACTCTACAAAGCCTCTCCAGATCTTTAGATATTAATATAAGATCAATTACATTCTCTTAGGACTGGAACTGCAGAATATTGAAGTGCATTAGAAGTCTAGAATAAAACAAACCAGCATGTGAGTGCTGAACAGCAGTGACATTTTTAGCAAGCCACTTCTTTTCCTTGACTTGTATTTTAAATCACAGCTTGAAGGGAAAAGGTGACAGTCTGCCTGATCAGTGGTAATGAGAACAGCAGCTCTGTTCTAGGTAGATTTTTACTCAAGTCCATTATCTTGATCCCAGAGTTCTCTTTTCTCCCCAGCCTAGCATGATCAGAGAGCATCAAGTCACATCTTTAGAATTCGTGGTGCAATAGCAGAAGCCCAAATGAACCTGATATATATACATATATATAAACCCTAAATCTTATTATAAACTGAAGCTGAAGAGCAGGCTGCAGAAAGATTACTTTTTCAAGCAGCAATTTCCTGAGAAGTATTTTAAACCAATTCAACATTTTTTTTTCCAAACTACAGAACAGAACAACAAAAAATAGGTCACCTCATGTGGCAACACAAGATGACAACTACCAGAAACAAAGAGGAAAAGTTTCCCCTTTCAGTTCTTCCTCACTCTCTGATTCTTCCTCCTTTGCTCTGCAAAATTTTTGGACAAGACACAATCATGCTGTGATTTTTCTGATTTTTTTAAAAAAACATATTTATTATTTGCCAAGCTGATCACATTCTTTTTAGTGCTACACATTTCTGAAAATGCTGCCACGTGACAGCAGAGCCATGCAATTTGGCAGCCACTTGCATGAAGAGCAGGAAAAGCCCTCAGAGCTACCAACAAGGAAAAAGGAAGCATTAGTTGAAAACTATTTACACATTTCCAAGCTTGCTGTCACTTGAGGAACACTTTCTATTTGGCTGGACATGCACTGCAGATGCACGTTTGGGTTTAGTTTTAAACAGTTTAAAGCTAATTTTGACAACAAGGATCCAAGAAATTGTCTTTAGATAGTCAGGACACCTGATACGGCTGGAAGAGCTTAAGAGAAGAATCTACATTATTTGATGGAAAGGAAAAACAAAAGGAAAACTCCACTTTTAGTCTGGGAAGGGTTTAACTTTCCTTCTTTTCAAAGTACTTCCAAAATAAGAAAATGAAGTTATATCTTTATGAAAATAAACTAATGGCTCACCAGCCCTGCCCCTCCAAACTCCTGCCTCCAGCCACTGCACTTTTGCACCTACCTAAATTTCCAATTCTCCTGACAAATACCCTGCTGCTTTCCTCTGGCAGGCTTTCCTCTCTCTTTTGCTGTACTTCACCTTAATTAAAAGATCTGCAAGGTTGTGGTTGATTTGCAGAAAGCTGTGCCACTGAGGAGGAGCCCAGAGGAAGGTCTCTGAGTGGATCAGGCAAGGCCAAAGGGCACAAGTTGCTCCTGGGGAGATTCCCACTGGACACAAGAGGGAAAGTTTTCACTCTGAGGACAGTCAGACATTGGAATGGTCTCCCAGGGGAAGTGGGAAGTTTCCCACTTTGGGAAGTTTGAAGTCAGTGGGGTGCTGAGACATCTCAAATAAAAAATAATATTAGAAGGGTTGGACCAGGTGAGCCTTGAGGTCCCTCCCAACCTGTTTCTAGGATTCTGTGATCTCAAGATGTGCACATGAGAACACTGCAAACACAGCTCCAGGCTGTGGCTATTGCAAAGCGAAGGAAAAATAGTAAAGCAAGTTCCAGGGAATGGAAAGGCACCAGTAATTCCTTGTATCCTGTTGTTCCTACTGGGGGCAGGTGGCTGTTGTAACAGCTTTCAGCCAAGTTAGAGAATGGCTGAGGTTGGGAGGGAGCTCAGAGCTCATCTCCTCCAACCCCCCTGCCATGGCCAGGGACACCTCTCATCCAGCCCAGCTTGCTCCAAGCCTCATCCAACCTGGGCCACAGCTTCTCTGGGAAATCTTTTCCAGAACTCCCAAGGACACTGGGCAATGGTGTCTGAGGGAATATTGGAACTGAGAAAGGAAATGTCCACAAATAGGGATGCAGATGGTGATTTTTGGCAATGGCCCCAGGGGCTGCAAGAGCACTGCTGGTAGAGCAGTGTCTTCACAGGATCACAGGATGTCAGGGGTTGGAAGGGACCTCTGAAGGCCACAGAATCCAACCCCCCTGCCAGATCAGGACCAAAACTAGGGCAGGTCACACAGAAATCCATCCAGACAGGTCCTGAAAGTCAAGGCTGTGCCCTTCAGCAGCCCAAGAGCTCAGTGACAGGGGGTTCTGCCACTCTGGATATGAAGACAGATGACAAAACATCTGCTTCTCCTGCTGTCCATGGTGCCATTTATTCTCCAAGACACATCTGCATGAGCCTGGATGGTCAGGTCCAAGGTCTGTCCTCTCTTGGGCCTGAGAGGTATGATGCAGGGTCTGTGCAGGGTCCCACTCCCCTCTGGGGTGGCAGCTGGAGGCTGGGCTGAAGACCCATCTGAAGTGACTCTGGTGGAACTCAATCTCCCTGAAAAAGTCCCCTCCAGGGGGGCACATCAGCTGCACTTCAGAGCTGCAGAAAACAAGTCTGGTTTTGAGCATGGCCTTGGCATACTCCTCGGAACACAGCACAGATAGACACAACCCCAACAATGCTGAAGAAATACACTTAAAGCAGGAGAAATTTAATAGGACTGTTCCCTTGGTGCTGGCTGTTCTGTTCCTCTGCAGCTCCAGGCTTCTCTCACACCATTCTGTCTCCCAAAACAGCAGCTGCAGGCAGACAAAACCTCTCTTATGAATTTTATGGATTCAGTTTAATTTAAAATCATGAAGAGACAACAAAAGAAAAAAAACAACCCTACAACCACTCTGTGTAATTCAGAAAAAAAAAAGATTCCCCTGCTTGCAGCCCCTACCAGTGTTTGTGCAGCTCAGTCTGTCTCTAAAATTATCTTTACCCCTTTGAAGCTCCAAAGGTAAAAAGTTGCTTCCACACTTACTGATTGTGTTGTTCACTATTAAAAATAAAGCCAGGGAGGTTAGAAGTCTTTTTTCCTGCTTTTGCCCATGGATGCAGGGTAAGTTATGACACTAAGCCCTGCCCCAGGGGTGCCTAACAAAGGGCTCTCTGTTCCAAGGGGACGTGTGTCTGAGGAACTGCTGAACAACTCAACAGGCAGAGGGCAAAGGAAGAGGACAGAAGACATGGCAGGCAGACTGGTTTCAATAATTCAGGCCAAGTCCTGAGGAATGCAAGAAAGGGAAGAGATAAATGTTTAAGAAGAGATAAACACTTCACTCCTGATGGTAGTTGAGTATTTAAAATACGCCAGATCACATCACTGGAGAACCTATCTCCAGTTGTGCACCCTCTGGTCCTTCTACCTCTGAGAAAAACCTTTGTGCCTGCACAAATTCCTTCCAACCCAGTGCTCCCAGCAGCATTAGCAACTCGACCTTTCTCAGCCTGAGTCAGAACACTCTCATCCCTCCTGTCCTTTGCCAAGCAGGTGGTGTGTTTCCAACACCATGCCACAAACACGTAGCACTGCTTTCCTCGGAGCAGTCCAGCTTCTGTACAACCTCCCTCAGCTCTTACTTTCTCTTTTCCTTGGAATTTTCTTTCCTGGGAGCAAAGCTGCCTTAAGAAATCTCCCCATTCCCAGCAGTGTGGTCCCAGCTCCTTCACTCCCTGCAATTCCTCTCTGCTGCAAAGACAAAACTCTGGGTAATATTTTAATGGCCACGCTCGAGCAGAGAGGAGAAATTTCCTGCTTGCCTTTGCTTCTCTTTTGGTTTGCTTTGGTTTTATTTTTTGGTTTGGGTTGGGTTTTTTTTCAGTGGGGGATGAAGGACAAAAGCAGAGCCAAAATTATAGGTATAGATTTTCCCCCTCAGTTTTTTTAAACAAATTCTGTTTTGGTCTCCAAGGAAGCACAAGAACTCTTAACTATAAACACACCCTGGAGCCGTGTCACAGTTTCAGACTCCTCATACTACTGAGTGGTAATAAACCAAATTCTACCTTTTCTTCTACAGAGCAGTAGCCATTTAGCTGGCTGATATTTGGGAAGTGACATTAGTGTGTGATGGAAAGGGATTTATTTTGGTGATCTCTCACTGCCCTGTGTGTTTAGATTTCCCTTTTCAGAGAAGGCTGAAGAGGAAGCACTCTCATCAGCTCACAGACAGAAGGAGGGATCTTTTCTTCCCTCAGGCTCATGGGAAAAGAGTGATGCTATGAATATCCATTACTCCTCCAATTCTCTGGTGGAAGCAACTGCCTCGGGGCACATCCTGTCTCAGGGCAGCCACAGGATCTGTCCTCTGTTGCCCAATGTTTGATTTTAGCTTGCTATTCATTAGGGGGAAAAAAAAAAACACAACTTGAATTGTATCTCAAAGTCCATGGGCAATAATGCTCTCCAGGCTACCTCCTGAGGAGAATCACAGAAGTTGCAGATAGATTTAACTCTTTAGACAACTGCTAATTAGACTGAGGATGTCTCTGCCCCCTGCTCTGATACCTACAGGGCTTCTCCAGGGGCAATGGATTCAAGATAGAGCACAGGGAGTTCCACCTCAACATGAGGAAGAATTTCCTTACTCTAAGGGTTGGAGAGCCCTGGAACAGCCTCCCCAGAGAGGTTGTGGAGTCTCCTTCTCAGGAGACTTTCAAGACTGGATGCATTTCTGAGTGACCTGCCCTAGTTTTGGTCCTGCCCTGGCAGGGGGGATGGACTCGAGGATCTTCAGAGGTCCCTTCCAACCCCTGACATTCTGTGATTCAGTGATTCTCTGCTGAAGCTGCACTCCCAGCTCTGACAGCTCGTGTGAATGCTCTCTGGAGACACCAACAAGCAGAACTGGTTCTCTTGAGGCAGAGGAAATTTGTTCTCCAATGGCTCTGACCCCCAACACTCCCCTGAATCCTCTGAGGTTTGCTGGAGCCTAGAGCCACAGCCCTGCTGGTACAGAAACTGAACCTGAAAATGTTTCCTGTCAGTTCATATCTTGTGCTGAACAACTGCTGGAGCACCTCAGCTGCTGACACTGACTTCAAATGAGGCTGCACTGGAGAGTCCTGCCTTAACCTGACTGCTGCTTCCCAAGGCAGGTCAGGGAGTGCAGGGCAGAGCTGGGGCACAGACTTCTTCCAAACCCCATACCTGGATCTAGCAGAAAGCTGCTGCTTTTCCACTCAGCTTGGCCTTGAGCTAGACAGTGCCATCTAAGTCAGGGATGCAGAAAGAGCCAGAAACACACAGGTGTGCAAGAGGAAATCCATCTCTGCTGGAATCAAGCCACACTTGCTCAGTTTAATGTGACTATGGAATTGCAGCTTTAGTGCCCAGACACTTGATTCTCTTTTCAAAGGCAGCAGGCTAATTTGCCCAAGCCTGTTTGAATGCACAGTGCCAAGACAAATTTAGTGTAGAATACCTCCCATCATGTACATTCAAAGCTTACCTCACCACCACTGACTTCCTTGTTTGCAGAAACTTAGGTATTCTTTCTTTTTTTTCTTTTTTTCTTTTTTTTTAAAATTATTTTTAGCTTTACCCAGTGTTGCAGGCATGAGAAGCCAATTGAGGTCACAATTTTGTTAAGCTTTCCTCTTCAGCATGGAACAAAAGCCATTCTCACATCACCTCTGTGAACCCTTATGAAGCACAGAGCCACCTCCTCCTGATGCCCAGCGTCTCATCATTTGATATTAGCTGGAAAAATGATGGTTGCAATGAGGATTAGAGTGGCACTGTATTACTTCAGGGACAGGCAAGTAAAAAAATTCATATTATTTAACCTTAATAGTAAAACTAGACATCCACATTAAACACATTTAAACTGCATTCCAGCAGTAAAAATGCCAAGTAATTAGTATAGTTTTAAATTACATTTTTCTCACGATATAGGTGGGAGGAGACAATCACCCTTTTAACTCACTTGAAAACCCAAGAGCAATTATATTTTACCTGCCTTGCTTCTCAGAGGGCAGCAATCATGCAACCCACCCTAAGCTTTTCAGTCTGCAAGCAGGCAGCTGAGGTTAATTTCTCAATTGCAAGAGGAAAAAAAAAAAAAAAAAAAAAAAGTAGGATAAAAATGAAAGCAGTTAAAAGACAGCAAATGACATTCATCTTGGTCTATATGACTAAAAAGCAGTACCATCTGCTCTTCTTCTTTATAGAGGTCTCCTGCTGCATTTTAAATTCTGAAGTTCCTTCAGAAGACACTGAAAAGATGGCATCCATCTGTCAATTTGCACTTTTTCCTAAGTGCCATCTTTATATTTCAGGAAGCAATGAATGCAGATGGGTGGTCCTGGTAACAATTTCCATTTGCAAGAAGTGTTAGTTTTCATAAGACAGCTGAGACTGCTTGGACTTCCTGCTTCCTCTCCATATGCCTGCTGTGAGGGGCTTGGGAGAATTCCAGAGGATCACAGAGAACTGAAATACACAGTTCTCAGGGCTGTATTTCAGATTCTAGTAATTGAAGACACTATAAAAGCACACTTGCCTGGACAAGTAAGAGACTAGTGGGCAGGAGCTGTAATTCTTGGCAAAATAATGTTTTTTTTCATTTAAATGGCACATTTCTATCTCCTGTGGTAGCAAAGCAAACCTTCCAAGTACAAGCTGAGTGTGAGCATTGCTTTGATGCCTGCTGAAAAAAATGCTCCAGTGCCCTTGTCACTGGGGGAAGGAGAAAGATACCCATTGCAAGGAGTGGAGCATTAGTGGTAACAACCTTTGCTTTCCCTCCCCTCTGCCACCACCCCAGACTGATCTGCATCTCAGGGACTCCTGGGGGATTTCTGCCTGCTCAAGGGAGGTCTGTGTCCTTGAAAAAGAAGAGGAGCAAAGAGCATAAACAATTCACTGCTGGCGTGCTGCTTCCAACATTTATCTTGCTGAGTGAAGGAGGAAAAAAAAGCATTTAGCATGGAGATTTGTAGGAAGGCTTGATGCTAACTTGAGAGCGACCAAGGGAGTCAGCAGCCAGATGGAGTCCTTCAGAACTCATAAAAAAAGGGATTTTTGGAATGGTGAGGGGAAAAACAGGTGAGGAGAAAGCCAAGCTCCAAGATCACCAGTGACATTCACTTCACCTGCCACCAGTGGACAGAAGGACACATCAAACACTGACACACTGCAGGGTAAAATCAGGCAAGTGGGATTTCTGAAGTACAACCAAAGCACCACCCAGTGCTCCTGCTGAAGAGAATGTACTTTTATTTCTCAAAGTTTTGATCACTTCTACTATTTAATGTGTGACTTTGCCGATAGTGTGGGTTTTTTTCACACAGTGACAGAATATAGGATCAGAGAACAGAATCACAGAATGGTTTGGGTTGGAAGGGACCTTAAAGCTCATCCAGTTCCAACCCCCCTGCCATGGTCAGGGACACCTCCCCCAGCCCAGGGTGCTCCAAGCCCCATCCAACCTGGGCTGAGACACTGCCAGGGATGGGGCAGCCACAGCTTCTCTGGACAAACTGTTCCAGTGTCTCACCACCTTCTAATTGAAGAATTTCTTCCTAATGTCCAAGCTAAATCTTCCCTCTTCAAGTTTGAAACCATTTCCCCTTGTCCTCTCCCTACCAACCACGTAAAAAGCTTTCAGGTATCCCCCTTCAGATATCTGATGGCTTCAGATATCTTAAATCACTGTTAAATGCAGATCCATGCAAAGGAGGCTGGTGGCAGGGGAGGGAGCAGGGGTTGGGCAATGCCTGTTGTGGCACTGAACCCTGAAGTGCAGGAGGTGAGAACTACAGTTTGTCCTCATTTCACAGGATGATGACGAGTACAGTGCCCATCCACGAGAGTCAGCAAACTGCAGATTCCCTCAGTTACTCTGTCAAGAAGCACTTTAGCTTCAATGTCAGAATTAAAAAACCAGAAGCTTTCTTTTCCAGCAGAAAACATGGCATCACATACTCTACGCTGGCTTGTAATGTTAATCTCCCTTGTGTAGGGAGAGGACAAGGGGAAATGGCTTCAAATTGGAAGAGGGGAGATTTTGTTGGATATGGGGAAGAAATTCTTTAATTTGAGGGTGCTGAGGCCCTGGTTGCCCAAGGAAGCTGTGGCTGCCCCATCCCTGGCAGTGTCTCAGCCCAGGCTGGATGGGGCTTGGAGCACCCTGGGCTGGGGAAGGTGTCCCTGACCATGGCAGGGGGTTGGAACTGGATGAGCTTTAAGGTCCCTTCCAACCCAAACCAGTCTGGGATTCTATGATACAGAATTCTGTCAGAAGGAGTAGCCATGTGTGTTAATAATTTGTCATAGAACCACTGTGGTAGGAAAAGACCTTTAAGATTATCAAATCCAACTGTTCATCCAGCACAAAGCCAAAGTGAGGGAGACTTGTTATTATGCAACTAAATAATGATTAATAATGTCACTGAACATTTTAAAATTGGATTAATTTTCTTTCATTCAAAATAAGAAAAGCATGCCAGAAAACCCTTTTGATCAGGCCAAAGGCTTTCTTGGATTCATGCTACACATAAAACATTCAGAAAAAGTGTGGCAGCCAGTCTGCTGTTAAAATTCAGTGATAAAAGTCTCTTGTTAGCAGAAACACCTGGTTTCAAAAATGAGAATTCAATGGCAGATTCAGTCATCTTTATAAATAAATTTACTGTTGGACTTTAGAACAGCTGACAGTGTTCTCAAAGTAGGACCCATCATTCAAAAACCCTAAGGTAATGAGGAAAGACATGAGAGATCAACCTCTCCTTGGGCATAGGTTAAATGGCTTAATTTTGCTCCTGTGAGAGCCCATAAAGCATCTAACCCTAAATACTTGAGGGAATGATCTTGCAACATCCACTAGGACTGCTACTTTGTCAGGTACTATGACATAAAACCCCCAAACCAGTTGTGCCAGATGAATTTGCAGATGTGCTTTGCTACATCTTGGAACTTTTCTTGACCCTGCCCAATATTTCTTACCTAAACTGAAAATCAAAAGGAACACACTCAGGTAATTCAGTAAGGCCTCTCTATCAGTGGAAAAGGGATATATGTGGCTGGGAATGAAACAGAGCATGACAGGGATCCAACACAACCATGTATATAAACATCATGATGCAAACTAAAGCAAGAGCATAATCTGTTGGATCAATAGGGTAAGAGTTATTCTGAATAGCAAACAAAACCTATCTGAAAAGAATGCTAATATTTTAACAGCTGTGTCTTAATCTAACATTACAAACCATCTGTTACAACTACATACCAGCAAAAATACAGACACAGACACACACAGACATATACACAGACAGACATGTGTCAACAGTTGGATAGGAAGGGAGATCTGCATCTCTGGGCCTCAAAAGTAAGGATATTTCACAGAGCAGTATTTAAAACATATTGTCTGCTGGCTTGGCAACTATTTCTTTTCCTTCCCTCATGCTTAATTTTTACACTCTCAGGCTAGAATATTAAACTGGTTTTTGATACAGTTAACTCTAGAACTTAGCAGGTTGTCTCCCATAAGGACAAAGGCTGCAGGATGGTTTTCCTGGGGGTGGTGGTCCCTCTGCAGCTCTTCTGTCCCTTACATGTATTTACCAGAGGAGGATCCAATCCAAATCAAGCTGCACCTTCTCCACATCTCAGTTCAACAGCACTTCCACTTCATTTTACAGAGCTACCCTGCTCCAGCTGTTACAGTTTCTCTTCTCTCTCATGCAGCAATTACAGTTTTCAGACCATTTTGATTGTGAGGATTCTCAGGGGATTATATCTGCATTTGTGATTATTGTAGCCACTTTCTAACATGAAAAAAATAAAGCTGCAGGACTCAGTACTCCTCAAGTGCATTAATTGGGCAGACCTGGGCAGATGTTGATATAATACAGATTTAATTCAGGAAAATCTGTGTATTTCCCTGAAAGTTTGAGTAAAAAACCAGCAGTGTATCTCTCTGTGGTACCAGGAGCTCCATGCAGAATCATCCTGGACTGTTGCTGTTACTGGGAGCAAGGCCAGTAATAAAACCATTAAAAAAATTAAAGGTGACCCAGATAGTTGAATCTTGGGGTCAGCTTTCTATGTTTTGCTATTACACATGAAATTCTTCCCCCATGCTCTCTGTACACTATCTAGAGCTGGACACAAACAGTGGGAAAATGAGGTGGCTTTGGGGGAAGTTTTCAGTCTTTGGAAAGAGATTTTTCTGTCATTATAATTCTACAGTCTCTATATCCTGAGCAAATGTTGACTCCATCTACTAGGATGGTTTTAACTTTTAAGAGAGATTGTCCAGCCCAATATATATTTCTTTTACTTGATTACAGAATTACAAGAGGGTCACTGATCAGGCCCCTCCACTTCTTTAGACAATAACAGAGAAGTTAAGACTAAGAAACATCCCACTTTACTCTTAACATATTAAATGAAAATTAATTTCTGCTCAATGGAGAAGCTTTAAGATAATTAGTTGGTGAATTCAATCTTAATAATTAACCATTAAAAAAAAAACAACAACAAAATTCCATGTCTGAACAGAGCAGCTGTAAACTAAAATTTAAGATTCATCAGGGGATGCTATCCCTCCCACTTAGTGCCAGGTTAATGAGGTCACAGATGATCTCTACAGGGGAGGATAGGGAAAGAGAATTAAAAAAATAATTGCAATTGTACAACATTTTCCCACTGGGCAGAAAGCTGTTACCCACCTCACAAGCATTTGAATGGCCAGTTCTGAGAGTCTCACCAAAACTCTCAAAATAAGAATAAAACCAAGCTCTTGAAGTTGTTTTTTCTTCCCTCCAGTTAATAATTTACCAGATAAATATTTGACAGGAATTCCCACAGTGCCTCCACTTATTTGTTTCTCCAGTACCCTAAAAGCATGCTTGCTTCTCTCAAAATAGAATAAATAATATTTTTCCCTCAAAGGCCCAGAAGTTTCTCCCTGTTGAGGACAGAAGTTTGTGCTTAGCTCTCTCCCATACCACTAACACACTTTTGGGGAAAAAATTGCTCCTCCAGTGCACCCTGCATGGCTTTGAAGCACTCTGGACAAGCAGGACAAGGCCTAATACAGTAACAGGATTAACAAGACAGAGGGAGGAGAGAGGGGACATGGATGGAAGGCAACAAGGGAAGAAAAAAAGATTGTGCAGCTCCTGTGTGAGGCCACGACTTGGGATGATGGACCCAAATTCTTTGGCAGTGCAATAAAGAGAATAAAGAGAAGCAAATATCAATGGGTGCTGTGGAAGTAGCACCCCTGCAAAAGGTATCTCAAGCAGGGAGGGACACTCAGAAGCTCTGTGAATGTGCTCTGTGTGCCAGGCTCTGCCTGGGATGCACTGCAGGGATGTCTGCCACGAGGGAAGTGACAGAGAATGGAATCAGTGGGATCAAAATATAGAAAAAGCAGGTCAGATAAATACAAAAGGCAGCATTAAATGGGGTTAAGTGTGTTTTCCCACTGATTGCTTCTTTGAATAATTGCCCACCACTGCAAAATCCCTTCTATATATATTAATATAAATGTCTAAAAGGCTGGAAAATGCAACTGAGCAAAGCCCAGGTGTAGGGCTATATGTTGAGGAAGGGGAAAAGAACTGGAAACTGCTGCCTTAAGGCCTGGCCTGGCAGACCACAGAATACCAGTCAGGGGATCTTTCTGCAGGGGAAGTTCATACAGCAGAGCTGGCTTTCCAGTCCCTTTGTCTCTTAAACCTGAAAAGCAGCAAGATGAGGAGAGGTGAGTGGATAGGAGTGTCCCTACATCCATTTGTTACTGTTCCATGGTGAGTTCTGCTCAACAACCCTTTGCTGATTTCACTCATGATTCCCTCCTGCCGCTTCCCACCCCATGGATGAGGACTGAGACCCAGAGATCAAAAATGTGTCCTTCAAGCCATTACACAGGCTCCTCTGTGATGGATACACCAGGTTATGCCAGAGGAGTTGGCTACCACTGCAGGAGAACTGCAAGCCACAGATCTTTTACAATCCTGGCTTCAATTCAAAGCTCCTTTCTCAAGTCCCCTCCGTGACCCTGGCTACCAGCAGCAACTAGTACCAGATGGGAGGGGAACCAAAGCCTTACTTTTAAAAGCCTGGAAGCTTACCATTTCCAGACAAAAGCAACTGCTTCCCACGGTGTCAGAAAAAAGTGTTAACTGATGGATCTGAAGAATTATGTTGCTTTTTTGTGATGCCACTTAATGAGGGTTGTTCCGAATAACAGGAATAATCTTCCCATACTTGCAAAGTCAGACTAAGGAAAATTTGGCTTCTGGAGTATTTTATCCATAAGATTTTGTTAAAGTGCAGCTGGAGGACAAATTTCCAATTCAGACCATTTAAATGGTATTTCTTTGATATCAGGTAAGGACTATTTTGCTGTAAGAACCAGACTACTTGTAATCCAAAAAGCTCCTGTGGAAAATCCCAAGATAAAGTATCCCCATTGCTTTTCAAGAAATCCCTATGAAACCTGAATTATTTACCACGTTTCTAAACCATGCAGATAAAATGTCTCAAAGGCACTTAAAATCATGTGATCCCTGTTTTTGCTTTCTTGAAATGTTTTAGTATTGACAGTAAGCACCAAAGCTGAAATCCAAGACCAAACTTTGTTACCATATTGTTCTCTGCAGTTCCATTCCCATATTGCACCTGCCCAGCTCAGATGGCAAGGCTAAAAATGTACAATAAGAAGCCAGAAGGAATACTCATGAGCAGTGATTCAGCTAATGGAGCTGTTGATTCTGAACCACATGTATCCATCCACTCCCCCACAGAAATGGAGGGACAGATGTTAGGTAATTGACAGTGTGACTGAATCATTACAGGAGGAAAAATGTCATCTACATAAGTTTTCAGAGTAAAAAACATGAAAAACATGAATATTGCTTTTGGACCTGTGAAGGGACAAAAAAGCCAAGTGTAGAATGCTTTCATGGAATTCAAAAAGAAAGATGTTTCTCCTTGCTCAGTGCCACAAACATGGCAACGTTTGTTCTATAAATCAAGAAACAGGGAATATAAACAAGTTTACATCTTGAAAGCAACTTTTAAAAGATAAATTTCAGGTTTCTACAACAGACAAAAATGAACTACAAGGAGCTCTCCTTCCTTGTTCACATTTAAATTAAGCAGCCTTTTGTGCTTCTGTCCTCTCCTTTTCTCTTTTCAAATTTCCTTCCTCGTTTCCATGGGAACCCCCTGGCTGACAAGCCTCCCGAGCAGAGCAAGAGGCCAAGCTTAGCAAGGGGTGTGAAAAGGGGAGAGAGTCAAAGGGCAGAATTTGGCTCGGGAGAATCAAGATGCCAACCTTTGTCACCCCACAAAGGGGGGGGTAACCATAGGAACTAACTCTGTGGGACAGGGGCAGGGAGAGGGAGGGAGGATCATGGCCAAATTCACAAGATGGGGAAGAAAATGAGAAAGGCAGTGATAAAAACGTAATGCTAGCAGGAAAAAAAAAAAAGTCTTATGAATGAAAAAAAATTAAAATAAAACTCTAAGGATCTAGTGTCCAACTTTGTGCTGGTTTTATGTTCACATAACAGCACCAAATTCATTTGAATGAGGCCACAGAGAAACTGGGCAGATCTCATTCGAAAGCCCTACACGACTATTTAGTTCTCCAGAAAAAGATGCTGAATATTCCTCCACATTTTGAGAGGCTCTGAAGATGTTTTCTAAATGCCTCGGAGATGACTGGAAACAAAAGGGCTTCAGGAAGATTGCTGTGGAGCTATGGCTTGGGCCAATTTACATGTAGAGCCAATTTTGCACTACCAGTTCCTGCAGAATATGGCAGCTTGTCTGGTTGTAATCCTTCCTGCAAGAGCAACCTGACCCAGCAGGTGTTCACACAGGGTACTACCAGGGCATCACCTTCATATTCTCCATAAAAATATGGATAGGGCATCCTTTTATTCCTGTACTTTGTGAAAGAGGTAGCAGGAAGATGAGGCATGAAACAGGTCTGTAAAATAAGGACAAGGGGAAATGGTTTCAAACTGGAAGAGGGGAGATTTAGGACATTAGGAGGAAATTCTTTAATGTGAGGGTGCTGAGCCCCTGGTTGCCCAGGTTGCCCAGAGAAGCTGTGGCTGTCCCATCCCTGGCAGTGTCTCAGCCCAGGCTGGATGGGGCTTGGAGCACCCTGGGCTGGGGGAGGTGTCCCTGACCATGCAGGGGGTTGGAACTGGATGAGCTTTAAGGTTTCTTCCAACCCAAACCATTCCATGATTCTAAGAAAATCACAAGTGATACATAAAGGAAAAACACAGTCCAGTTGTTCACTGTATCTTCAGCACCAAGAGTAGGGAAGACAAAAGCAGCAGGTGGGTTGCTTGAAGAGGAAAGGAAAAAACCAGCAGCAGCAAATTCTTGACACAACACCTTTAACTTACACAACTCTTTCCCACTGATCTGTGAGGATGCTAAAGGAATGTATGAGGTCAGGAAGAAAAGTGATAAATTTGTGGAAAAATCCATCCAGGGTTACTAACACAAAACATTCCCAAGCCAGAAATTGCTGAACGTGGAAGAAGAGCCTGGGTAGATGTTACACCCCTGACCTGCTGTAGGGCCCCCATCAGAGAGTCCCAGGCTAAACACTTCTTCCCATCACTGCTCTTAGGTCCTTCCATTTACCCACATCCTCCCCAGTTTAATTTCTACTCGCCTGTCTCTCAGACCAAATATATTCTTCAAAAGTCGACTTGATGAAAATGTTACTGTTTTCCACAAAGTGTTGCAAGATTGAACAATAAACTCAGTTCATGAGCACTGGGTCCCTCAACCATTAGGGATATTTTGCAGCCCAGAGGCTGCTTCCCTTCAGTAACAGTTTGGGGCTGTGGGCAGGAGGAACACAGGCTCCATTTCCTTCTGAAAGCTGCAAAACCCTCATACATCTGCATCTTACTACAAAATAGGGAGCAAGGCAGGAGTGCAGAAATGAGGCCCCTGTGAATTTAAGGTTTGTCCTTTGAGTGTTAAAAACACAAACTGGTGAAATCGTCTGCTCACAGCACAGAACACAACAGCTTCCCAGCCACACAGGAACATCCCACTGATACAAAAAATGATTTAATCAATAAAAGGCATCCTAACTTGCTTTCAAATCACCACAAATGGCTCCCAAAGCAAAGAAGTAATCTGCAGCCATAGCAGCAAGACAAAGGGTAAAATTTATGCCAACTGCTCCTTGGCATTTAAGCTGTTGTTTCATAGTTATTCTCTTGTCTTGTCAGTCTGTTGTGGATTTCTTTCTGAATCCAACTAGCCTGTAATTGCAACTATCACTGCACACTAAAGAAAGGAAAAAAACCCACTTCCAAGTGTTGCCAAGAAAAGGTACTTTTAAGTCGTCCACTTTTATGTCCCCATTATTTATGTCACTGCTGACTTCTTGCAGGGAAAAGACTTTCTATAAAAATGGCAGGTGGAAAGGTCAGAATAGCAGAGAGCTTCCAAAATATTACATCTGCTTACAAGTCAGAACTGAGATATCTAAACACTCAGTGTTAAAGCAGTGTAATGAGGAAGAGAAAGGTCTTGCCAGGAAGTAAAGAGAAGTGATGACTTGATCCCATGGGAGATGTGCTAGATCTCTGCCTTGGGAGGGACAGAATCTAAGGTGTGTACAGACAGAGTTCAAGGGGGCTATTTCAGCACTCATAGAGAATTTCTATATCCTTTAAGTTGTACACAGTACCAGATGAAAGGCTACATCTGGCCACTGCTACAGCACAAAACACAAACATGTTTTCACCCCACGACAGCTGCATCTAAGAGAGTCAACTGGGTAATTTTTATTAAGGTAGAGGGAAAAAAACAGGAAGATAGGAATGAATGTCTGGACAGTCGTGGTAGGCAAGAAATGGTAAGACCAAAGTTCACTTACTGCTCCAGCACAACATTGTTTTTGCTTCTGAGTTTACACCTGCAGCTATAAAGCTGCAACTGACTATGAAGTACACTGCCATTAAACCATTTCAAAATAAATTCATGTGTTCCACCTTTCCTAATAATTCCTCTTTAAGCCTCCACCAGATGCTACCAAATTAGCCACAATGCAGAGCCATCTGCCTTCATGACCCTGAAAACAAACCTGCTGTGAATCCCTGATTAAGATGTAGATCACTCGCTTTAAACTGAATCATTGCATAAAACAAATGTGGTGGGGGTTTTTTCATATGCTTCATATGCATTAAACTCTTCAGGTTAAACTTAATTTCCATATTTCCACCTGAATCACCATTCAGGATCAATCTTCTATTCAAGGAAATAAGAACATGGTGACAGAGTTACTTTTCAAGGTGCAGGCAGTAGTTTATCGATTTAACAACAAAAACACCCAGACACAACCTCTTTTCCTTTTCTCTCTCACTGCTAGTCTGAATTTAGAAATATTCAGATGCCAGCTTGTTCTCATTAATAAACATAAAAGACTAAAAACCAGTTATTTCTGAAATTATTCTCTGGAGGATGTCTGTTAGCCAGGCAAAAGGAAGTCATGGATTCTACCACCTGCTCTCCAGCTCTGCTAGTTGAGCCCTGAAGAGAGATGCAGAAGTTTTAACCCTTGTTTGTGTTCTTTTTATTGGTTTTCCAAAGAAGAATCTCTTCAGTACTCCATTCTTTCCTGCTGCTCTGCAGTGTAGCACTGTAGTGCCTTTATCTGGTTCCTTGAAGTGCAATTAGGTTGGCCCCTGGAGGAAAAAGCCAAGAGGCTCACCGTAGTGACAGCTCACATTAAAGCAGCAGCCATTCCTCCTTAAAATTCCAGTTACAGGTTAGAGAATCACAGAATTGCCATGGCTGGAAAAGATCTCTGAGATCACCACGTTCAAACATCAACATCCCCCCAAATAAAATAAAATATATTTATCAATATCTGTGTCACCACGCCCACTACTGTACATCCTGAAGGGGGACTTACACAGTTTTTAAATACTTCCAGGATGGTGACTCCATCACCTCCCTGTATTCCTCCCTCAGGCCTGCTCCAGGTCCACAAATCCATTCAATTTGCCATTTTGGATTGGGGTGCCCCTGCATTGACAAATATCCCTTCAGTACGTTGGTATTTGACAGTCTGATTGTTCTCCTGAACACAAAACACTGCATGCAACAGCAGCTGAAAAGTCCATCTTTTGTGTGTCTCTTCCTGGGCATTGCTCTGTTGGGTTCACAGCTTCACAAGTTTTCTAGCCAAAGATTCTTTTCTTATTTAAGTCTCCACCAGTTTCAAAGTAGGCAGAGACATACAGCTTTGCACTTTTTCTGAATGTTTTATGTGAAGCCTGGATCCAAGAAAGCCTTTGGCCTGTTCAAAAAGGTTTTATTGTATGCTTTTCTTATTTTGAATGAAAGAAAATTAATCCAATTTTAAAATGTTCAGTGACATTATTAATCATTATTTAGTTGCATAATAACAAGTCCCCCTCACTTTGGCTTTGTGCTGGATGAACAGGTGGATTTGATAATCTTAAAGGTCTTTTCCTACCAAAGTGGTTCTATGACAAATTATTAACACACATGGCCACTCCTTCTGACAGAATTCTGTATCACAGAATGGTTTGGGTTGGGAGGGACCTTAAAGCTCATCCAGTTCCAACCCCCTGCCATGGTCACGGACACCTCCCCCAGCCCAGGGTGCTCCAAGCCCCATCCAGCCTGGGCTGAGACACTGCCAGGGATGGGGCAGCCACAGCTCCTCTGTGAAACCTGGGCCAGTGTCTCACCACCCTCAAATTAGAGAATTTCTTTCCTGTCCAACCTCAATCTCCCCTCTTCCAGTTTGAAACCATTTCCCTTGTCCTCTCCCTACACACCTGTGTCAAAATCCCTACCCCAGATTTCTTGGAGGCTCTCCTCAGATATTGGAAGATTGCTCTAAGGTCACCTGGGAGCCTCCTTTTCTCCAGGCCGAAATATGTTTCCATATTCAGGGACTCAGACTATCTGGAACCTCACTGGACTTTAAATGTGAAAAGGATGAGACTGATGGTCCACTCACAGCTATTTGCAAGAAACAGCTTCCTCAGAAGTGCCATGAACTCTCAGATCATACCAGTTTTTATGTGGATCTATTTAGGGATGTAACAGCTCTACTTCTTCCCAAATTGTTCTTACCCACTCAGACCTTTGCACAACACTTTGCCCTTCCCAGGTTAAGATGAGAGCCACAAGCTGATGTGTTTGAGACAGCCAAGCCTCAGCTGTTCCCAAAGCACAATTTTGAGGCAGTAGATCACTAGGACACCCTTGGCTCTTGGCTGTAGTCTGCAGATTCATCTCTGCAATCCCAGCCTTGAGACATTCTGGTTTAAGAATAAACCAATAAAAATCTTTACGTGGCTATTTCAAGGGTGAAAATTCAGAGAAGGGATAAGGGAATATGAAGTTAATGAAAGAGGAGACTTTAATCAGGCACAGCACAGTTTGCTTTCTTATGATCATGCACAGTTCCATTCTTCTTACACACTAAAGGGAAAATTAATCCTTACTGCAAATTAGTGTCTAAGATTAGAGTGCTTACAAAACACCAGCTGATTAAAACCTACTTTTCTATTAGCTTTATATTCTTCTGTGAGCTTTGAATGCAGAACTGGAGAATACAGAAAGCCAAGGAAAGCTGCTGAGATTTAGGAGGGTGTAGTGCATGGGCAGGCATGAAGATGGGGAGCAGAGAGGGATAAAGAGGCAATTAAATTGGGGGTATTGGGGGTAGAAGTTGGAGATTTTCCACCCTATATTATCCCTAGCTTTGAAAGATGCTTCTCATTTGAATTAAAAAAAAACAAACAAACCATTCAGAAATAGAAGAGGAATGGGACAGCTCCAGACAAGGCAGAAATCCCAATCACATAAACCAAGATGAGTGAATTTTGCACAATTCTCCCTGACCCTCATGAAAATCAATAACTGAGAAACAATATTCCACCCTGAGTCCAAACCCCCAATTATCTAAAATCTGTAGTAATATATGCCTGATAGGAAACTATTTGAGAAACACCTCTAAAATGAGCTACTTAATACTTGACCTACCTAGACTGAACAAAACACCTAGCTCCTATCCCAGATGCTGAGAGAAGGACAGGAATAAATATCACTATGCCTTCTGCTAAAGCCATTTTAAAGCAGGTTCTTTTCCACTTAAAAAAAAAAGGACAAAAAACATGAACTAAGATCACCACTGGGAGACGAAAAAGAAAAAAAAGTAAATTTCCACACAGAAACAGAGCTAGCAAGGGTATGCAAATCTTGCAGCATACACTCTGGTCAATGACATTTTCCTCTGCCAGAATCAGGACAAGCAGGAAGCCAGGGAATTTGAACAAGGGTATGAAAAATCAGGTGTCCTCACATCTGTAGTTGCATATTCTGTGACAAAGTCCATTAACTCTTCACCAGCTCTGTTTCTAAAGATTGAAAGCTCCCTGACTGGATAGCTTTTTTGTATTAATCCAGTGATTCCCAGCTGCTGAACCCTGCCATGCTGATGGAATAGGCATGTAGGATTCAACATTACTCCCCACCCAGCTACCTCCCTCACACTGAAAAAAAAAAAAAAAAAAAAAAAAACACCTACACATGGACCAACATAGCCACGATGCACCCCTAAGCCCCTACTGCTGCTCTTTCTTGACATGGAAAGTGGGAATGGAAGTTGTGAGAGAGTGCAAAGGAATAATGTGTTATCTCTTCTGCCCATATGGTGAGTGCCTCATCTCATTTTCTGGAGTGTTTGACCTCTGGCATAATCCCAAAAGACAAGGTTTCTGCATTCAACCAGAGGGACCCATTTAACCCTAAACTATTTCTGGTTCTTGGCCTTTAAAGTCTCCTTGATCCCTAGAATCATTTGTCAGGTGCCATAAAAATCAGGATAAGGAGAAGGAAGTGCTGGCAATATATTTAACTGCAAAAAGGCTGGCAATCATCATATTAAACCAGTTCATGAGTGACAACTGACATAATAGCATGCTCCCATGCACCAACAGGCAACCAACAGTTAAATGCTCTCTGATAAAAAAATATTTGTCTACAAAAATGTGTGTATGTCTATGCAAAAATAAAAAGCACTGCTTGCAAGTCTTATGCATAAACAAATCCTTCAAGGCCAAAGGAATATTAAGTGCAAAAGGGACTGAAGAGAATTCCTCACATTGTAGCAAGAATCATCCAAGAGCTGGGAATAAAAAGAGGTCAGATCCCTCAGGGGGATAAGGGGTAATTTATCTTCTCCCTTGTCACAGGACTTGTGCAACCCAGCAGTGCAGTGCAGCATCACCCCAGTGCCACACTCATCCCAAACATATTTAGGGAGAAGTTTTAGCAGCACAGGCAGGACAGACTGTGCCAGCTGGTTAATGCAACAAAACAATGTGGGGGGTGTGCAGGGGCTGCTGCTCTGGGGCAGGACAGCTCCCAGCCCTTGCATGGAGAGCTCAGCTGTAAAAAAAACCCCAAAACTTCCCTTAACACCTCTCCTCTCCCCACCCTACCACCCTCTTAAGCCTGCATTCACACACACTGCTCCTTTCAGAAAGCTGCAGATGTAGTCACGACTCACACTGCAGTCTGCACTGAAGCCATGCAGATGTTAACAGAGGTTGCACGGATGGGTGGTTGTCAAAGGCAGTGAGCACCTCTAGAGAAGCTAAAATAATGCCCCAAACCCTCCATGCAGAATCCCTGCAGCCTTCCCAGATTCAAGCACATCCTGCAGTAGCACAGCAAAGAGCCGAAGGCATCAGCTTTGCTTGGAGTAAATAAAGGCACAGGAACTGATTACAGTATGCACCCACACACACCAAGAGGGACTCTTGAGGTAATATTCTGGTTTTCTTTGCTTAATCAAGATGCTTAATACCAACATGTCCAGAGATAGGGTTTAGTGGTAGACTTGGCCATGCTGGGTTAATGGTTGGACTTGATGATCTTAAGATTTTCCTCCTAAAACAATTCTGTGATTCATGTTGCTGCACCACCACGAGACATCACTGATGACACAAATTATTGGCCTTTATGATGGTAGCAAATATATTGGGAATCATATTAGCAAAAAGGCAGCCTACTGATTTTTGGGGCTTTCAAGAAACAACAAGAAATAAGGTTTCAACAGTTCCTTCAATGAAAAAAATTATGGTATGGCAAAAGGATTACTCTGACTAGTGATGGTAAGACAATAGCTGTAGTGGTTTGTTGTTTTTTGGGTTTTTTTTTACTTCATTCTTTCTTACAGAAGCTCTTACAAATTCTGTTTAGATACAACTGAGAAAACAATAAAACCCAGCTCTGGGATTGCTAAAAAAACCTCTTAAATTTGGTTTTAAAGGATCCACTGGTATTGAACTGTAGGATCAGACTTTTTTTATTTCTAATTCACCCACTGATCTTGGTGAGTTACTGAAGAGCACGTGTGGCACCAGTGTGTACCCTCACAACCAGAGCAAAGAAACCCACAGTACAAGTGAGCTGAATTTTTCTCATAGGTTTTGTTAGGACCTGTTGTGAAAAAAATGACACTGCAAAAACTGTGAGAATTACAAGTCTTTTTCCCCCTCAACACACAAGAGGAATCCCACTGGTTCTGCTGCTCTATTATTTCACACTCACAGCCATTAGGAAGGGCTCAGAAATAAGAGATATTTTACAAGAAAATATCCAATGCAAGTTTAAATAAACTTCGTTCTGTTCAAAATCTGAGTGCTCCATCCATGTGACTGAAACATTAAATAATGTCTAAAGAGCCAAACAGTCAAAACTTCCTTCTTGCTACGTGCAGATTTAAGGGAGAGTCTAGGCTAACACAAGGAGTAGAATATGTTTCTGCAAACCCTTTGCATTCTTTTCATCCTGTTCAAACCCCTAAAAATCTCTGCAGTGGAAGCACAACCCCTGCACAGTAGATCTGAGCTCAGTAAGAGCCTCGTTTCCTTGCAGAGCCTTACCCATTTTTCATGAAGCATTCAGAAGGAGCCCATAGCCCATTCCCAGACTAAACCCACGGGCCCATCTGCTCATTGCACTGGCAGAAGGGAGCCCTACACACCCACCCCCAACACCAGTGCTCCCATGCTAAGTGTAAGAATGGTTTTGCCATCACCCTAGGCTCAGAGTTGCAGCAACACAGGGTTTCATGCAAGCTGATTTCATAGTCACAGAATCTTTCAGGTTGGAAAAGACCCATCAAGCCCAACCACCCTCCCTACTCTGCAAAGTTCTCCCCTAAACCATATCCCCCAACACCACATCTCAGTGGCCCTTAAGCACATCCAGAGGTGGGGACTCCACCACCTCCCTGGGCAGCCTATTCCAGGGTCTGACCACTCTTTCAGTAACAAATGTTTCCCTAATGCCCAGTCTAAACCTACCCTGTTGCAGCTTGAAGCCATTCCCTCTCTGCAATGTCCAACCTCTCCACAATGTCCTTTCAGGCAGTCACAGAGAGCAACGAGGTCTCCCCTCAGCCTCTTCTTCCCCAAACTAATCAGCCCCAGCTCCTTCAATCCTTCTTCATAAGATTTTTTTCTCCAGGCCCTTCTCCAGCTTCCTTGCCCTCCTCTGCACTCACCCAGCACCTCAATATCTCTCTTATTGTGCCCAAAACTGGAGAGAGTCCCCAAGGTGTGTGTGTCCCCACAGTGCTGAGTACAGGGGACAATCACCTCCCTCCTTCTGCTGGCCACACTATTTCTAATACAAGCCAGGATGCCATTGGCTTTCTTAGCCATGATGGTGACACAAGGATCATGACAGAAAAGATGCCAAATCCAGGAGAACTGCAGCAGAACACCTCAGTGTTCTGGATGGGTTCCATGTCTCTATTTACATCGGAAATCTTGCCCAGCTGGAGTGCTGCTGGAATGACAATAATGCTCCAAAAATAGGGAATAGCCTTTCCACTCTATTTAACAACTTTGTTGTCCTACATATCTGGAAATAATTGATTGGATTAATTCACTCCTCACACGAGGATGCAGGAATTATACTCATCTCTTTGTTCATCTGTTTTCCTGACAAGACACACAGAATGGGGCTGTGGTTACCCTGCAGCAGATGCCATTTCATTCTAAAAAGCATTCAACACTTCCAGGCATTTTTAAATAACACACAGGAATCTCCATCCTAAAACATCCTTCTAATCAGAAATTACCCCACAAGTGTGAAAAACACTTCCTGATGAACCTCTTGGATGCTGACTACACCCAGTGAACATGGTTGTGCCACATGCCATGCAATTTCAATTTGCAGCCTATTCTCATGTCTGTAGTTGGCTCCTTTCAACTGATTTTTCTCTCCCTCTCTGTTTTATTTATGTATTTATTGATTTTTATTATTAGCATTTCTCAAATACTTAGGGTGATCACTTTTTTCCTCCCTAACTTTTTAAGTGTTAGTTATTTAACGGTGGAAACATCCACTTCAATTTTTTTTTTCTTCTTTTTTCCCCCCCAGCTACTGCCTTATGGTCACACATCATCAGTGTCTACCAAAACTGCATCTTAATGCATACATTCAGGGAAAGATTGATAAATACAAGGAAGCTAATTTAAAACATCAGCCCTGAGCACTTCTGGCAAAGAGGACAAACTGATTGCTTCTTTTTTTTTTTTTTTTTTTTTTTAAAGCCTCACTCTAAAGGTTCAAAACCTACCAGGGCAAAATCTGATTGACATTTTTGCTCACTGCAAGCCACAGCACGTTACATGCAGCAGAAGGATAAAGTGCTATTTTCATATGAGCCACTGCAAGGAATTGCTTTCCACTTCATTCTTCCCAGGCTTTAAGGTTTATATGAAATGGTCTCACAAGTGTGTCTGAAGCTAAAAAATGTCAGACCCAACTAAGAGATTTAATTCAAGAGCCCCACCAAATCACTTAAACTGACAGACATAAGAGCCAAAGTTGGATTTTTTTCTATTCTGGTAGGAAGAATGTATTCAATAAATATTCCTTTGGAAAAAAAAAACCAAACAGGAAACACCAAATGAAACCTCATATGTAATTGTTTCAGATTTCAGAAGTGACATTCATCTACTGAACAAGACCCATTTCAGAAGGAAATAAAAAGACACAATGGATGCATCTTTGTTTTGCTTTCCCTCAGTGAATGCTGATCTACAGGATGCTTCAGAATCAGTACTCAAAAGTCAAATTAGCACCTGGGTACATGAGCTCATATTGCACGGGCACGAAGCAACACTGATAGCTTTCAGGCTTCTTTTTCATCTCAGACCAGTTGCAATTGGTTGAACATGCTCACCCCAGCTAAAAACTCAGCAGCAGCATGGTTTCAGCAGGTGAAATGCAAGAAAGGGCTCAGAGTCAATTCTGGTCCCCTTGCAGCAGGCTGTGATTCAATGCAACCAACCGAACCTCAGCTGGGAAATCCAATTCTTCTCCAATTATCCCAGGCAGAGGGGAGCAGAAGGTAAGAAAGAGGCAGCAGAGGAAAACTAAAAAGATGGTTTGGAGTACCTGGTGCTGAAATTTGGAAGGATCACGACTGCTGACAGGGACCACACTGCCATAGACGTGGAGCTCCCGGACAATGGAAACTCCTCCTTTCAGCTCGGGTCTGAACGACTCCTCTGAACACTTCCTCAGTCGTAGGAGGCCAACAAGAATATCCTGCTCTGGATCTTCATAGGACAGGAAGGTCTCCCAGCCCCCATTAGCCACATAATCTCTTCTTACCAGTTCAATCTGGCCCCAGGGAAGAAGCAGTGGTGAATACAAAAACAAAAACAACAAAAAAAGAGAAAAGGAAAAACTTCTTTAAAAAATATTTAAGCGACACGTTGAACAGAACAAAAGCAATTTCATGGGTCCATAAACTATTATGACTCAGAGAAAACATGAAGTGCTTTCTTAAAGGCCAATTTACTTCTAGATGGATTTTAGCAGCACTGGGTAAGAACTGCTGTTACTGCAGTTGTAGGGAAGATGAAACATGTGACTGCCTTCATGGAAATATATTTGCCAATGGGACAGAATTAGTCTTGTATCCTTATTTCCAAGCTTTCCAGAAGGGCTGGGAACCCTCATGAGTAACTGTTTCTAAGTCAGAAACCTAAAACCCATGCTTCTTGAGTTACTAGACTTTCACAACCACTGCAAAACCAGTGGGGGAAGCAACTCTTGCCTCCAATCCAGGGACTTGCTCGAATTAAAATCAGGTCCAGTTACAAACTTGCTAATGTAGAACCAGTAGTTTTGCATTCAACCTGCAATTTTAGGTCCAGGTCTCTACTGGTTTGCAGAAGAAATGGCTTGAGATGTCTACAAGAACATGGGTCTTTGGAGCAGCAGTCAACTTCTTTACTAATCACCTCTTAGTTCTTTCCAGCACCACCCAGGATCTGCCCACCTGTGCCAAGTCTACTATGGACACACCAAAACCACTCACACAAGTAACCTGAGAACTGACCAGTAATAACATATTACTTGCCTCAAATCTGTATTTTTTTATCACCATCTAGAAATAAGCAGCTCTGAAGATCACAAAAGTGGAAGGGAAGGGAAGTGAGAGGTGTCTGGCTGGGGAGAATACAAGAAGGACCATGCTTGGGTAGAAGGAATTTCTTCTGCAGAGCATCTAAAAGCTGTGAAGAGTAACTGGTGGATAAGGGAGCAGAAAGAAGAAAAAAAATTCTTTTTCAGACAGTCCTGACATACCATGACCCAGGAGCAGCCCCAGACTCTTTTAGGGCAACATAAGACCTGATCAAATCTCACCTAAGAGTAGCAGAGTCAGCACTGAGTTCACCTGATGTCACTTGTAGCTGCTGATGATAATGTCACATCTTTGGTGACACCATGAGTCACTCTATTTGCATTTTGAAATTCCTATGGTAAAGCTGGAATACCTCCCATCCTTGCTGATGGGACTCCCTTGCCCACCTCTAGCAGATCAAAATTATTTTCCAAAGTGCCCAGGAGAGGAGTGGCAGCAGCAGTCTGCAGTACTGAGAGCCTGGTGACAACAGAACAAGAGGTCATGGGCTCAAGGTGCATCAGGGGAGGTTTAGATGGGATGTCAGCAAGAATTTATTCACTGAAAGAATTTATTCACATTGGAACAGGCTGCCCAGGGCTGTGGTGGAGTCACCATCCCTGGAGGGATTTGGGAGTCACACAGTATTTAGGGATGTGGCTTAGTTAAAGTTTTTGTCAGTGTCAGGTTCATGGTTGGACTTGATGATCCTGAAAGTCTTTTCCAACCCAGGTAACTCCCTGGGTGACTCTCTGTGAAATAAAGAACACCCCAGCAGATGTTGGGGGAGTTCCATCCAACCCAGTCCTGGGTACCACCCCAGGAACCAGGCACCCATCACCAGCTGGTGTGCCTTAGGTGTGCTCCAGGAAGGAGTTTTCTAAGTTCACCTGAGAGGAATCAAGTTGCTGTGCTTCCTGATGCTTCCAAAGTGGGGAACCACCAAAATGCACTCCCCTGGCCTGAACTACAACCCCCCCCAGAGGTACACCTGCATCATTTTCAGAGAATTCTTTAACTTTAGGAAGTCAAACATGGATGGTGAGGGTTGGTGGATGCTCTGTGCTGCTCTGCTGGTTTACATTTCCATCTTGACAAGAGAGTGTAGGACTGATCCTTGTGGATACCTTGCCAGGATTTTCCCAGCACTGCTATAAAGACTGAAGCATTTTTTTCTGTAAACCCTCCAATACCCAGAAGCCCATGAATTAAAGATTTGTTTATGGAAAGGCCAGAAGGGATTCTATCACCTATCTGCTCTACTCCACAACAAAGGCTGGGTGAACACAGCTCACAATTAAATCCCTTACTGACTCATTGCAACACTGATGTTCAGCCCAGGGGGTAGAGATGCCCCAGAAGATGTCTGCTGAAGTCCCAAGTTCTCCAAGAGCACGACTCCAACTCCTGCCTGGGTGTCAGGATGGCTGACATGCTGATCCAGATTGACCATTAGGTACCCAAAGCCACTGGAAAAATGGAAACTTAGAGGGAATCATAGAATCACAGAAAGTGAGGGGCTGGAAGGAACCTCAAAAGATCAGGTCCAACCCCCTGCCAGAGCAGGGTCACCTCCAGCAGTCACACAGAACACATCCAGGTGGGGTTTGAATGTCCCCGGGGAAGGAGACTCCACAACCTCCCTGGGCAGCCTGGGCCAGGGCTCCCTCACCCTCACAGTGAAAAAATTCTTCCTTATATTTATATGGAACTGCCTTTGCTCCAGTTTATAACCATTGCCCCTTGTCCTGTTGTTGGTCACCCCTGAGAAAAGCTTTACCCCCTCCTCCTGACACTCACCCCTTACATATTTATAAAAACTCCTTAATCTCCAAGCTGAAAAGACCCAGCTCAGCCTTTCCTCACCAGGAGATGTTCCACTCCCTTCATCCTCTTGCTTGCTCTGTGCTGGACTCTCCAGCAGTTCCCTGTCCTTCTGGAACTGAGGGACCCACAGCTGGACACAATATTCCAGATGTGGCCTCACCAGGGCAGAATAGAGGGGGAGGAGAACCTCTCTCACCCTCCTGACCACCCCCTTCTAATGTACCCCAGGATGCCATTGGGCTTCTTGGCCACCAGGACACGTTTTTGGCTCATGGTCATCCTTCCATCCACCAGCACCCCCAGGTCCTTTTCCCCTCTGCTGCTCTCCAGCAGCTCAGACCCCAAAATACTGGTACCTGGGGTTGTTCTTTCCCAGATGCCAGACTCCACACTTGCCCTTGTTGTAATACATTCAACTTCTCCCTGCCCAGCTCTCCAGCCTGTCCAGGTCCCTCTGGATGGCAGCACAACCTTCAGGGGTGTCAGCCACTCCTCCCAGTTTTGTGTCATCAGCAAACTTCCTGATAGGCCACTCTATTCCCTCATCCAGATCATCAATAAATATATTGAACAGTATTCATCCCAGAACTGACCCCTGGGGGACTCCATTAGAAACAGACTTCCAACCAACTCCATCCCAGTGACTGCACCTCTCTGGCTTCTGTCCTTCCACCAGCTCCTGCTCCACCTCACTACCCCATCATCCAGGCCACACTTCTTCAGTTTAGCTCCAAGGATTCTGTGGGAGACAGTGCCAAATGCCTTCCTGAGATGAAGACAGAGCATGTCTACTGCTCTGCCATCATCCATCCACCTGGTTGTATCCTCACAGAAGGCTATCAGGTTGAAAAAACCAAACAACACAAGAGCAGGAGAGTTTTAAAACACTCAGATTCTGCACTTTGGTTTCCTGTGTGGAAAAGCAGATGGGTTACAGCTTCCTGCTAATGTGTTAAAGAAGAAAATATTAAACACTGCTAGACTAAGAATTCAAAAAGGCAAGATTAGAGAAGTCCTGGTTTCTCCTGAGGGCAAAACAAAACAAGGAGAGAATGTGGCTCCACTGCTTGTCTTCCAGCAGGGACTAGATGCTGTGTTATGGCCACATCCAGTCTGAAAGCCACATGCAGACAGAGATAAAGGAAGACTACAGGAACCTTCAGCAGGAGGCTTTAGATTGTCTGCATTTTTATAGCATCATAAGCACGTGCCAGATAAGCTGATCTGCTCAGAAAAGTCCCTCCTGGATCAAGTCCTGTGTTCTCCCCACATCCCTGGGCACAGAGGATATCCTAGGACCAAGATATTTGAGGATACCTAAATCCCCTCAAAGGGTTTTCAGGGGATGTACAAAGGCTTTTCCTTCTGAGATATTGGCACAAATGTGGCAAAAGTCACCCTGAACCCCCTCCTGGTTGGTCTGTGCACAGTGATGTGCAGCAGCATGCTGCAGTCCCCAGTGCCACTCCCCTGTCCTCAACACAGAACCACAGAAAATTTGGGTGGGAAGGGACCTCTAAAGCTCACCCAGTCCCACCCCTGCAGTATCAGGGACACCCTCACCCAGATCAGGGTGCTCAGAGCCTCCTCAAGCCTCACCTTGAATATCTCCAGGGATGAGGCCTCAACCACCTCCCTGGGCACCCTGTGCCATTGTTCCACTGCCCTCATGGGACACAACTTGTTCCTAACACCCAATCTAAAGCTGCTCTTCTCTAATTTAAACCCATTGCTCCTCATCCTCTCACTCCAGGCCCTTGCACACAGTCCCTCTCCACCCTTCCTGTAGCCCCTTCAGATGCTGGAAGGTCACTGTTAGGTCTCCCCAGAGCCTTCTCTTCTCCAGGCTGAACCATCCCATGTGCATAACCCCCATCAAGGTGGATCTCCATATCCATGTGCAATCCTGTTAAATGCCCAGCACAGTCTGTTTTAAACTTATTTTGACAAACAAAAGGGGAAAACCCATTTGCAGATTATGCTCTTGAGAGAATAATACAGCTATTCCCAGCTTAAAAATCTGCCTTATTCCTACTGAGGCTGTATGCAGAGATCATGATTGTGAGACAAACCCCCTCACTTTGCAGGAACAGCAGCTCCTGTGTCTCACACTTTGTGCTTTAATGCTAATATAGGTTCAGATCTGTAACAGAGCTGTCATTGTCCCTTGCCTTTCAAGAAACTGTCAATCCAAGAGTCTCTTTACAGCACCAATTCATTGGAACATTTTTAAGACCATGATGTAGCACTGTGCAGCCTTCACCATTCTGAGAGGGAACAAACACCTTCTGCTGCTATGGAGAAATGCCACTCATGGAAAAGGCAGTTTAGAGACAGCTCTGTAAATAACCAGCTACAGGCAAGGAATCTACTTTGAGATGATTTAAAAACAAACAAAAACCAACAACAACAAACCCCACTCTTAAAAGCAGACACACCTTTCAGCCTACTGACCCTGCAGAGAAGGAAGTTGCATGAAGTGTAACCCACTACAGCAAGTGATTAATTTCTTTTAGACCTGATAATTTATTTTAGAGCTGACATGATAGCCTCTCTTACCAAGAGGATGCCTTGTTGCCTCCCAAAGCCAAGAGCAGCATCACACCTTGTCATCAGTCCAAAGAACATTAAAAAATGATCCCATCTTCAGGATATTACTCTCTCTCTTGCTGTCACACTAGATTTTTGCCCAGACTTTGTAGGGACATCCTCCTGTCACTCAGACAGATGAGTTTAACAAAGGGAATTTTCAGATTCACCTTGCTCTGAACACCCTGTGATAAGCTATTTGCTAACTACTCCAGAAATCTACAATTTAAAGTAGATTAGTGCTGCTGACAACAGAGATCTCTGGAAGATGTTTTGTGGGATGACCCCAGATTAGATTAACAGGAGCAGAGCACAAAGGTTGTGTGGTTATGTACAAATTGTACAGCCTCAGTTCTTGCAGAAATGTGGTAAGAACAAGATAATTTGTTTGAAATTGCCAGACATCTCCATACTGGATTTCTGCTTGGCAAGATGGGAAATACTGCACTCCATCTGAACTCATATAATGTCAGGAGAAAAATAGGCTATGGCTCCCAGTAACCTCTGATTTGCAAAATGACAACATCCTTCAGATGCTAAGCTCAAGAGAATATTCATGCCACTTAACTTCTGGCACCAAATTCAGTGCCTTTTTGAAGCCTAAATAATCAATGGAGCCTCCAAAACCCAACTGAGAGGAGCTCTGCTAAGAATCTCTGCTGACACAGAAAAGCTGACCCCACTCTAGTGGCTCAGTGCCTACATACTGATTGCACAGAGGAGGACACAGACACAGAATTGTCATTCAGAGTCAGCTTTCTACCTGGAGGTGGCAATATATTCTGCCTGGCACAAAGGGTTCATGTTTGAAGGTCACTGAGATATATGATGGACAAACTGGAACAGGCTGCCCAGGGCAGGGATGGAGTTCCCATCCCTGGAGGGATTTTCAAAGCCCTGGAGATGTGGAGCTGAGGGACATGGGGCAGGAGTGTCCTTGGCAGTGCTGGGGGAATGAGTGGACTTGATGATCTTCAAGGTCTTTTCCAATAAAATAGTTGTATCATTCTATGATTCTACAATCATTTCAGTCCTTTCTTAATGTCAGCAAAGGAAGAGGAAGAGAGTAATGCCAGGCATGATTTATTAGCCACAGCTTACAGGTACATTATGGTGGATCCAACTCTCTGTGACCTTAGAGTGCTCATCTCCTTGGGTGCCACACATGGCCTGGGATGTCCTGACAACTTTCTGGGAGGACTGACTCCTCCTTTCAACTACAGTGAACTGGAGGATTAGTGTCCTAAACTGGATTCTTAAAGCTTTTTCTATAAGATAAGCACAGCAATATTTCTGTGGACTACTTTAAGAACAACAGGTGTCACATGCTAAATGGAACTACTTACCTGGAATATATATACATACATATAAACATATCCAGAGGTCTGCAGAAGTGTATTTATATGTATATAGATGCTGTGTGCTTTGCCTAGACAAGCAGGCACATTCTCAAAAAAAAAGGCTGTAAAATTCACCTTACTAAACATTTACTCCTGCTCAGCATGCCCGTGCTGTGGTTCTGAGATTTTCAAAATGGAAATTGTTAATGAAAAGGGAGGAAAAGGAAGGCTGAGAAGCAGTAAGAAAGAGCTGCTTATTTTGTTGCAGCACTGCAAGTATCAAAATAACTGCTGCCTGCCATCAAGCTTATTTTGAACATGGTGGTCCATAAATTTCAACATGTGACTGTGCTCAAACAAAAGACATCCAAAGCTGCTGCGGAAGTAAATGGAAAATTGGATGCAGCTCCAAAGGCAAACCACAGGGCTGGATGTGCAACAAATGGGTCCCCCCCGCCTCCACACCAAACACACGTAACAAATGGTGTCTGAAACAAGCTCCAAAAAAAAAGAAAAAGACAAATCTTACCTGATATGGTCTCACTTTATGGTGAATTTCTTGAATTCCAACCTCTCTCGTCCTCACATCGCGACACTAGGGAAAGAGAGGAAGGTGTGAGGGGGGGAAATCACAGAGGAGAAAAACATTAAACTCTGAAACATACAGATTTCCAGCCACCTATTGGGTTGAAAACTAAAGTGAAATAGCATGAAGCTGCAAGGATGAATTTCAGATGGATGCTCACCGATCCATCCCTAATATACTGCAGGAAGAGGGCTTAGTGCTAAATGGAAAACCATGCTGGCAGAAATCAATTCACCCAACAACTATTATGGCTCATGAGGAAACATACACTTTGATTCACAAACAGCAGGGTCTGGAGGAAAAATCAACATACATGAAAGAGGTACAGAGGAAAAAAAAAAAAAAGAATTCAGAAAAATCCATTTTTACTTGACACTGGGAAGGTCCAACAAAATCTCCCCTCAGGCTCCACAGAGTACTTAAATAGCCAGTTTATGAATCTCAGCAACCATTTTCTTGCTTATCAGCTGGAAGGCAGGAGGATTCTGCAGAGGGACCTGGACAGACTGGAGAGTTGGGCTGATTCCAATGGGATGAGGTTCAACACGGCCAAGTGCCGGGTCCTGCACTTTGGCCACAACAAGCCCATGGGGAGCTCCAGGCTGGGCACACTGCTGGCTCCTGTTCAGCTTCCTGTCAATCCAAACCCCCAGGTCCCTCTCTGTCTGGCTGCTCTCCAGCCACTCTGTGCCCAGCCTGGAGCTCCCCATGGGNTCCTGGGAGTGTTGATTGACAGCAGCTGGATATGAGCCAGCATGTGCCCATGTGCTGCATCCAATTGGCAGCCGCTCAACAGTGGTGTTCCCAGGGATCAGTGTTGGGCCCAGTTCTGTTTAATAAATTCATCAGTGATTTAGATGAGGGGATTGAGTCCCCAGTTAGCAAATTTGCAGACAACACTAAGTTGGGGGGAGTGTGGATCAGCTGGAAGGCAGGAGGGCTCTGCAGAGGGACCTGGACAGACTGGAGAGTTGGGCTGATTCCAATGGGATGAGGTTCAACACGGCCAAGTGCCGGGTCCTGCACTTTGTATAAGAGACAGCCCATGGGGAGCTCCAGGCTGGGCACAGAGTGGCTGGAGAGCAGCCAGACAGAGAGGGACCTGGGGGTTTGGATTGACAGGAAGCTGAACAGGAGCCAGCAGTGTGCCCAGGTGGCCAAGAAGGCCAATGGCATCCTGGCCTGGATCAGGAACAGCGTGGCCAGCAGGTCCAAGGAGGTGATTCTGCCCCTGTGCTCAGCCCTGGTGAGGCCACACCTCGAGTCCTGTGTCCAGTTCTGGGCCCCTCAGGTCAGGAAGGAGATTGAGGTGCTGGAGCAGGTCCAAAGGAGGGCAACCAGGCTGGTGAAGGGACTGGAGCACAGATCCTATGAGGAGAGGCTGAGGGAGCTGGGGGTGTTCAGCCTGAAGAAGAGGAGGCTCAGGGGAGACCTCATCACTCTCTACAACTCCCTGAAAGGAGGTTGGAGCCAGGGGGGGGTTGGTCCCTTTTCCCAGGCACCTCTCAGTAAGACAAGAGGGCATGGGATTAAATTGTGCCGGGGGAAGTTCAGATTGGATATTAGAAAGAATTTTTTCACGGAGAGGGTGATCAGACATTGGAACGGGCTGCCTGGGGAGGTAGTGGACTCTCCGTCCCTGGAGACATTTAAAAAGAGACTGGATGTGGCACTCAGTGCCATGGTCTAGTGACTGCAGAGGTAGTTGATCAAGGGTCGGACTTGATGATCTCTGAGGTCCCTTCCAACCCAGCCTATTCTATGATTCTATGATTCTATGAAATAAGAACTGTTGCAGAAGTCCAACCTGAGTATCAGAAAGTAAAGCTAAGGGCATCCACAGAGCATCACTGGGGCTCCAGACCAGAGAACACAGAGAGCCAGAAGACATCTTCCCCCTTTCAGAATCCAGACAGAAGAAGAGATGAGGCCCCAAGCTCAGTGCTTGAGAGAGGGGTTTTATAGCTTGCATAAAATTCTGTGCTTCTCAGCAAAGCCAGGGGAAGTTTTGGCACCCATTCACATCAGCAAACAGTTGTGATGGTTTAAACACTCCTACTGCAGGGAATGATGTGCATTCACATCTTAGCAGGTTGATGGGAATGCCCAGTGCTGAGCTGAACTCAACTTCTGTCAGCAAAGTGCAACCATGAGAGTTTTTCCCAAAGCAACTGAGTTGTAAATGCTCCTTTCATTCCACTAGTGCTGCTGGAGGGAAGGTAGAAAACCTCCACCAATGGGCTAAAAACTGCCCTAAGAGCAACAACACCCATCTGCTTGTGTATTTTCAAGAGCTGTACAAAAACGATGGGGACAGGCTGGAAAGGGTCCAGAGAAAAGCCATGAGGATGATCAGAGGACTGGAGCACCTTCCATATGAGGAGAGGCTGAGAGAACTGGGTCTGTTCAGCCTTGAGAAGAGAAGGCAAACCCTATGACCATGTTCCAGTACTTACAGGGGGCTACAAAGAGGATGGAGACTCCCTATGGACAAGGAGTCCCATGGACAAGCCAAGGGGCAATGGGCACAAGTTGCTCCTGGGAAACATTTTTCACCAGAGGAAAATTTTTCACTCTGAGAACAGCCAGACACTGGAATGGTCTCCCAGGGGAAGGGGTGGATTCCCCCACTTTGGGAAGTTTGAAGTCTCAGCTCTGTGGGGTGCTGGGACATCTCAGATAAACAATAATATGGGAAAGGGTGGAGCAGGTGAGCCTTGAGGTCCCTTCCAACCTGACATTCTAGGGTTCTGTGATTTTTAGACAGGGAAAGAATATATAAAAATCCAATTCACAGAAACTCAAGAGGACCTAGAACAAGCACAGCTCTGCCTCATGCCCTGTCCTCCTTCAAATGCTTTTAAATTCCATTATGAATATAAAGCAACAATCTCTGACACAGCAGAAAAAGTAGGGGTTGGTGTGTGTGCTTTTTGGGGTGGGTTATGGTAAAATCAGGATTCATGGTCATATTCTAGAACAGAGAAACTCTTTCCTGCTTTACAATTTCTCAGCTACACAAACAGCACAGCAAAAGGTAAAGAAACATCCACTCTGCATGGGTGGTGAGAGATTGGAACAGGTTGCCCAGAGAGGCTGCAGATAACCCCTCCCTTGAAGGATGGGACAGTCAGGATGGGGTTTGGAGCACCCTAGTGAGAGGTGTCCCTGCCCATGCAAGGGGTTCAAGCTGAGACAATCTTTGAGGTCCCTTCCAACCAAAAGCACTCTGTGGTTCATTAGGAACCCCCAAACTCACAAAGGTCAACATGTTCTGGGTTGCTGCTTTAAACTTCTGTTTCCCAACTGGCTATTTCCATGTGCATGTCGTGGCTGGCAACCAGGAAAGCTAAAGCCAACATCTGGTCCCTCCAGCAAGGCTCAAGAACAGTTTCTTCCCAACAACCACAGGCACAGGAATTGGCACCATTGATCCCCATCCCTCTAAGACCCTCCTCACCAAGGAATTCTCCAGAGATGGATGCCAGAACTGGTGAGCTGCCTGATCTTCACTACTGAACCTCCAAACATCTGATTCCTGCAAGTCCCTTCCTTGGCTTTTTCCTCTCCTTTTCCAAGCTAAGAGACAAGAGGGACACATCTTTACAGTTTTCTCCTCTGACACTCCAGCACTTTACCTTTCAAGCTATAGTGCAGCAGACTGGTTGGTTTCTCATTCCACCAGCTGCAGTGTTTCTGCCTCACTGAATGAAGATCCATAATCACCAGCACAGCAGAGGTATTTACAGGTTTGGTTCTTCTAGAGGAGATGACTGCCAGCCTGACAAGCCCTTAAAGGTGCAGCTCAGCCCTGACTGCCATGGATCAGCTATCCCTGCTTCTCCCACTGCTCTTCATCAGGTTTAGATCAAATGAGGTCGTTTTAGTATCAAACCCAGGGAAGATTTCACTGGTAGACCCAAAGAGCTGAACTGAGAAGGCCTGACTGCACCATGGAGGCTGTCTGCCCTGACTGGTTTTGAAGTGAGAAGTCAGCAAGAGGGATGGAAGCTTCTGTGGCTGGCAAAGCTTCTGCCAAACCCTGGCTTGCTACTGGAGAGAGAGCAGAAAGAATGATTTAAGGAGAAGGTCCAGGGTAGCAGCTTAGGAGAGATGAAGTGGTATGGAAAGGCCAGCTGGGAGCAAGGCAGTCTTAGAGTTTCTTTTCTGACCTTTTGCATTGTAGCTACAAGACCCTAGAGAGATGGCAAAGGCAGTAAGAAGCTAGTTGTAGCCTAGAGAACCAAAATTAAATACCCAAAACACAAGTCAGCAGCACAAGCTGATGTGGGACTACAGGCACACATGCAGCAGCCCAAGACTTTATTATTGCTGGATGCAACACCTTCAAACCTCTTCAAGAAAAGGTAATCTAGAAAGAGGGAGAGCTAAATCACAATACAGACACACAGAACACTTATGGTGAGGGTTTCCCCTGCCTGAACATCAGGACACCACAGCAATTAAAACCCTTTGGAACAGTCCCAAGGAGCACTGTCTGGGTGATGCTTTGCCTGAGAAGTTGGACGTCCCAAGAAAAGCAGAACTTGGGACATCATTTTAGTGGAGAATGTGGAAACTGTGCCTGATGACTGAGTTTCAGAGGGAGGTTCAAACAGTGAAAGGTGTCAGAGCAGACCGTGGGGGGCACTGTGAATGCTGACTGCCATGGAGAGCTGAGAAAAATCAAGCCTGGGTGTATATCCCTCCTTCTGACTCCAAATACAAACACAATTCCTTCCTCCCCCTCCATCTCTCTGCCTCCACTCATGTTTTCATTTGACCTTAGAAATAGCAAGAATAACAAGTCTCACTTGTTCTGAAATCTTCGTCTGGCCTCAGACTAAGAGCTTTTCTTCCAATTGTTCAGTGAAGTAAGTGCATGCGTGGGAAAGAGAAAGGAAGGAGATTTTCTAATAGCATAAATTAAAAAGAAACCTTCCTGCCTTAAAAAAAAAATGGACTACCACAAACCAGTTACCAAGTACCTTCAGAAAGGATGTGAAAGAACTAAGCTAAAAATCAACTGAACAAAAGCAGCTTTTCAGAAACATCATCAGGGTGCTTTTTAGTCATTAATATATATATTTTTTAAAAGACCTTTGCAGATTGTTTCACTTCAGCAGTAAATCCAGCTCTTATTGAGTCTTCTGGTTGTTAGTTTCCTCTCTGCCACTTTGTATAAAGCCATCAAGAAGCTCTTCTGCAAAATCAATTGACAAATAACTTACCTGTGTCCCAAGATCTTTCATCCTGGCCAAGGCAAGTTCTCTCAGGTTCCCATGCTCCACTCCAGAGCTGACTAATGGCATTGGGATATCTCTGCACAGAAGAGGGAAAACAAAAACCTCAAACTACTGCATTTGCAGACAATTCCCCACAAAGTACAATTATGGTCACCTAGGCTAAGATCCCAAAGAGGAGACCACAGAACTTACCTGAATTACCTTTGTTTCAAGTCTTTGATTGTACAAGAAATAACACAGGCAAAACAAAACTAAAAGCAGGAGGAGAATGAAAGGGAAAAGCCAATGATTTTATTGTAGTAAAAAGACTGAAGACAAAAGTAGGCTTTTACAATCCTGAGGAATAAATAGGTTATTATTTTGTTCTCAGTTCTCCACTTAGAAGCCTGGAGAAAAAAAATAATAAAAGGATCATCCAGATGAGCCTCTGCTGAGCCTGGGACTCCAGGTCAGATGGTCTTCATGGTATCTTTTCCTGGAGATCAGCAAGTGGGAACTGACCACATCTTTCTGCAGCCTCGGAGTTAAATGCCCATCAGGGAAAATGAATCAGAACTTCAGAAAAGAATCAACAATTTTATATTGGTCCTGCTTAAAAGTGAGAAAGTTCTGCTTAGAAAATGATTTACAGCAAAGCCCAACCAGAAGGTTTAAGGCTTTTCTGTGGGGATGTAAATCATGAGTCTGCAAAGGGCAGAACTCCTCCTTTCAATTCTCCAAGGGAGGTACCAAATGGAATTTGAAGCAAGACCCCAGGTTTGACCTCTCCACTGCCTTCCAGGGCAATCTGTCCCTCTAGAGATTAGGAAAAGCAGGATATTATCCCCTATGGAAAGAAGGATTTATGCATCCAGATCAAGCTGAGGAAGAAACATGTAGATTATTGGCACATCCACTCCATGCTCATCTTCTCATGCTCTACTATATGGTGATGTTAAATGTTTCTCCCTACTCAAACTCCATCCTGGCACCACTGTGTAATCCAAACCCCTTTAGATCCTCTAGAAGGAAATAAGGACTGTATAAATGTGAAAACCATTCAGTATGTTGTACAACAGCTGGTCCCAGAAAGGGGCTCAAACATCCTGTGGTGAGTATTCCTCCTTTTATCTAAGCAAGCATTCAAGAGAGAAAAGAACAGAATAATCACAAAAAACCATACAGAGAATGGGATAGTTTGGGGAACTGGTAATGTAATTAGCTTAATCCATCTTGGTTCAGCAGTGATTGAAAGTCATCAGCACCTAGCAGCTGTCTGATGACCTCTGTAAAATGAATTAATTGATCTATTCAGTTCCTTGAGGACTTGCATTCACACCATGCCCCCCATTAACAATTCCTATTTTTGGCAGCAGCTGGAGAAAAGATAAAGGTCTTAAAGGGTCCTAAAAACCTGATCCTTGTACTGCTTCAGCCTTGGAGAAGCCTGAGACCCTGGCAAGGGGGGCAAAAAAAGGACTTTTCCTTGAAGTTAAGAATAACAACAAGGGCTTCAAGACTCCAAGATTCCCCTCCCCTTTCAACATCCTACTCCAACTCGGGTACAACTTTCAGCAGCATAATGGAGGGTCCATGTTTTCTTTCCCTCCCCTGTTTCCCCTGCTGTTTGTCCTATAAAGCCAAAGGGTCTGTGAAAAAAAGTTGAGGGGGAAATACAATCCGTTAACCACTTCATTTATTCATTGGATTACTTTGAGCAAATAAAGACACTGCAGGGCCAACACAACATACTTCAAAGAGCTTCAATTAGAGGAAATGAGCACTCCACATTGTGACTGAAGGACACACTGGAGGAGAGCAACATTTTCATCAGGGTATGTTAGATCTAGAGTGATAATCTAAATAAACGCCTTTTGTCTAATTATGGAACAACTCCAAGAAGTCAGGCTGAATGTATTTTCCCTACAGGGACACGGATAAAACATCCTGACATCTTCCAGCATCAGGTCTTGAGCTAAATCCAAAATCAGTAAATGAAACAGTAAATGAAGCACTGCAAATAAAAACTAGATTACAACATACAGTAACTTGAGCCTCTCTCATCTGCCTGCTAGGGAGCAAAGGAAATTAAGATATGAATGTGAAAAAGCAGTTTTTCAAGGAAGAGGAAGCAAGAAACAGGTTTTTTCTTCCCCATTTCAGATTAAGGCAGAGTATTTAAATAATCATCCTGGGTGCATCAGGAGTGTCCAGGATAACCCCTGGTTTTGAGTCCCCAGAAGACAGCATCACACCAGTGATTTCAGGACTTGTTAAAATGCCAAACAAATACAGGGGGGAACAGGGGATTAAATCCTAACCTTATTAAAGTTAATGTGCAATTTGCCAGAAGCTTCAACAGGGCCTATTTAATCTTTGATTTTGCAAACACTTTGCATTATTTAGGACACTTGTGAAGCAGCTGATTGAAGTGGTGAAAGTCTGGAGACCTTTAGTCTGCCCTCAGCCCTGATCTATTACATGATCTCAGTTAAGTAAGGTATTTCATGTCTTCATACCCACACCTCCCCAGCAGTACAGTGAAAATAACATTCATATAAAACATTGAGATGCACAAAAGGAAAAATCTCAAGGTGTGAGGCACTACCCCTGTCATTTCCCACCTTCTCACACACCGAAGCACTTCAGTGATAATGAGCTTCACAAACATTCAGGATAAATACAGTATTAAGCATCTCTGACAAGTACAAAACATCCTGAAAGATATATTCTTCTTCAAACTCTTCTTTTTTCTTTAAAACACTTTCCACTTGTTTTCCTGAAGACTTCTACAGTGTTCTGTCAGTGACACCTTTCCCACTCTCATCTAACTCCAATAATCTAACTGATTATTTTGGGTTGGAAGGGACCTTAAAGCTCCCCCAGTGCCACCCCTGCCATGGTCAGGGACACCTCCCCCAGCCCAGGGTGCTCCAAGCCCCATCCAACCTGGGCTGAGACACTGCCAGGGATGGGGCAGCCACAGCTTCCTTGGGCAACCTGGGCAACCAGGGGCTCAGCACCCTCACCCCAAACTATTTCTCCCTCCCCAAGATCTCCTCTCCATCTCCCCTCTTGCAGCTGGGAACTCTTCCCCCTTGTCCCATCCCACTCCAGTCCATCCAGGACATCACCTTATCCCAGCCCACCACTAACCCATGTCCCAGATCTGGGAATCACAGAATGGTCATGGTTGGAAAGGACCTCTGAGAGCACCAAGTCCAACCCAAGAATTTCTCCCTGCCCAAGATCTCCTCTCCAGCTCCCCTCTTGCAGCTGGAAACCCTTCCCCCTCCAGGCTCCCATCCCTCCAGGCCCTTGTCCCCAGTCCCTCCCCAGCTTTCCTGGAGCCCCTTCAGGCACTGGAAGGTGCTCTAAGGTCTCCCCGTTGCAGCCTTCTCTTCTCCAGGCTGAACACCCCCAACTCTCTCAGCCTGGCTCCAGAAGGTCACATACTTGATGATCTTTAAGGTCTTTTTCCATCAAACCAACTCTATGATTCCATAAGGTGATGCTGCACTGATCCTCCAGCCCCATCTTCTCCCAAAACTCTGCCAGGGACAGGGAGATTTCCAGAATGAGGTGGCAACCAGGGCCCCAGGGCCTGCTGGGGATGGGATAGACAGTTGCAGTGTCCCCTTCCATCCATCCATCCATCCTTCCCTTCTTCCTTCCCTCCTTCCTTCCCTCCTTCCATCCATCCTTCCCTCTTTCCCTCTTTTCCACCCTTTTCCTTGCCTGCAGCAGGGAATATTCAGCAGAAGAGGCTCTTGGCAGGCGCTGGGGGGGTGGGTAAAGCAACCTCTGAATCATTTAGCTTTTTTGTGTGTGTTTTTTTTTTTTTTGTCCCCCGGCAGAGTTATTACTCACGGGAGCTGGAGATGTGAAACTCACTCCTGGTTCAGGGCTGCAGCAGTGACAAACCCCACAGATCCTCCCCCCCTGAAACCTCCTGGAGGTGGGAAAACCCAACCTGCCCGGCACGAAAATCCCTGGGGGGATTTTTTGCTTTTAATCCCCACAGGGGATAAAATTGGATTTTTAAAATTTTTTTATTATTATTATTTTATTTTTTTTTAATTTTTTTTTTGTTGGTTTGGGCTTTTTTAAAATTTTTTTTAATTTTTTTTAGCTCCCCTTTGGGGAACCCAATCCACCCCTCTGGCTGCAGTGGGCCATGGGGCTCTGTGGGGCAGGGAGGGACAGTGCTGGTGGCCTTGGTGGCATCCCAGGGAGGTCACTCGTCTCTGTTTGGGGAAGTGGTTGCAAAGAGGGAAGAGGAACACGGTGGCCTTGGTGGCCTCACGTGGCTCCCGTCAGCCCCTGGGTGGGGAGGGACCTCCCAGGACTTTGGGCTTTTCCTTTTCTGCGTTTTGGGGTCAAAAATGGATTTTTAAAAAAAAAACAATTTCACCAGAACTCCAGTTCCCACAGAGAAAAAACAAAAAAAACCCCACCAGCCATGTCCTGGCTGGAATCAACTGGTTAACTGGTTGTACTGGGTTGAACTGGGATGGCTCTGGGGCTGTGGAGGGCAGGAAGTGCTGTGGATTTGGGGACAGGGACATCCCTGCCAGCAAAGAGCCCCTGGAAAGTCAGAGCAGGGAACATTTCATCCTGGGAAAACTGGGAAACAGCCACCTGAGAAGTGTCACCTGGATGGGGGATGTTCCCCAGTGATTCCCTCTCCCAGGAAGGTGATTTCCACCCAGGTTTCCTCCTGTGCTGGGCACTGGGGAGGCTGCACCCCCAATCCTGGGGTCAGTTCTGGGGCCCCTCAGGAGCAGAAGGAGATTGAGGGGCTGGAGAGTGTCCAGAGAAGGGAATGGAGCTGGGGAAGGGGCTGGAGAAGCTGGAGAAGGGTCTGGAGAAGTTGTGAGGAGCATCTGAGGGAGCTGTGGGTGTTGATCCTGGAGCAGAGGAGGCTGAGGGGAGACCTTCTGGCTCTCTGCAACCCCCTGAGAGGAGGTTGGAGCCAGGGGGGGTCGGGCTCTGCTCCCCAGGAACAAGGGATGGGACAAGAGGAAGGGCCTCAAGTTGTGCCAGGGGAGGTTGAGGTTGGAGCTGGGGAACAATTTCTCAATGCCTGGAAAGGGTTGTCAGGGCCTGGCCCAGGCTGCCCAGGGCAGGGCTGGAGTCCCCATCATGCCTGGAGGGGTTTCAGAGCCTGGGGATGTGGTGCTGAGGGACAGGGGGCAGGGGGGGCCCATGGAGTGGCTGGAATTGACCTTTTCCAACCTGAACAATTCCATGAGTCTCCTTTCAGCTCGTGGCCCTGTTGGTTGCCTCAGGAGAGCTTTCCAAGGGCATGTCCCAGGCCGTGTCCCACACTGTCCTGTGTCCCACCCCACGTCCCCCAGCAGGACACGGGGCAGGAGAAGAAGTGGAGAAGGAGGAGGAAGGGAATCCAACCTCTGCCATGGCAACCAGAGCTGAAATACCTGCCAGGAGCTGGGGACCTCTTCCAGCAGCTGGAGAAATTCCAAGCTGGCAGAAACCAGAGTATTTGGCTGCCTGGTTTTTTATCTCCTGGCCATGGGTGGGGACAGTCCCCAGCACAGCTCTAGGATGGGCGGGGAATGGATGGGGAGCAGCCCTGAGGAGAAGGATTTGGGGGTGTGGGGGGAGGAGAAGCTCAACATCAACCAAGACATCAACGTGTTGGTCACCCAACCCCACATGTGTCCATCCCTGGGGTCCCCATCAGCAGAAGGACCCGGAGCTGTTGGAGCCAGTCCAGAGGAGGCCCTGGAGCTGCTGGGAGGGCTGGAGCAGCTCTGCTCTGGAGCCAGGCTGAGAGAGTTGGGGGTGTTCAGCCTGGAGAAGAGAAGGCTCCAGGATCTGCTCCACTGCAACCTCCTCACCATCCCCCAAACCATGCTGCAAGCCCTCACCCCCTCCTCTTCCTTCCCCTATGGAAAGGACACCAGGAAAAGTCCCCACCCTGTTCCTGGGAAGCTCCTTCCCTTCCCTAGGGAGAGGCTTTGGGTGCTACTCAGGGGTTATTTTTGAGCCTGAGGCCTTTGGGTGGTTTGGATTGGACTGGTTTGGACTGGATTGGGTTGGTTTGGATTGGGTTGCATTGGTTTGGATTGGTTTGAATTGGATTGGATTGGATTGGATTGGATTGGGTTGGGTTGGGTTGAGTTGGTTTGGGTTGGTTTGGATTGGATTGGATTCATTTAGTTTGGTTTGGATTGGATTGGTTTGTATTGGGTTGGGTTGGATTGGGTTGGATTGGATTGGATTGGGTTGGATAGGTTTGGGTTGGTTTGGATTGGATTGGATTGGGTTGGTTTGGGTTGGGTTGGGTTGGATGGGATTGGATTGGGTTGGATTGGGTTGGTTTGGGATGGTTGAGACCTCCCAGCCCCCTCCTGCCCCTCAGCCAGGGTCTCAGCCCCATCCTCCTCCATCATCCCAGCGTGAGGAGCACCTCCCATGTCCCACCTCCAACCCCCCTCCAGGGCTTTTGGTGCCCCCAGACATGATTTGGGGAGCTCTTCCAGGCTGCTGGCACCTCTGACCCTTTTCCTTACACCATAATCACTCTTGTCCTTGGCTGGAGCAGTGTGGGACCCGTTTGTGGTTGGGGAGCTACAGGAGAGGACACAGACCCAGTGATCATTCTGGTTTGGGTTGGGAAATGAGTGGGAGCCTTTCCAGGCATTGAGAAATTGTTCCCCAGCTCCAACCTCAACCTCCCCTGGCACAACTTGAGGCCCTTCCTCTTGTCCCATCCCTTGTTCCTGGGGAGCAGAGCCCGACCCCCCCTGGCTCCAACCTCCTCTCAGGGGGTTGCAGAGAGCCAGAAGGTCTCCCCTCAGCCTCCTCTGCTCCAGGATCAACACCCACAGCTCCCTCAGATGCTCCTCACAACTTCTCCAGACCCTTCTCCATCTTCTCCAGCCCCTTCCCCAGCTCCATCCCCTTCTCTGGACACTCTCCAGCCCCTTCATGTCCTTCTGCTCCTGAGGGTCCCAGAGCTGACCCCAGAATTCCCAGTTCCCCCACCTAAATCCCTGGGGGTGGCTGCAGAGCTCCCCTGCCTGAGGAGGAGGTGGCCAGGAGTGATTCTCAGGGTCTCAGAGGGGACATTTTGTCCCAGGCACCACATTGATCATGACCAAAAAAAAAAAAAATTAAAAAAAGAGTTTGTGCATCCCTGAGCCCCTCTCCCTGGAGCAGCCTCGTGTGGAGCCCCCGTTCCTGCCCAGATGGTCCTGGCCTGCTCCTGTTCCCAGCTCTGGGTAAACATCTCCTCCCTCTGCTGGGAACAGGGAGATCTTCCCGGGCTGAGTCACCCCTCCAGCTGAGCTGCTGCGTGGGCACCGCCAGCACAGCCCCGGGTACCAGTCCCCAGGGAGCCCTGGGGGGGCCTGGAAGGGATGGGGAGAGGGAGAGGGGCTGAGGGATGGGATGGGATGGGATGGGATGGGATGGGAT
>JAAWXA010000043.1:5197492-5246696 GCA_038090715.1 Florisuga fusca
AGCAGGAAGGGAAGGAAGGAAAAGGGTTTGACCCTTGTGATCCCTCCAATTTCTCCTGAGTATGAGGTGTATGGGATGGAATACTCTGTTTGCTCAGTTCTGGCATCTCTCTTGTCCCTTCCTCCCCAAAGGAGGGTTCAGGTGGGACCTTTTTACTCCTTCCAGAGGGCAAAATGTTCCTCAGAGCTGAGCAGTGTCCCTGGGTCTGTATCCCAGTCTCTGGCAGTAACTATAACCCTGGAGTGGGATCAGTCCCAGGAGCAGACACTGCCTGAGAAACTTGCTGTTCATTTCAGCAAGAGACTGAGCTGAAAGCAACAGGACAAGACAGAAAATCCCCTTTATCCTGGCCCAAAGCAGGACACTGGTGTCCTCCCCAACCAGCTCCCATCGTTGGAGCACGTTCCCTGCTTCCCATCCCACCTCCGGGGGTTGTCCCGTCCCACCGCCCGGTTGGCAGCATCCGGGATGTGCTGGTGGGAAATCCCAGCAGGATGGACCCTCCCTGGTGGGAAGAGGGGGAAAGGTGGGGGGCATGATGGGGGGAGGAGGAGGAATCATAGAATCCTCAAATCCTCATGGCTGGAAAGGATCTGGAGGTTAGAGGATGGGGATGGGATGTGCAAGGAGGTGGGAAAGGAGAGGTTGGTGCCTGGTGGGACTCCCAAGTCCTTGGGGAGGTCCTGGTTGTCCCCTGTGGTCCTTCCCCGTGGTTTTGTGTCACCAAGAGTCCATTCCCTGCCAGGATCTGTCAGGGGGAGGTCACAACCTCCTCCCAGTGTCTGCTGGGGATGGGGCTGGGGTGATGGATGGGGCTGGGGTGATGGATGGGGCTNGGAGCAGAGGGACCTGGGTGATGCTCTGCGGGCACCAAGGGGGGAGACAAGAGGTTTAAGGTCAAAATGGTGAGTTCAGAGCAACCTTCCCATGGATGGAGGGGCTCCAGGAAAGCTGGGGGAGGGCTTGGGACACGGGGGGGCAGGGAGAGGACAAGGGGAATGGGTTAACACTGGAAGAGGGGAGATTGAGGTTGGACAGGAGGGAGAAATTGTTTGGGGTGAGGGTGCTGAGCCCCTGGTTGCCCAGGTTGCCCAAGGAAGCTGTGGCTGCCCCATCCCTGGCAGTGTCTCAGCCCAGGTTGGATGGGGCTTGGAGCACCCTGGGCTGGGGGAGGTGTCCCTGACCATGTCAGGGGGGGCACTGGGGGGCTCTCAGGTCCCTTCCCACCCAAACCATCCCATGACTTTATGATTCCTGAGAGCTGGGACATCCCTTCAGGGCAGGGAAACCTTTCCCTTCTCCAGCTCCAGGGTTTTAGCTCCCAGGTGCTGTGGTTTCTGCCCCTCTGGGAGGCTGTTTCTGCAGACTGGGCTGGGTTACTGGGCTGGGATACTGGGCTGGGTTACTGGGCTGGGTTACTGGGCTGGGATACTGGGCTGGGATACTGGGCTGGGTTACTGGTATGGGATACTGGGCTGTACACTCCAGGCCCCTGTGCTGTCCAGCACCACAGCATCATTATTTCTTGACCACTTGTTCCAGAACCATTTCAAAGGAGGACAGCAGTCTGCAAACTGATCTGATGGGAGCCAGGAACCAAGCTGGAAGAACTCTTCCACCACCCAGCACCAGTGCCTGCTCCAGACCCGTTCTTCCTGAAAGAGCAAAAATGCCCGAGGCACGAGGGGGGTCCCACAGGGGGTTCTTGCAGTAAAGATGTGGCAGTGACTTGGGGTGCAGGAAGATCTGAGATGAGCTGGGCTTGCTGGAGCTTGCACCTCCAGCCCAGGAGCTCAGCAGCTCAGGATGATTCTCCAGGCTCCAATCTCACCATCTTTATCCCTTGCTGTTGCCTTTCTCTTCCTGGAGTCAGGACTTTGGTCCCGATGGGTGTTCTGACAGATGGAGGTCCCACCCTTATCTGAACTGCTTGGACTTTCAACCCCGGGGAGAAAACCACAGCCTTGCAACACAAACAAACACAAACACCTCCTTCTGCACACCAACCACACCTGCCAGGGGACAGGGTGAGGATGTCACCCAGGTCTGTGCCTCAGGAGCTGGGCTGGATTGATCCCTGGGGGCAGATCCTCTGGGCTTGGTCACTGCAGCTGCAGAGCTTGGTTCAGGGGGTCCTTCCTCTGCCTGCCAGGGAAACAATCCCTCATGGAATCATTTGGCTTGGAAAATACCTTGAAAATGATCCAGTCCAACCCTTCCCCAGCACCCCCACCCCCTGTCCCTCAGCACCACATCCCCAGGCTCTGAAACCCCTCCAGGCATGATGGGGACTCCAGCCCTGCCCTGGGCAGCCTGGGCCAGGCCCTGACAACCCTTTCCAGGCATTGAGAAATTGTTCCCCAGCTCCAACCTCAACCTCCCCTGGCACAACTTGAGGCCCTTCCTCTTGTCCCATCCCTTGTTCCTGGGGAGAAGGAGCCCAGCACCCATGGGGGTGCTGTCTGGACCTCAGGTCTCTGTGAGGCTGATGAAGCATCACCGTGAGCATGGCCCTGAGGATCTTCTCCTCTCCAGCTTGATGTGGGAAGGTCCATGGGCAGGATGGGTTGGATCCAAGCTCTGGATCAGAAAGGAGCTGGATGGTCCTTCTGGGCTCTGGGCTCTGGCTTTTCAAACCCCAGAGAGGTGCAGAGGGACTTCAGGAGTTGTGCCCAACAGCTTCCAGGTCCTGGTGTCTGGCATGGGCACCTCTGCATCCCCCTCTCCTCTTCACCTGCCAGAGCTGATGTGCTTTGGTGTCTGCAGCTGAGCTCAGCACCAAACCCCCTGCTAGAACCACCCAATGGCTTGGGCTNGGGGTGGCACTGGATGAGCCTTAGGGTCCCTTCCCACCCAAACCACTCTGGGATTCGGGAATGAGACCTCCTCCCACTGAGCTCCATGGGGATCCCACCAGGGTCACCCCAAGCAGGAGGTGCTGGGGATGGGACCACCCGAAGACCCCCTCAGGGACACGAGAAGCCCTCTGGGGGCTGTCCCATGTCGTGGCTTGGGGTTCCCTCAGCAAGGACCCCTCCTCCTGCCCACCCAGCACTGCTGGATCCAAGCTGGAGGTGCTGGGATCAGGTCCCCCAGCCCAGGATGCTCCACGGAGGGTCCAGGGGGCCTGACCCGGGCACCAGGGAGAGTTCAGTGAACCTGAGACACTTCAAAAACAACCCCAAACACGGGATGCTCCAGGGACCCGCGCTGTCCAGAAGAATTTTATTTCCCTGGAAGAGCTCCAGCCATCAAGAGGATGATGTAGGGATCCCATCCAGAGCCTCGGGGAGGACTATATAAGGCGGTGCAGGGACGGGAGGGGGCCATCAGTCACAGGGAACATGGGAGGGAGCTCTGAGGTGCTCTCCTACAGCAGAAAGTTGGGGGTCACCACCTCAAAGGGGAGTCTTGGTGTCAGCCCTGGGGTGTCCAGCTCCAGGAACTGCACCACTGGGACCAGTGCTGGGACCAGGAGGAGGAATGTGGACAGGGTCACAGCGCTGGTGGGGACGGTGTCACCAACTCACCTGGTGTCCAAAGGCACTGAAATCCCCACCCCTTAGGGCTTTGCCAAGCTGCTTGAGGGGAGGAGGCCCCAGGTCCCCCTTGCTGCTGGGGATGGAGCTGCAGAGACCCTCAGGAGCTGAGCAGAGGAGCCATTCCACCTTCACTCACCTCACCTGCTGACCTCCCAGCCCCAGCAGAACACCCCAGCTCAGCCCTGGCCTTTTCACAGCAGCTCCTGTGGGGCTTGGGCAAACCTGGCTGGAAGATCTGGGTATCTGCTGCACACCAGCAGGGACTGAGGGGGAAAGCAAGGGGAGAAAGGGGAGGAAACCCCTTCATTCCCTTCCTCCATCACAGGCTGTCCAGAGAGGGGGGAGATGCCCCATCCCTGGAGCCATCCCAGGTGGGGTTGGATGAGGCTCTGAGTCACCTCTGGGTGAAGATGTCCCTGCTCACTGCGGGGGGGTTTGGACTCAATGGCCTTGAAAGGTCCAAGCCAAACCCTCCTGTGATCAGCAGAGAAGTGTCTGAGTTGGTCACCTCCCCTTTCACACCCTCCTTGTCCTCTCCATGCAGTCAGGCTCAGGCTGGGCAGATGCAGATTGATTTTATCCCTCTGCTCCTCCTCCTCTGCCCCTGGGGAACCACCTCTGACAGACCCACAGGCTTCACCTTGGCTGGAAAATCCCTTTGAGATCATCCAGCCATTGACCTCTCCTCCCCCTTCCCCACCTTCTTTGCTCCCAGATCCCATCTCAGACCCTTCCCCAGCTCAGGGCCCTCCCTTGCCCTCATCCCTGGCATGGTTTAACCAGGGAAAGGTTCTCCCAGGTGGAACCCCAGCCCCACTGCTTGCTCTGGTATCCCAGTCCTGGAGTGACCAGGGAGATGTTTATGGGATTGGTGTCGTGCTTTTCACCATCTTTGATGACTTGGTTGATCTTTCCCTGCTCCCCCAGCCCCTCACATTGCCTTCTCCCCCCCTTCCCCTCTTCTAGATGTGTTTTTCCTTGGCCTGGGGATGTGTTTGCTTGTTCATTCCTTCTCCAGAGCTGCTGGAGACCTGCAGGGTGCAGACCAGCTGGAATAACCAGGTCCTCATTTCAGCAGCACAGACAGGGCTCAGTGGTGGAGATTCTGCTCCTCTGCTCTGCTGAGACCCCACCTGGAGTTGTGTGTCCAGTTCTGGAGTCCCCAACACCAGGAGGACACAGAGCTCCTGGAAGGTGTCCAGAGGAGCCACTCAAATGCTCAGAGGGCTGAGCACCTCCCTGGGAAGCCAGGCTGAGGGATTGGGGTTGTTCAGCCTGGAGAAGAGGAGGCTCCCAGGTGAGCTCAGAGCAACCTCCCAATATCTGAAGGGGCTACAAGAAAGCTGGGGGAGGGCTTTGGACACGGGGGGGTAGGGAGAGGACAAGGGGAATGGGTTAAAACTGGAAGAGGGGAGATTGAGGTTGGACAGGAGGAAGAAATTGTTTGGGGTGAGGGTGCTGAGCCCCTGGTTGCCCAGGTTGCCCAAGGAAGCTGTGGCTGCCCCATCCCTGGCAGTGTCTCAGCCCAGGTTGGATGGGGCTTGGAGCACCCTGGGCTGGGGGAGGTGTCCCTGACCATGGCGGGGAGTCTGGAACGAAATTATCTTTAGGGTCCCTTCCAACCCAAACCATTCTGTGACTATGAATGACCAGGACCCTCTCCGACAGAACTGTGCCCGGCCGCGGAGCTGCATCATCTTCCCAGGGCACAGCCGGGTGTCTCGGAGCATCTCCGGGCTCCCTCTGCACACTCCCCAGCCATGCCCTGAAGTGCGGGGTCCGGGGTGCGAAGTGCGGGTGGAATCTGCACCATCACGTGTCGGGTGTGCGGGCCGAGGGAGATGGTGCAGGGACAGGTGGGATGAGCGAGGGCTGAATAAAGGGACAGGGCAAGAGTAGCCCTGAGATTAAGAAACTTGAAGCGAATGTTCAAANGGTATTTTTTGAGATCCCAAAGTCCTGGATCTCAAAAAATACCCCCAAAAAACCCCAACCCCAAAACATTCCCTCCCACCACTACCACCCCCCTGCCACTCTCCAGGACTCCCATTATTTTATTTTATTTTATTTTATTTTATTTTATTTTATTTTATTTTATTTTATTATTTTATTTTATTTTATTTTATTTTATTTTATTTTATTTTATTATTTTTTTTTCCTGGTTTTCTTTTCATGCCTGGGAGAACTCTTCTTCCAGCCCTGGTTCCTGGGGCTTGTAAAGTTGAGCTGGGAGATTTCTGCAGCCCCATCATGCAAAGAACTTTAATTAAACATGTGGAAGTCAAACACACTGGGTGTGATTCAGGCTGACAGGGTAGCTAAATATATTTAGGTCCTGGATTTTCATTAAATCCTTCAGTGCAGCTGTCTGATTCTTGAAGCACAACTCACAGTTTCTCCTTTTTAACTTTTTTTTCCTTTTTTTTTTTTTTTCCCTGCTGTTCCCTGGGACAGAGGAGCAGGTTTCCTGCATGGGTATATTTGCATTTCTCTGATTTCCCATATTTTCAGTCCCAGACAGGTGATGGATGCTCCTGACGTCAAGAGGAAACCTGGCTGGGCCCCAGCTCCCTCTGATGAGAGGAAAACTTGCTCGTTCTTTACCTTCCAACAAGAACACCAGATTTTATTTTATTTATTTATTTTTTTTTTTTTTAGAAGACCAAAAATATCCCAGAAATCACCCACCAGCACCTCAAACCCCTGCAGGAGCAGAGTGGAGACACCTCAGAGCCCAGGGCTGGAGGAGTTGGGGGATGAGGGATGGGGAAATGGGCACAGGGAGGGTCTCCCCCTCCATCCCCACCACCCACCAGGACCAAACTGTCCCCAGATGCTCCTCTCGTGGCTCTGGAAGGGAACTGGTGGCACCGGGTGGCATTAAGCCACCCCCATGGCCTGCTTTGCTCTAATCACTTTAATCCCTGTAATTGCAGGATAGCAGCAATAAAAATGGGGGGGGAGAGGGGGTTGGGTGGGAATTGTTCCACCCTTTGTTCAGAACATCTTGAGCTCCAGGAGGGGATGTCCCAGGTCACTGGCAGGGTCTGGGCACTGGTATCTCCTTTTCCAGTTTCTCCCAGTTGCTTGCTGGGACTGGGATCGGTTTGGGATCCATCAGGTCCAGCTGTGGGCTGGGGGGGAACATCTGTCCCCAACCCCCCTGCCCACACCATCTGGCCTGGGGGGATGTAATTAAGTGAGACTGGTCATTAGAGCATCCTTGGGGCTGCAGCACCCGGGGAAGGAGAAACCTCTTCCCGGAGAGGGCTGAGTGATGGTGACACGGGGACAAGGGGCTGGGCTGGCCCCAGGGGCACAGGGGGGAGATCCAGGGGGGGCACAGAATCCAAACTGGTTTGGGTGGGGAGGGACCTAAAGCCCCCCCAGTGCCACCCTTGCCATGGTCAGGGACACCTCCCCCAGCCCAGGGGGCTCCCAGCCCCATGGATTTCTCTCTGGGTGGGATCAGAGCTCCCTCCAACCCAACCCAGTTTGTGAGTTGATGATGTGGGGTCCCAGCAGCCTGCTGGCACCCCCTCACCAGCAGCTGCCATACAACCAGGGGATCCCAGACTGGTTTGGGTGGGGAGGGACCTCAGAGCCCCCCCAGCCCCTCTGCCGGATCTGGGTGATGCTCTGCGGGCACCAAGGGGGGAGACAAGAGGTTTAAGGTCAAAATGGTGAGTTCAGAGCAACCTTCCCATGGCTGGAGGGGCTCCAGGAGAGCTGGGAGAGGGCTTGGGACACGGGGGGGCAGGGAGAGGACAAGGGGAATGGGTTAAAACTGGAAGAGGGGAGATTGAGGTTGGACAGGAGGGAGAAATTGTTTGGGGTGAGGGTGCTGAGCCCCTGGTTGCCCAGGTTGCCCAAGGAAGCTGTGGCTGCCCCATCCCTGGCAGTGTCTCAGCCCAGGTTGGATGGGGCTTGGAGCACCCTGGGCTGGGGGAGGTGTCCCTGACCATGTCAGGGGGGGCACTGGGGGGCTCTCAGGTCCCTTCCCACCCAAACCATCCCATGACTTTATGATTCCTGAGAGCTGGGACATCCCTTCAGGGCAGGGAAACCTTTCCCTTCTCCAGCTCCAGGGTTTTAGCTCCCAGGTGCTGTGGTTTCTGCCCCTCTGGGAGGCTGTTTCTGCAGACTGGGCTGGGTTACTGGGCTGGGATACTGGGCTGGGTTACTGGGCTGGGTTACTGGGCTGGGATACTGGGCTGGGTTACTGGGCTGGGTTACTGGTATGGGATACTGGGCTGTACACTCCAGGACCCTGTGCTGTCCAGCACCACAGCATCATTATTTCTTGACCACTTGTTCCAGAACCATTTCAAAGGAGGACAGCAGTCTGCAAACTGACCTGATGGGAGCCAGGAACCAAGCTGGAAGAACTCTTCCACCACCCAGCACCAGTGCCTGCTCCAGACCCGTTCTTCCTGAAAGAGGAAAAATGCCCGAGGCACGAGGGGGGTCCCACAGGGGGTTCTTGCAGTAAAGATGTGGCAGTGACTTGGGGTGCAGGAAGATCTGAGATGAGCTGGGCTTGCTGGAGCTTGCACCTCCAGCCCAGGAGCTCAGCAGCTCAGGATGATTCTCCAGGCTCCAATCTCACCATCTTTATCCCTTGCTGTTGCCTTTCTCTTCCTGGAGTCAGGACTTTGGTCCCGATGGGTGTTCTGACAGATGGAGGTCCCACCCTTATCTGAACTGCTTGGACTTTCAACCCCGGGGAGAAAACCACAGCCTTGCAACACAAACAAACACAAACACCTCCTTCTGCACACCAACCACACCTGCCAGGGGACAGGGTGAGGATGTCACCCAGGTCTGTGCCTCAGGAGCTGGGCTGGATTGATCCCTGGGGGCAGATCCTCTGGGCTTGGTCACTGCAGCTGCAGAGCTTGGTTCAGGGGGTCCTTCCTCTGCCTGCCAGGGAAACAATCCCTCATGGAATCATTTGGCTTGGAAAATACCTTGAAAATGATCCAGTCCAACCCTTCCCCAGCACCCCCACCCCCTGTCCCTCAGCACCACATCCCCAGGCTCTGAAACCCCTCCAGGCATGATGGGGACTCCAGCCCTGCCCTGGGCAGCCTGGGCCAGGCCCTGACAACCCTTTCCAGGCATTGAGAAATTGTTCCCCAGCTCCAACCTCAACCTCCCCTGGCACAACTTGAGGCCCTTCCTCTTGTCCCATCCCTTGTTCCTGGGGAGAAGGAGCCCAGCACCCATGGGGGTGCTGTCTGGACCTCAGGTCTCTGTGAGGCTGATGAAGCATCACCGTGAGCATGGCCCTGAGGATCTTCTCCTCTCCAGCTTGATGTGGGAAGGTCCATGGGCAGGATGGGTTGGATCCAAGCTCTGGATCAGAAAGGAGCTGGATGGTCCTTCTGGGCTCTGGGCTCTGGCTTTTCAAACCCCAGAGAGGTGCAGAGGGACTTCAGGAGTTGTGCCCAACAGCTTCCAGGTCCTGGTGTCTGGCATGGGCACCTCTGCATCCCCCTCTCCTCTTCACCTGCCAGAGCTGATGTGCTTTGGTGTCTGCAGCTGAGCTCAGCACCAAACCCCCTGCTAGAACCACCCAATGGCTTGGGCTGGGAAGGACCTTTCAGACCATTTTGCTCCAAGCCACCTGCCCCGGGCAGCTCAGGCTGTCCTGGCCATGGATGTGGCAATGGTGTAGAATTAGGCTGGCACCCAAAGAGCTGGGGTGGCCTCTGGGGAAGGAGGGAATCCAGGGGATGACGTTGCCCTCCACTCGTGATTCTTATCAGGGATTGTTTTTGGGGGCTGCCCAAGTCCTGAGCAGGAATGACATAACCATGGCAATAGGGCAGTAAATGTTGATGGGGGACTGACGTAAAATGGGGTGTTTGTCCCCCGGGGAAGGCAAACACAGCTCAGAAATAGCTCAGCAAGGCTCCAAGGACAGAAAACCCTTCTGCAGTGGCAGGGCCTGGGGGCTGCTGTGGGCAGGAGGTGGTGGTTCCGATTCATCCCCTTCCCCTCTCCCAGATGGAAAGGGTTGAGGAGCCCACCAGGACTCCTCAGCACCAGGGATGCTTGTTCTGGATGAGTCCCAGCCTTGGCCAAGGGCTGGGATGGGTCTGCTGGCCATGGCAGAGCAATGGAGCAGGAGCTGGTGCAAACAGCTTCATCGTGGAAGTGAAGCCCAGGAGCATCATCACTCTGCCCAGTGCCCTCTCCAGGCAGCAGTTTTGGGGACAGTTCCTCTGGCATCAGGCTGGCAGAAGCACCAAGGCTCAGGTGGTCCTCAGGCCCCTTCCTTGGTCTCCAAAACCACCTCCAGACCCTGGAGCTGAGCTGAGGTTGGAGCAGCAACCTGAAACCCAAATTGGCCTTTGGATATTTCTGTTTCTCCTGCTTTTAATGAATTTTTTTGGTGGCTCTTTCCACCTTCCTGGGTTGATTCCCCCAAGAGGGGGTGAATGATTCTCCCTGAGCAGCCCAGGAGGGAGCAGTGACACCAGAAAGTGCCTCCGAGAGCCCAGACCAGGTCAGAGATCTTTGGGAGGATCACATTTGTCTGAGGATTTAGAACCCACAAGAAAAGAAAAGGGGTTCTTCAGAAAAGAAAAGAGTTTAAAAATATGCCCTTTGGTTGCTTAAAAAGCAACATCTAAAAAAAAAATAAAACAAAAAACAAGAAAAGAAATAGAATGAATTCTTCATCTCAGCCAAGAACCTGAGGCAGGGCTGAGGTGCCAGGAGAAAGGGCCCCAGGGGCTTTGCCAGGGAGCTCAGGATGGAGAGATGAAGGGCTGGAGAATCTTTAACCCCATGTGGGAAGCAGAGGGGAAAGCAGCCAAAGACTGTTTTCTGCCCAAATTCTCTGCCATTCAAAGCTGTTGGCCCTGTCCTCCCCCTCTCCTGGGGCAGAGACATCTCAGGCCACCTGGGGACCTAAAATAGGGGATGGAGGAGCCTCAGCTGTAGCATCACTGGGAACTGCTGCCCAGGGCCCTGGAGGTGTCACCATCCCTGGAGGGATCCCAGGGCTGGGGAGATCCCACCAGGAGCATCGTGTCCAGTTCTGGGGGAGCTGTTGGAGCAGATCCTGGAGCTGCTGGGAGGGCTGGAGCAGCTCTGCTCTGGAGCCAGGCTGAGAGAGTTGGGGGTGTTCAGCCTGGAGAAGAGAAGGCTGCAACGGGGAGACCTTAGAGCACCTTCCAGTGCCTGAAGGGGCTCCAGGAAAGCTGGGGAGGGACTGGGGACAAGGGCCTGGAGGGATGGGAGCCTGGAGGGGGAAGGGTTTCCAGCTGCAAGAGGGGAGATGGGGATGAGATCTGAGGGAGAAATAGTTTGGGGTGAGGGTGCTGAGCCCCTGGTTGCCCCCCAAACCTTCCTTCCCCTGGCAGTGTCTCCCCCAGTGACACCAGGTGACATTATCCACAGGGTTTATCCTGANTGCCCAGGGCAGGGCTGGAGTCCCCATCATGCCTGGAGGGGTTTCAGAGCCTGGGGATGTGGTGCTGAGGGACAGGGGGTGGGGGTGCTGGGCTCCTTCTCCCCAGGAACAAGGGATGGGACAAGAGGAAGGGCCTCAAGTTGTGCCAGGGGAAGGAAGGTTTGGGGGGCAACCAGGGGCTCAGCACCCTCACCCCAAACTATTTCTCCCTCCCACCCCTGGCTCCAGAGCAGAGCTGCTCCAGCCCTCCCAGCAGCTCCAGGGCCTCCTCTGGACTGGCTCCAACAGCTCCGGGTCCTTCTGCTGATGGGGACCCCAGGGATGAACACAGCTTTACCCCAGGGGGGTCTCCCCAGAGCAGGGCAGAGGGGTGGGCTGGGTGCCCACCTCCCCAGGTGCTGTCCTCCTGGCTTGGACTTTTTTGGGGGATTTTTGGGTGGGGGTAGAGATCTCTGGAAGATGTTTTCTCCAAGGACCTTCCTTGCCATCTCTCACTGTCTTCTCCCCTGCACAGGCAGCTCAGGGTGTCACAAGTGGTCCCAATCCTGCCCTGACGGGGTTGGATGGGGCTGGGGGAGGTGGCACTGGGGGGGCTCTGGGGTCCCTTCCCACCCAACCCAGGCTGGGATTTGATGGTTCTGTGCCAAATGTCCATTCTCTGGGCAAGAGGCTCAAACCAGCCCAGGTAGAGGTGGGAAACATCACTTGGGGAATGCTGAGGACACCGAGTGCCCTGCCAGGACTCAGCTCAGCTCCTGGGGGGTTTCTGGCCCAGAATCAGCCCTGGGACCCTCTTGAAGATCCAGAGCAGGTGTTTACACCCAGGGCAGGTTCCTCCTTGTCCAAAACACAGCTCTAACCCATCTCCCCCCCCTGAAGGACAACCAAGTCCCAGGCTCAGCCCTGGAGCCTCCCACAGCCCGAGAGGCCCTGGGCTGGGAGCATCCGTGTCCCGTGCTGGAGCTGATCCATGCCAGGGCTGCCTCTGGAGATGTCTATTCCCAACAGGGATCCTGCCAGCTCCTCCTGCTCCTGGACAGCCCCAGCAGCCACCCAGTGTCCATTTTTGGTGGCTGTGACCTTCTTTGTCCCCAGCAGCCAGCCAGGCAGCAGCAGCAGCTGGAGAAGCCCCTGCAGGCAGGTCCAGGATTGCTGGGGTGACCCAAACCCAAACCTTGGGGCTCCTCTCCCAGGCCCCAGCCCTTCCTTTTGGGGTTGTGTCCCCATGTGTCCCCTCTCCTGATCCTTCCTGGTCCCCATCCTGGTGGTGCAAGGAGGGCTCAGCTCATCCCACAGCAGGGTCTGGCCAGTCCCAGCTGGATTTTGGCCACGGGGGCTATTCCTGCTGGGGATGGGGTGGCCACCATGGCAGCACCCTGGTGCACCCATCCCAGCACTTTGTTTTCCCACTCCTGACCTGCAGACAGGTCCCACGGCCACCTCCATGCTGGGGGAGTGCCCAGGACACGGGATGCTCCCTCCTCCTGGAGCAGATTCCTGCCAAGTCCCTCAGCCAGCAGCAGCCAGGCCTGCCTGGGATGCTTTCCCCCCAAAAGACCCATTGGTTCCTCCTTTGCAAAGCTCTGGCACCCCAGGAGAGTGTGCCCACCCAGGGGTGGGGAGGGGACAGACATCTGGAAGGGGTTTCTCTGAGCATCCCCTGGTGAGGACCTGGCTCTGCCCTTGACACGAGTTCCTGCACAAATGTTGGAAGGAAAACTGAAAGGTCAGGGGGGAAAGGCTCTTCCTGGAGCCTCCGGAGGTCAGACCTGGGAGATAAGCCCAGTTAAACCACCTGAGGTCACTCGTGCTGTGGATTAAGTCCAGCTGGAGACCCTTGAGGTCTGACCTGGTAGAAAAGTCCATCTGGAGACCCTTGAGGTCACTCCTGCTAAATTAAGTCCATGTGGGGACCACTGAGGTCAGACCTGGCAGATGAAGTCCATCTGGAGGCCCTGGAGGCCACTCATGCCAGATTGAACCCATCTGGAGAGCCTTGATCCCAGACCTGGGAGGTTAAATCCAGCTGAAGGCACCCCAAGGTCTGGGAGAGGAGTTCATCAGACTTCTGGAAGTCTCCTCCTTCCCCCTGGAGCCTGGGTAGAACATCTGGGCAGAACATCTGGGCAGCATCTGCCCGGTGGGGTCTGCAGCATGGGCTGAGCTGGGGGACTCACCAGCAGCCCCTTCCCCACCTTTCACCCTTCTTCAGATGAAGATCCAGGTCCCCATCCCCGTCCCAGACAGCCACCACCAAACCACCTGCAAATTCCACCCAGCTCCAAACCCCTCCCCGTGCCCCTGGGGCTGACACCCCCCCGGGACCCCCATCCCCCTGGCACCAGGAGCTCTCCCCTTGTTCTGCACCCACGGAGATGTGGCACCTTTTGGGATGTGGCACCTTTTGGGATGTGGCCCTTTTGGGCCAGCCCCAAGCTGGGGGTGTGGAGGTGGCAGGAGGAAGCCCTGGAGATGCCCTGGAGGGAAGGTTGGAGCCGGGACAGGCACAGTCCCTGCCGGGGTCCCCATCTGAGTCTGTCACATCCATCAGGGAGGGCTGGCAGGGGGGGCATCTCCTCGGGGCTGTCTGGGCTGGGGACAGGAGACAGAGTCACCTCTGCTGCCTCTTGGAGGGGGCAGAGTCACCCTCCCTGCCAGGGGGACAGAGGAACCTCGGGAAGAGCATCCCCCAGGGAAGAGCATCCCCCCGGGAAGAGCATCCCCAGGGAAGAGCATCCCCAGGGAAGAGCATCCCCTCGGGAAGAGCATCCCCAGGGAATAGCATCCCCCCGGGAAGAGCATCCCCAGGGAAGAGCATCCCCCTGGGAAGAGCATCCCCAGGGAATAGCATCCCCCCTGGACCTTCCTCTGTGCCTTCCTCCCTCTGGCTGCAGAGGGGGAGGAGAAGCAGAGGATGATGTGGCATTGGCCCTGCCAGCTCCTGCTCGGCAGCAGGAGGTGACACCAGGACAGGCTGGCAGGGACATCGGTCCCTCTGAGCCCTCCCTGGGTCCCCAGGGAGATGGGGACAGAGCCGTGGAGCAGTGTGGATGAGGACCCCTTGGCCAGGCCACCCTGCTCCCTGGAGGACTGTGTCTTCCCTGGCCCCCCCAAAACCTCCCCCCATCACCACCCCAACCTCCCACCTTCTCCTCCTCAAAGCCCAACTCTCCCTTTCCTGCTCCAGGGATCCCAATTGTGGAACCACTGAGTCCCCGACTGGTTTGGGTGAGAAGGGACCTTGAAGAGCTGCTGAGCTCCATCAGGATGGGGCTCATCCTCAGCACCCCATGACCTGGCACATCCCCCCCCTTGGGGGTCACAGCACAGAACCCCAGATTGGATTGGGTGGGAAGGGACCCCAAATCCCCCCCAGTGCCCCCCCTGCCATGGTCAGAGATGTGTATNTCCCCACCCAGCCTGGAGCTGCTCTGGGGATTTTCCCCATCCATAGCCAGTCCCTTGCCCTTGCTCAGCTCCACGGGGTTTTCCCAGTCCCACCTCTCCAGCCTCTCCAGCTCCCTGATGGATCTGCTGCTCCCTCACCTCCCTCTCCCCTCCGAGGTTTCCCCCGTGCTGGAGGAGCTCAGCATGGCCCTGGTGATGCTCTCCAGCTTCCCAGAGTTCCCAAGGCAGAGCCCATGGGCATGGCAGGGTCTGCCCTGCACCTCCAGGGCTGGGAGCAGGACTGTGGCTCCTGCCACACCACTGGGAACCACCGAATTCCCACCAGGAGACCCTGAGAGGGACCTAAAGAACTACCTGGCTCTGAAGAGGAGCTGGGATGAAAGCCCTTTCCCAAGGCTCCCACCATGGGGTGGGTATTTCAGCATGGGATCTGGGACATCCAGAACCTCCTGAGGCTGGGAGCATCCCGACAGGGACTGGAGAGCTCTGCTCCTGCCCTGCTCTGCTGGGGAGTCCCTTCTCCATCAACAGAGACACAATCCTGGGCCTGATGGTTTTCTGATCCCATCCAGTGCCTCTGGTCAGGAAGCTTTTCCTTCCCTGGCACCTCCAGATGTCCCTCAGGACACAGTTATCCAGCCAAGCAGCTGCAGAGGATCCAGGGAACCCCAGTCTCTGCCTTATTCCCAGTGCTTAGGAAGAAGAAATCCAGGGCCCCAGCTCCCTTCCTGGTGCCCAGATCTGCTGCCCATGGCCCAAGGGCTTCTCCAGTCCTGGCAACCCCAACCCTGGGGCAGAGAGAGCCCTGAGCTTCCCCAAACCCCCCGGGATGGGTGCTGGGTGCTGGGTGCTGGGGTGCTGGGTGCTGGGTGCTGGGTGCTGGGTGCTGGGTGCTGGGTGCTGGGCCAGGGCTGGGTGGGNCCCAGATCTGGGAATCACAGAATGGTCATGGTTGGAAAGGACCTCTGAGAGCACCAAGTCCAACCCAAGAATTTCTCCCTGCCCAAGATCTCCTCTCCATCTCCCCTCTTGCAGCTGGAAACCCTTCCCCCTCCAGGCTCCCATCCCTCCAGGCCCTTGTCCCAAGTCCCTCCCCAGCTTTCCTGGAGCCCCTTCAGGCACTGGAAGGTGCTCTAAGGTCTCCCCATTGCAGCCTTCTCTTCTCCAGGCTGAACACCCCCAACTCTCTCAGCCTGGCTCCAGAGCAGAGCTGCTCCAGCCCTCCCAGCAGCTCCAGGGCCTCCTCTGGACTGGCTCCAGCACTTCCAGGATGAAGGCACATCCAGCAGAGGCACCAGGTACATTGTGCTCCCAAGCCTGGCAGATGCCATCACCGGGATGGATCCGTGGCCATTTGGCTTCTGTGCTTCCCTGGGCCAGCTCAGTCCCGGCCATGCTGGGACTCAGTGATCTGTGAATTATTTATTCCCTGCCCATCCTTGCTGTTCCCCAGCCCAAAGCCCTCCCTGGGAGCCAGGTCTGGTGCAGAAGGGAAGGCAGCAGATGGCAAACGGGTAATGAAATAAATCAGCCCAGCAGGAAGGGGTTTTCAATAAGAGCCACAAGTGGGGACTGTTCACTGTGCTGAAAAGCAGAGGAAAGACCAAAACTTCCCCAAGGCCCGGGAGATGCTGCCAGGTGCCCTTCCCTGGGTGTCTTTGCACCCATCCAGCTTGCTGGTTGGGAAAACCACCCCCAAAATTCCATCTCCCTGATCCCGCAGGGAGCGGGGTGACCCGGGACAACCCCAGAGCCAAGGCTGGACCTGGAGCTGCTGCTGGAAACCAGGGCTGGAGGCTTCAGCTCTCACCACTCCCAGGGGGTTTGAGCAGCTTTGCCCTGCAGGTTTGGGGTGGCATTGGCCAGGGTGCTGCCACCAGGCTTGTCCCTCCTGGGGACAGTGGGGTGTCCCCAGGGATCCCCTTGGGATCCAGCGTGGGGCTGGATCCATCCAGAGGGCACCGTGTGCCAGGGGGTGAGGTGGGAGCTGGGGACAGAGCTGGTGGTGGGATGGGACACTGGGGACAGTGCTGGTGGTGGGATGGGACACTGGGGACAGTGCTGGTGGTGGGATGGGACACTGGGAAGTGTTTGGGAGAGGACTCTGCTCCAGGAGGTCCTTTCCAGGTGGTGTAATCCCCCCAAGGGTGATGGCACCAGCCTGGGGTCCCTCTGCAGGGACCTGAGAGCTCCTGAAGGCTGAGCCCGGGTTCAGGGGGTGATAGAACATGGAATGGGTTGGGTGGGAAGGGACCTTGGGCAGGGACACCTCCCCCAGCCCCATCCAACCTGGGCTGAGACACTGCCAGGGATGGGGCAGCCACAGCTTCCTTGGGCAACCTGGGCAACCAGGGGCTCCAGAAACCCCTCTGCCAGGAGAGCCCTTCCCACCCTTCTCCAGCATCTCCCACTGCCCCTCTGCTCTCCATGCTGCCCTTCCCCAGGTCCTCCAGCCCTGCTGAACCCCCTCCCCAAACCCCCCAGTGCTGCTGAGGAGGGGGACGTGGGCTCACAGCTCCTGGCTCTGCTGGTCCCAGGCTCCAGGACAGCGTGGTGGCCAGGTGGGCCACGTCCAGGAGGAGCAGAAACCCCCCCAGGTTCACCAAGTGAAGAGGTGAACCACCTCCAGGGGCAGGACCCAACATCACCAGTGTCACCAGTATCCGTGGGAGGGGGACGAGGGCAGTGGGGGGGGGTCCCTGTTCCTTTTCCCAGCACTGCCATCGATTGTCTGCAGAACTCTGGGAGAGCTGGAGAACATCAGCCTCCCCCTCTGCTGACCACAGCCCAGCCCTGAGGCCTCGGAAATGGAAAGCATCAATATTTGATGGGCTCTGGCTGCTGCCCCGTTTGCTCTCAAGGTGAAGGAGAGCAGATCCCTGGGTCTGTGCAGTGCTGGGACAGCACAGAGGGGCCACCACCACCTCCCTGCCTGCCAGAAGTTGGTCCCCTCCCCAAAAAAACCCACCACCCACCCCATCCACCCAGGTGGGATGCCCCAGGTGGGTGGTGATGGGCTCTGGGACCAGCAGCTTGGCCCCAAACCTCTCCTCCTTGCCTCAGGGGCCACCGTGTCCCACCATGGTGACCATCCCAGGAGGTGGCTCTGGGAGAACCCTCTGGGATCTTCCTCGGATGGCAAATAGTTTCACCTAAATTGGGCATGGGGCTCGGGTTCAGGAGAAGACAAGCTGGCCCCTGATGCCATCCTGGCAGAAACTTGAGGCTTTTTTGTGCATTAGGTTGTTCCCCTTAAAATAACTTCTCTGGAGTTTGTTCTCCAGATCCCTTCTCATCAAAACAATGAAGAAAGGGAGGGTGAGGCAGCTGGAGCTGAGAGCCACTGGGGCATGGCCAGAACTCAGCCTGGATCAGTGGGGGGAGGTGGAGAAACTCGAGGCTCTCCTTGGCACCCCAGAGCAAAGCTGATGTTGGGCATCACCCTGGTGAGGATGTTCCTTCTGCCAGAGGCACCACAGCCTGCTCCTCAGCATCCAAAGCTGGATGTAGCTTCCATCCTTCAAATCAGCACCCGGGGCTGGGGGAGGTGTCCCTGCCCAGGGTTTGGAGTTGGAACTGGATGAGCTTTAAGGTCCCTTCCCACCCAAACCAGTCTGGGATTGCATGAAAGGTGCTCACTGAGTCCCCAGGGTGATTCTGGAGGAGGTTCTGGGGGATGGGGATGTCCCTTATCCCTGCTGGATGGACAGGGAGCTGCCTGCAACGGGACAATCCTGGAGCAGAGGAGGCTGAGGGGAGACCTTCTGGCTCTCTGCAACCCCCTGAGAGGAGGTTGGAGCCAGGGGGGGTCGGGCTCTGCTCCCCAGGAACAAGGGATGGGACAAGAGGAAGGGCCTCAAGTTGTGCCAGGGGAGGTTGAGGTTGGAGCTGGGGAACAATTTCTCAATGCCTGGAAAGGGTTGTCAGGGCCTGGCCCAGGCTGCCCAGGGCAGGGCTGGAGTCCCCATCATGCCTGGAGGGGTTTCAGAGCCTGGAGATGTGGTGCTGAGGGACAGGGCTGGGGGTGCTGGGGAAGGGTTGGACTCCATCACCCTCAAGGTCTTTCCCAACCTCAGTGGTGTGGAGGCAGAGGTGGGGAAAGGAGAGAAATGTCTTCAAGGAGCCAGCAAGGAAAGGGCAGTCAGAAGGAATCATAAAATCCAGTCCCAGAATGGTTTGGGTTGGAAGGGACCTTGAAGACCAGCCAGCTCCATCCCCCTGCCATGGGGGGGTCCCACCTCAGATCAGGTTTCCCAAAGCTCCAATCCTGTTGCTGAAGGTCCCATCAGGGAATGAGATCTTTCCACCAGGAAAAGATGGGAAGAACTCTCCGTGCCCCGAGGTCCTTGGTGGGTCCTCAGCCTGGTTTGGGTGTGCAGGGAAGGGGGGAGGCAGAGAGGGTCTGAGGGTCTTCCCTGGGCTGCAGGATGCTGTGTGGGGGGTGATGGGGGGGCTGTGTCCCTAGGACAAGGGGGAGAACTGGGAATCCTGCTGGGACAGGGGTGATGGAGGCAGCACCCGGGTGGTGGAGCCCTGGGAGCACTGCTCCAGCTCCCCAGTAAGAAGCAATGATTAAAGTCTCCTTTTCAGCCATCAATAATTAACCAGCAGCCTGCAACCCGAGCCTTACCCAGCAGCCAGCCAGGAGGAATCCTGCTGCCCCCTCCCTGCCTCTGCCCCCAGACCCAGCTCTGCCTCCCTGTAAAACCCTCAGGGACAAAGCCCGAGGTGCTGGGAGAACCCTGGAGATGGAGGAGTTGGGGTGTGTGTGTGTGTGTGTGTGTGTCCATCAGGGAATTCAGCTGCTCAGTCCCGTGTCAGGCAGCAGAGCCCCAGGGGAAGGTGCTGGGGGAGGTTGGGGTTGNTCAGCTCTTCCATAACAAAAAAAACCCCAAAACAAACCAAAACCAAAGGTGCCAGAGCAGGGGATGTGGAGAAGCTTCAGATCAGCTCTGATGAGTCCTCCCCTCACCTCTGTTTTTCAGCTGAATAATTCAGATTTTCCTCGAATCCTGGCAGCCTCCTGGTTCCCAGAGCTGCTCCAAGTGTCTGACATCTCTTTGAAGTCCAGCAACTTGTCTCCTGCCACGGCCAGGCAGCAGCTGGGAGGGTGCTTCATCTCCTCCTGGGTTTTGATGTCTCGTGCTGAGTCACCCAGCTCCAGCACCGGGTTTGGGAGCTCTCAGGGGGGCAATAACCTCCTGGAGAAGGGAAGGTCCCACTCCTCCCAGCACAACATCCAACCAGGGCATGAAGGACCTGGGCTGGAAGGTCCCTGGTGGTCCCAGCGAGGAATTCAAGTGGGTTGGAAGCAGATCACCTCTGAGGTCCCTTCCGACCCAAACCCTTCTGGGATTTCTCAGCGGGGATCCCAAAGGGTTGTGGGGTCTCCCTGCTCCTCACTGAAGGGGTCACCTTACCCCAGGGTGGCATCAAGGGGTCTGGATGAGACCCTCTGCCCATCAAAGCATCCCAGCAGCTCCAGGGCCTCCTCTGGACTGGCTCCAACAGCTCCGTGTCCTTCTGCTGATGGGGACCCCAGGGATGGACACATGTGGGGTTGGGTGACCAACACGTTGATGTCTTGGTTGATGCTGAGCTTCTCCTCCCCCCACACCCCCAAATCCTTCTCCTCGGGGCTGCTCCCCATCCTTTCCCCACCCATCCTGGAGCTGGGTTGGGGACTGTCCCCATCCATGGGCAGGACACCAAAATGGGTGGGATTCCCAGATTCTCAGAATCATTTGGGTTGGAAAGGACCCCTGGGATCACCAAGTCCAACCCTTGATCCACTCCCCCCGTGGTTCCCAGCCCATGGCACTCGGTGCCACATCCAGTCTCTGCTTAAAAACCTCCAGGGATGGAGAATCCCCCCCTCCCTGGACAGCCCATCCCAGTCCCTGATTCAGCAAGGTGCAGCACCCTGGGGATGTTCCGGGGGATTCTCTGCTCCCCAAGTCCAGGTGGATTTCTCCAGGACCACATGAAGCTTCTGAGTCACTGACATGGGGAAAGATCTTTGGAGAATCCCAGAACCTCAGACTGGGTTGGGTGGGAAGGGACCTCACAGCTCATCCCATGGTCAGGGACACCTCCCCCAGCCCAGGGTGCTCCAAGCCCCATCCAACCTGGGCTGAGACACTGCCAGGGATGGGGCAGCCACAGCTTCCTTGGCCAAGTTGTTCACCACTGCAGAATTTCTCCCCCAGATCCCATCCAAGACAACATCCCCGAAGGCCACTGCTCCAGGAGAGGTGGCCCAAGCTCTGCCCATCCTCCTGCTTCTATTTCTGGCTGCACACGTGGCAGGAGGAGGTCCCGGGCTGGAATTCTGGAGAATGAAGAATCCAGATAAAGTGTTTTGATACCCAATCCCCCCAAAAAAACCAAAAAACCCCATGAACCTCCCTGTGTTTGCAGCTGAAAACTTTCCTTCCACTCAGCCCAAGATGCCACCAAGGAGAAAACAAGGAACCCCCTTGGTCGCTTCCCAAACCCTCCCTGCTGGGGCTGGGGCTGTTGTGTGTCCCTCCAGCCCAGAGGAAAGCCCGGGCTGGGCTCTTGTTTTGTCTGCCTGGCTCCATATTTACATTGCTGGGACTTTATTAGCATTCTTGGTCCTCCTGCTCCAGCAGCATCACAACCCCCCCCTTGGGAGAGTTCTCTGGTGGCTTCCAGCTTGCCAGCTCTTGGAGCTCCTCTCCAAGCCCCTCAGCATCTCAGCTCTTCCATAACAAAAAAAACCCCAAAACAAACCAAAACCAAAGGTGCCAGAGCAGGGGATGTGGAGAAGCTTCAGATCAGCTCTGATGAGTCCTCCCCTCACCTCTGTTTTTCAGCTGAATAATTCAGATTTTCCTCGAATCCTGGCAGCCTCCTGGTTCCCAGAGCTGCTCCAAGTGTCTGACATCTCTTTGAAGTCCAGCAACTTGTCTCCTGCCACGGCCAGGCAGCAGCTGGGAGGGTGCTTCATCTCCTCCTGGGTTTTGATGTCTCGTGCTGAGTCACCCAGCTCCAGCACCGGGTTTGGGAGCTCTCAGGGGGGCAATAACCTCCTGGAGAAGGGAAGGTCCCACTCCTCCCAGCACAACATCCAACCAGGGCATGAAGGACCTGGGCTGGAAGGTCCCTGGTGGTCCCAGCGAGGAATTCAAGTGGGTTGGAAGCAGATCACCTCTGAGGTCCCTTCCGACCCAAACCCTTCTGGGATTTCTCAGCGGGGATCCCAAAGGGTTGTGGGGTCTCCCTGCTCCTCACTGAAGGGGTCACCTTACCCCAGGGTGGCACTGAGGGGTCTGGATGAGACCCTCTGCCCATCCAAGCATCCCAGCAGCTCCAGGGCCTCCTCTGGACTGGCTCCAACAGCTCCGTGTCCTTCTGCTGATGGGGACCCCAGGGATGGACACATGTGGGGTTGGGTGACCAACACGTTGATGTCTTGGTTGATGCTGAGCTTCTCCTCCCCCCACACCCCCAAAGTCCTTCTCCTCAGGGCTGCTCCCCATCCATTCTCCACCCAACCTGGAGCTGTGCTGAGGATTATCCCCACCCATGTCCTGGCTCTTGCCCTTGGCCGTGTTGAACTCCATGAGGTTTGCCCAGTCCCACCTCTCCAGCCTGTCCAGGTCCCTCTGGATGCCACCCATTCCCTCAGGGTGTCACCACCCCACACCTTGGTGTACTCAGCATTGCTGATGATTCCAGTGTCACCACCCTGCAGATCCCAGTGAATGAAACAGGGCTGTGCAAGGTAATTGTCCTCTCCTCTCCTCACAAAGAGGCACCCAGAGCCTGGAGGACTCGTGCCTGGATGTGTTTATAGCCCCTCTCCTGCTCTCTTGGAAGCAGCTCAGCATTTTTTAGGCTTCTCTGTGGCTTTTCAGTTCCAAGTATCCCTCCCCAGGCAGCTGGGGAGCATCAGGATTATACATTGGCCCATCATGACTGTTTCCAAAGAGTCAATAAAAAAGGCTGGAGAAGGTTTGCAGAGTCTTCAAAAATGACTTTTTTTCTGAGGAGTGAACAACCCTTCCCTGCTCGGCAGCTCCGGACGGAGTTTTCTTTCCACGTGGTTTCCCTTCCAAGCAGCTCTGGTGCAGCCTGGGGAGGTGGTGGAGCTGCTGTTCCAAATCAAATCCAAATGCTGGATTTTTGTTTTCATGTGGGGCTTGTTTCAAGAATCAAAATGTCAATTATCATAGAATGGTTTGGGTGGGACAGGACCTTAAAGCTCATCCAGTTCCAACCCCCTTGGCATGGTCAGGGACACCTCCCCCAGCCCAGGGTGCTCCAAGCCCCATCCAACCTGGGCTGAGACACTGCCAGGGATGGGGCAGCCACAGCTTCCTTGGGCAACCTGGGCCAGTGTCAGGAACACATTCCAGGGTTTGGAGCTACATTGATTGTGGGGCAGGTTCTGCAGGTCACGTTCAGCCTTGAAGGAGTTAATTCTTGTCTGGATTTATCATAAGGAAACACCCCAGGTTTGCTCAGAGCCACCTGTTTGTGGGGGTGAGAAGAGAAAATCTTTGGGATGGAGCTAAGGGGAATTACAGGAGTGCAAAAAAATGAATAAAGAAGGGTTTAGAAGGGCTCTTTGAGGGCACCAACTTCAACAAGGTGAAGAGGAAACTTTCTCTCAGGTCAGTTTTTCTCTCTGCCCCTGAGCAGGATGTGGGGAGCAGGCAGTGCTGCCTGCACCCTGGGACTGCTCCACCACACATGGACAGTGGAGTCCAAAGAGAAGTCATGGATTCCCCTGATTGGAAGTCTCCCAGGTCATGTTCACATTGCTGTGAGAAACCTGAGCTGGCTGAAGATGGCCCTGCCCACAGCAGGGGGTTGGACTTGGATGGTCTTTGAAGGTCTCTTCCAACCCAAACTGTTCTCTGATTCCATGGAAAACAAAGTTTTACTTTCTTTTTCATGTGCTTTTTGGTTTCTGAAGCTTCGTTGCAGCTTGGGTTTTTTGCAAGAAGGGTAAGAATCCTTTTCTGGAAGAGAAGACAAGAGTGATGACAGAGGGCTGGAGATCCCTCTGGAAATAGCTGCCTCCAGGAAGCAGGGCTGCACAGCAAATTCCCATCATCTGAACTTCACATAAAATTGTGGGGTTGTTTAATTTGTGCAAGAATTTCATTACCCAAGTGGCACGGGAGGAGAAGTTCCTCCACTCCATGTGAAGGTCCAGCCAGGGCTGCAGGTTGGTTGGATGGGCACCACCTGGAAGCATCTCTGTGCTCCTCATGGAGCTGATTTCACACATGGTGAGGGATGAAGAGGAGAGCTGAGATCTTGCCTCTTGGTTTGCCTTTTAGTTGGCTCTGGTTTTGAAACCTTATTCCTGCTGGGAACCAGAGGTTTGGAGAAGGAGAAGCTGTCCTGAAATATTCAGCAAGCCCATGTCTCCATCCCTCACACCGTGGGTTTTCCTGCCCATTTGAGGGCAGAAATAGGTTATGAAGATCTGAGCCTTCTCCAAGCAAGACTGGGTGGCCTGAGCTGCTCCAGCTCTCCAAGTTTTCCAGACATGGAGGAGAAATAAAATACCCATTAAAGTGGGTGCAGATTCCAGGTGCAGGTTTTGGTGCTCCAGAAAACACCTGCTAAGCCCTCTGCTTCCACCACGTCCTTCATTCCCACCTCCCCATCCTCCAACCTCTTCATGTGCCCAACGAGCAACACAAGAACTTCACTGCTCCCATTCTGTGTCTCCCAGGGCTTGGGTGCAGGACTGGGCATGATGTTTTGATGGAGAGTCCATCCCAAGGTGGAGCTTCCCACAGCCAATCCCTGGGCTTTGTCCTCAGGCTGGAGGTGAAAACGTGGAGGTGGCTGTTGTGACAACTGGGCTTGGCACCAATTTGGAGGATTTTAGAGAGGTGAAATATTTCCAGCTGGGATTTAGGGAGGAGCTTCCCATGGTGTGTTTCTTCTGGGGAGGGACAAAGCTGTCACCTTGCTGAGAGGTTTTCAACGCTGCCTGGAGCCAGCAGCCCCCCAGCAATGGGTGGGATCCTGGTGAGTGCTCTTTGCCACAGGTTGGCTGCAACCTCACATCTCAGCTGGTGGTGGCAGAACCTCTCAGCTGAGCCAGGTTCCCAATTCCTGCCAGGTTTCTCCATCTTCTTTCTCCATCATTCCCTCCAGCAAACACAAAGCTTTTCCCTTGTGCTCTCAGGTCATCTCTAAATGTCCCCGTGTTGCCCACCCTAGTGCCAAGGGAGGGCTCTGCTGGGAGCCCTCTGTGTCCTTCCATGTTCAAGTGTTTGCTTTCCCTTGAGATATTTTTTTTCTTTTTAGCCCAAGTTCATTTCTCTCTCAGCCCCTTTAATCCCAACCTCCTGCTTTACAGCAGCCACTGGCGCAAATCCCTTTCCTGGTAACTTTTTATTTGGGTCCCCAGGCTAAACCTCTCCTCTTCCATTCTTAACCATGATGAAGGTTAAAACAGCTGGATGGTTTTTAATTTTTTTTTTGTCTTTTATTTCTCCATTGAGGAGTAATTACATACCCAAGGACAGAGTTGATTTTGGAGACTTATTCTTTAAAAAAAAAAACCTTCTTTATCTTAGAAAAAAGATGATTTTTACAATGCATATAATCTCAGCCTAACCATATGTACATTAATTAAGTAAATTATTGGTGGAGGGAAGGGATCCATCCAGAGGGACCTGGCCAGGCTGGAGAAGTGGACTCGTGCAAACTGCAGGAAGTTCATTGAGGCCAAATGGAAAGTTCTGCCCCTGGGTGGTGGCAATCCCATGGACAAAGAGAGGTTGGGAGGAGAAAGGATTGAGGGCAGCCCTGAGGAGAAGGACTTGGGGGTGGGGGTGGTGGAGCAGAAGCTCAACATGAGCCCTCAGGGTGTGCTTGGAGCCCAGAAACCAACCATGTCCTGGGCTGCAGCAAAAGAAGCACAGACAGAGGTCGAGGGAGGGGATTCTCCCCCTCTGCTCTGCTCTGCTGAGACCCCACCTGGAGTTGTGTGTCCAGTTCTGGAGTCCCCAACACCAGAAGGACACAGAGCTCCTGGAAGGTGTCCAGAGGAGCCACTCAAATGCTCAGAGGGCTGAGCACCTCCCTGGGAAGCCAGGCTGAGGGATTGGGGCTGTTCAGCCTGGAGAGGGTGNCGTCAGAAAAACAGCTCAGGAAAGCAAAGCACTTACTGGAGATAAATGGGGGGGTCTGGGGGGGGGAACTGGGGACCTCCAGTGCTGGATCCTGCTGCCCCAAGGCACCCAGCACCCCTGGGATGTGGCCAAGGGCTGGGGGAGGTGTCCCTGCCCATGGCAGGGGGGGCACTGGGGGGGCTCTGGGGTCCCTTCCCACCCAAACCAGCCCGGGGTTCCATGATTCATGGAGCTGGAGGAAGGGCAAAGCCAGGAGGATCTGGGGCCAGCAGCTTGGGGACGTGGGGTGCAGAGCTGAGGTCCTTGCTGTGGGTCCTCTCCTTGCAGGGACCCCCCAGACCTGGGCTGCTTCAGGGTGAGGGTGTCTGGGGCAGGAGAAGGGGCTGAGCAGGCTGGAGGAGCTGCAGAACCTGGAGTCCAACCCTGGCTTGGCTCCTGCTCTCCCAGATGCTTTTCCTTCCATGAAGATCTTGGGATCACCCCCAGGGAGAAGCCCCAGCCCCAGCCCAAGGTGAGAGAGGAAGCACCAGGAGGACTGCTGGGTCTTGTTTCAGCTTCCTGGGGGAACCACACGGGTGTATCCTGGAACCTTCTGGCTCAGGCAAGATATCCAGGCTCCAGGTGTTGTTACCAAGCAGGTGATGGAATGTGAAGCCCGGAGCTGCCGTGGCCCTTGGGATGTTAGGGAATAAAGCAGCTCCCTGGGTGACTCCCACGGCCCCATCTCGCTTCAGGTCGTGTGATGGTCAAAGCAGCCAAGGCAGAAAGCAAAGGGCACCCCAGAATGTCAGAGCCAAGGTCTGGGTTAGCTTGGGCTGGGCAGGAGGGACAGGATCTGCTGGTCTTGGCATGCAGAGAGCAGGACCAAGATGTCAAGGGACAAGGACAATGGACAAGGGATTGTCCCTCTGCCCTGGGGGCTCAGAGGACCCTTAGTTATTGTTCCACCTGGAAAAACCCTTCTTCTATCCCATCCCATCCCATCCCAACTCATCCCAGCCCATCCAACACGTTGCATCCCATCCCATCCCATCCCATCCCAGATCATTCCATCCCATCCAACATGTTGCATCCCATCCCATCCCATCCCATCCCATCCAAGCTGTTGTATCCCAACTCATCCCACCCATCCCACCCCACAAGNCTGGGGGAAAAACACCCAGCACCAACCCCACCTGGGTTTGCAAAGTCAAACGTGGGCCTCAGGACCGTGGTGTCCTGGTGTCACTGGTTCAGGAGCTCAGGTTTCTTCTGCTTCCAGGATTCTCTGGGGTTAGAGGTGAGGAGCTCTGGGCTCAGCAGGACACCTGATGGTTGGAGAGGGGGGCACTGGACATTTGGTCCATTCAGAACTTGCTGTGGGTGTCCCCAGTCCCAAGGAGAAGGTTGAGGAGGTCCCAGCACAGGAGTTTGGCTCTGCAGCTGTGCAGGGGATGTTCCCCACAGCCCGGGCTGGTGGCACGTGGGGTGTTCCCATAATGGCTTCAAGCTGCAAGAGGGGAGATGGAGAGGAGATCTTGGGGAGGGAGAAATTGTTTGGGGTGAGGGTGCTGAGCCCAGGCTCCTCACCTCAAACCCCAGAGAATCCTGGAAGCAGAAGAAACCTGAGCTCCTGAACCAGTGACACCAGGACACCACGGTCCTGAGGCCCACGTTTGACTTTGCAAACCCAGGTGGGGTTGGTGCTGGGTGTTTTTCCCCCAGAACAGCCAAGATCTGTTAAAAGAGAGCCCCTAATGCTGCTGCCCACCCCTGCCCCTTCCATCCCTGGTGGGCAACCAGAGCCAAAAGGCCACTGGTCTGTCCTGGCCTGTCCCTGCCACCAGCAAGGCCCATGAGGACCCATCTCAGCTCCTGGCACCACGAGCAGAACCACTTGGGGAAGAACCACCAGAGTGTAAGGTTTGTTTGTCTCTTTCTGACGTGTCCATTTTCATCCTCTGGGGAGGAAGAGAGAAACCTGAGGGGAGTTTCTCCCTCTTGCATCCCCAGCTCTTGGTGGTGGTGGAGGCACCGCTGGGGGACCCCAAACCCCGGGGCTGAGGGGGTCCAGGTCACCCCAAGCCCCTGGAGGAGAAGCTGGGCAGCTGGTGCCAGCAGCTCTCCAGGGATGGGCTCCTGGGATCGTCTCACTCCTTCTTCAGTTACCAGATTGTTTCCCAGATGAGGCAGGACTTGAATTTCTGATGTAGGAAACCACCAGCCAAACCCCCTGGGCCCTGGGGGTTGTCTCCACCCCAAGCTCAGGTGACAGAAAAGGCAAATCCCCCCCTTCAGGAATGACCTTTGGGGGGACACCGTGGTGGCTTTCTCATGCAAAGTGTCTGCAGATCCCTCAGGGCTGGGGCTGAGGTGGTAAATTGTAAATTAGAGAGAGAGATTTCCTGGCTGGTTTCTCCAACTGACCAACCCAGAGCATGGAGAAGAAAGTTCCAAAAAGGAGGTCACTGTGCTGGTCCCCATCCCTCCCACACGTGTCCATAGATGTTTCTCTGGACCTTCTCCCTTCCCACCAGGAATGGGAGAGGTGGGGAATGTGGCTGAGGGGAAGGTGGGGGGGATGGGAGTGGGGGTCCTGATCTGCTGCCTCCTGCAAGGTGGGATGTCACCAAGGGATGAGGCATTGTCACCACAGAGCCCCAGCTCCCACCTCTCCCACCTCTCCTGCTCTCCAGCCACCTCTCTGCCCGTTGTGCCTCCTGTAACTCCCTGAGGTCACTGTTTTTAGGACATCTGGGACAGTGTCCATCACCACGTCCTGGGTGAGGCCTCTCAGCAGAGAAGACATAACTCATCAGAACACTTCCAGTCCTCACAGGGGTTGTAAGAAGGGTGGAGAAAGGCTCTTCAGCAGGGCCTGGAGTGGTGGGACAAGGGGGGGAAGGTTTCAAGTGGAAAGAGGGGGGATTCAGACCAGATACATGGAAGAAATTGTTCACACTGAAGGTGGTGAGACCCCGGCCCTGGCTGCCCAGAGGGGGGAGATGCCCCATCCCTGGGGCCATTCCAGGGGAGGTTGGATGGGGCTCTGAGTGACCTCTGGGTGAAGATGTCCTGCTGACTGCAGGGGGCTGGACTTGATGACTTTTAAGGTCCCTTCCCACCCAAACCATCCTGTGGTAAGAACTGGAGACAATTCTGCTCTCCCTGAGGTTCTTGTTTCCCCACCCTCTGCAGCAGCAGCAGAACTGGGTCTGAGCAAGAACTCAACACAGAACCCCAGACTGGTTTGGGTGGGAAGGCACCTTAAAAGTTCATCAGTGCCACCCCCTGCCCAGGAGGACACCTCCTCACCACCCTCACAGTGCAGAACTTCTTCACAGGATCTCATCAAATTCTCACTTTTTCAGACACAACCATGGTCTGGGCCCTCCTGCCTCGCACGGATAAAGGACCAGGAGGTGACCCAGGAGGTGACCCAGGAGATGTTCCTGTGCTGCTGGAGAGGGGATGGAAGAAGCCACCATGTCCTCACCTGAACATCTGCTCTGCCCGTGTCCATCTCTATCCTGCAAGAGAGGGAGAAGGAAACGGGGACATTTTCAGCGAGGGGGAATTTTATTTCCTGTGGAATGCAAACCCTGCCCAGACACCTCCGTGGGGAGGAACAGCCAAGTCCTGCTGGACACAGGGCAGGCAGGACAGTGCTCCTGACCTCCCCCAGTCCCAGAGCCCCCAGCAGAGCTGGGGATCCCCCAGACCAGATGCCCCAGACCCCAGGACCCCCTCCAAGGGTGGAGACCCCACAGCCCCTCGGAGGAGCTGCAGGGAGGAGAAGGGTTTTTGGGGTTGAAGGAGGATTCTCCTGCTGGGACAGACCTGTGGCTCCTCCCTGGACTGTCCCCACTCTGACCATGCCTCTCTTGGACTGGGGAGCACAGCACTGGACCCACCACTCCTGGGGTGGCCTCCTCAGTTCCAAGCAGAGGAGAAGATCCCATCTGCTCACTGGTGATGCTTTGCCAGCCCAGGAAACCATTCACCTTCATTAAACACTGCTGCCTCGTGCTCAGCCTGGGCTCCAACAGGACCCCCACGTCCTTCTCTGTGTGCAGGTGCCTTGGGTTGTCCCAGCACTTGGCATCTCTCCTTGCTGAGCTGCAGGAGGTTCCTGCTGGCCCATTTCTCTATCCAGCTCGGGTCCCTCAGGGTGGCACCATGACCCTCAGGTGTCCAGCTCCTCCTGCCAGCTTGGTGTCATCTGAAAATCCATCCCAACCGTGGTGCTCTAAGGTCTCCCCATTGCAGCCTTCTCTTCTCCAGGCTGAACACCCCCAACTCTCTCAGCCTGGCTCCAGAGCAGAGCTGCTCCAGCCCTCCCAGCAGCTCCAGGGCCTCCTCTGGACTGGCTTCAGCAGCTCCGGGTCCTTCTGCTGATGGGGACCCCAGGGATGGACACAGTATTCTGGGAGGGAAGGGCTTTGCCAGGATGAGGATGCACACAGGAGGAGGCTGGAGCATCCCAGCCATGGGTCCCCATGGGCAGCACAGAGCAGGGAACCAGCAGGTTCCTGATGCCCACCTGGACACAGCCCACCCAACCCCGTGGTGGTGTCCAGAGGAGCTCCCGTGGCTGCTGCATCCGTTGCTCCTTGACTTTGCTGCCAGATTTTTATCTCCCCGAGGCTGGGACAGGCAGTGATCCCTCACGCTCTGCCAGAGAAGATATTTACATTCCACCCGGAGGCTTTTGGCCCAAGTTCTGCTCTGGGTGACATGTCCTGTCCCCACCCTGGCTCTGAGGAGCTGAGTTTTGTCTCACTCCCTCTCTGCTCCCAAACGTCATCGTCTTCCGACTCCTCCCCGTCCCCCTTCCCCTGCTTCCCAGCCAGGAGACCAGGAGCAGCTGGAGACCAGCCGAGGGTCATCTGCCAAGCATCTGAAATATTTACCCCGGGAGGAATGTTCCAGGGCAAAGAGAGGTCTGAGCTCCAGCACCAAGGCCCTCCTGCCTTGGAAAGGCACCGTTTGGCTACAGTGGGGTGGGAAAACTTAGGAAAAGCCTTTGGGTGGGACAGGACATCACACCTGGGGATGGAGAAGCATCGAACGGTCATGGCCACTGCCGTGGGTTTGGCTCCAGCCAGATGGGAACGTTCAGTCTGACTCAAACCTCCCCCAGTCCATCTGCCACTTCGGGTTAAAAGGTAGAAAGGAAAAGTCAAGGGACCCTTGAGCCTCCTGAGGAAGGTCAGGGAGGGGCTTTTTCCTTCCCTGATGGAGTGTGGTGTGAGGAACCTTCTCCTGCAGCCCCCTCCATGGTGTGAGGAACCTTCTCCTGCAGCGCCCTCCATGGTGTGAGGAACCTTCTCCTGCAGAGCCCTCCATGGTGTGAGGAACCTTCTCCTGCAGAGCCCTCCATGGTGTGAGGAACCTCCTCCTGCAGCCCCCTCCATGGTGTGAGGAACCTTCTCCTGCAGAGCCCTCCATGGTGTGAGGAACCTTCTCCTGCAGAGCCCTCCATGGTGTGAGGAACCTTCTCCTGCAGCCCCCTCCATGGTGTGAGGAACCACCTCCTGCAGAGCCCTCCATGGTGTGAGGAACCTCCTGCAGAGCCCTCGAACTCAGCCCCACTCTGTGGGCTGCTGGCACGTCTCAGGACTGTCCTCCACCCCAGCCCCAGGAATAACTCATCCAGAACATGTTATGGATTTCTTCGTGCTGAAGGATGTGGTCTGGGGAGGGTTTTCATCTAAACCTGCAGTCCAGGGAGAGGAGAACTGACAGAGACCTCCTGTGGAACCACCCTCAGCCCAGGGCTCTGCCCACCACCAGCTGAGTCGGGCTGAACATTTGTCCAGACAAGGTCACAGGAGGCTGTGGCTCAGCAGATGATGGTTCCACTGCTCAGGATCTTCACTGGTCACCAGCCCCACTCAGGTTTGTTTTTAAGATGTTCATGTGACCATGGTCACAGCTCTCAAAGCAGCTCCACCTCTCCGACGTGGTCCAAAGGTCTGTGTGTGACTTCCCTTTGCCAAAAGAAAAACATTCTTGAAAGCTGAACACAGAGGCTGAAGGAACCCTGGCCATGATGGCTGAACCCATGAGGTGATGGAATCCTGGCCGTGAAGGTTGAATCCAAGGCTGGAGAAGCTCTAATGGTGAGGTGAGGACACCTGGGCTGGAGGCACCGGGGCCACGATGGCACCTGGAGCCACGGGAGGAGCTGGAGAGGCACCCTGGCAGCACAGCAATGACCTGGTGGGCAGACAGCCCTCTGCTGTGACAACGGGGGCTGCTCCCACCTCCTGGGGCTCCCAATGGAGATGGCAAACTGACCTCCTGCTGAGGAGCACCTTGGGAAATGCTTCACAGCTCAGAGACCATCACCTGCCCCCTTACCTCGGTCCTTCCCGTTCTGCAGTTTCTCTGTTCCTTCTTCATCCTCTTCCTCTGCTTCAAAAATAAAGAAAAAGGGGAAAAGTACAAATGAGGAGGTGAGAGAGCAGACACCTGGAGAACGTCTCTGCAGCCAGGAAGAGCTGGCTCATCAGGAGCTGCCACCAGAGGGGAAGGACGAGTGAGGACCAGGAGGGAAGCATCCCCAGCTCTGCTGTGACACGGTCTCTGGTCACTGCTGGTGGCAAAACACTGTCCAGAGCATCCTGCTGGGATGCCCAGGAGATGCAGAGTGCTGGCTGGGGACAGAGTCTGCATCATCCACGGGAGTGGACTGGGGTGGTGTGGAGACCAGGAGGCTGAGGGGAGACCTTCTGGCTCTCTGCAACCCCCCCAGAGGAGGTTGGAGCCAGGGGGGGTCGGGCTCTGCTCCCCAGGAACAAGGGATGGGACAAGAGGAAGGGCCTCAAGTTGTGCCAGGGGAGGTTGAGGTTGGAGCTGGGGAACAATTTCTCAATGCCTGGAAAGGGTTGTCAGGGCCTGGCCCAGGCTGCCCAGGGCAGGGCTGGAGTCCCCATCATGCCTGGAGGGGTTTCAGAGCCTGGAGATGTGGTGCTGAGGGACAGGGCTGGGGGTGCTGGGGAAGGGTTGGACTGGATGACTCTGAAGTTCTTCTCCAGCCCAAACTCTTCCATGATTCCATGACTCCAGGGACATGGGGCAGCTGGCAGGTGATGGCACAGGGCAGATGGGGCAGAGCTGCAGGGATGCTGGAGGGTTTCCAGGTGTCCCCAGTGGATAAAGCCCAGACAGATCTCACCAGCTCTCCACGTGAATTTATGAAGTTTTCTGAGGGGCAGAAACCTGCTCTGAAAAAGAAAACAAGAAAGAAGGAAAACCTCTGCTCAAAGCATCACACGTCTGCAGGACCCCAGAACCAGAGAAAAGGAGAATGATGTTCTCACAGACACTCTGTGGCTTGGTCCTGTCCTCATCTGGAGCCCCAGGTCCCCCCAAAATCCTTCTCCCTGCCCAGGACCCACTGCAGATGCTGATGGGGATCCATGAGCTGCATCACCCGTAGGAACAGAAAGGGAGGAGAAACCTCCAGGCCCTGAGGGGAAACAGGGAGAAACCCCCAGGAGAGCTGCTGCCTCCCAGGTGGGAAGCTGAGCTGGGAGTCACCTCTGTGGGTGTTTGGGTGCTCAGAGAGGAAAAGAGAAATTAGAGCCCAAGGAGTGTGGGGGTGGCTTGGAGAAGGTGGTGATGAAACCCTGGGGAGGAGGTGGCCCATGGATGGTCTCCCCCACCTCCCAGCCAGTGTCAGAGCAGACATTCTGCCACCAGTGCTGTGACCCCCTTGTTCCTGAGGCTCCAAGAGAACCAATGGATCCAGTTTCCATCCAGGAAACAACTTGAGAAAGCAACTTGCTCGAAGGGGAAGGAGAGATGGGGAGACCAGTGGTGGGACAGGGTCTGTCTTTGGCCTCTTGAGCCTCACCACCTCATCCCCAGCAAGGATCTGTCCGTCTGTCCATCTGCACCACCAAGGAACTGCTGGAAGGGTCCTGGCCAGGGAGCTGGGAGATCATCTGACTCCAGCTCAGTGACCAAGCCCCTGGTTCTGGCTGAGGTGCAATGGTCCCTGCTGAGGTCCTCAGCACCAGCACCAGGCTGGATGGGGCCTCAGCCCACCAGACCTCAGTGTCATAGAATCAGAGAAGAGGTTTGGTTGGAAAAAATCCTTTAAGATCATCGAGTCCAACCCTTCCCCCAGCACTTTCAAGGCCACCCCTGCCCCATGTCCCTCAGCACCACATCTCCAGGGCTTTGAAACCCCCCCAGGCATGATGGGGACTTGACCTCAGCACCAGCACAGCTCATTCCCATCCCCACCTCCAGCCCCACCTCCATCCCCATCCCATNGGGTGGCTTTGGCAGGGTGATGGGTGGCTTTGGCAGGGTGATGGGTGCTCTCAGTGGGACCTTTGGGGGCTGTTAGCTCCTAGCCCTGATGCTCAGGCAGGGTAGAGTAATAGTTTTAAAGATGCTGAAAGCCAAAAAAAAAGAAGTTCTGAGGGAAGAAGCTCCAAACTGAACCCTTCAAACTTTTCTTTCCTCTGGGGTTGGCTCAGTCTGGGGCAGAGGCTGGGCTGGGGGCAGAGCAGGAGAGGCTGCAGGGAGGGAGGGAGGTGCTGAGTCCTGCCTGGCCAGGGCCTCCTGCCAGAATAATTAACCCTGGGGTGTCTCCCATGGGCAGGGGGCACCCCCAGAGCCCTGGCCATCTGCTCCTCTCCAAGGTGAGCCTGGGCTTCCCCCCATCCACCCTTTCTGGGGAGTGCTTTGAGGCTTCCTCCCACCCTTCCTCCTCTCCCTCAGAGCCTTTCCAGCTCCCACACGAGGAGCCCCATTCACTGCAGCCCTGTGCCCCCACACTGGGACTTCTGCCCCTGTCCCCTCCTCAGCTGAGCCTGGAGGAGCTCTCTGCTGCTGTCCCTCCCTCTGGGGGACAAACTCCTCCCAAGCCCTCACATTCTGCTGCTCTTCTCCCAGTGCTTGTTGCAGTGCTGAGCTCTCCCTTTTCTGCCTCCCCACAGCATGATCAAGGCCTGCAAGAGTGCTCAGGAAGTGACTCAGCTCTCTCAGGAAGGACAGAAGATGCTGGAAAAGATTGAGCAGTCCCCCAAGCCCGTGGTGGCTGCCATCAGTGGCTCCTGCCTGGGAGGAGGCCTGGAGGTACTCAGCACCCTGGGGGATCTGGAGAGCCCTCCAGCTGCCCAAGCAATGCCTGCAGGGCTGAGTGGGGAGAGACCTGAGACCTGCCCTGGCTGCATTACCTCCATGCAAATGAGCTCTGGGGAAAGTTAATGAGTGGGGTGTGCTGGAGGGCTCTGCCCTGCTCCTTCCTGCTGCTCCTCTTGCAGGAGAGCTGCTGGGGCAGGAGCACCAGGGGCTGGGCTGGTGTTGAGGTGAGAGCCCCCCAGGGAGGCTGTTGCCAGTGGCACTGCAAGCAGATAAATGCTGCTGCAGAGTCCTGGCTGGGAATTGTTGCTGTTCAGCTGGAGTGAGTCCTGCATCCCAGCAGCCTCTGTCCTTCTGGAGGTCACTGGGAGAGGGATGAGCCTGGGACCTGCCTGGGTTCCATGCTCCCTTCTGCCTCTTGGCTGCAGGAGGATATTTCTGCTTCCTCATCTCCCATCCCACCTTTTTATAAACTTGGAAACCTGTGGTGGTTCCTGGAGCAGAGTTGTCCCTAAACCAAAAGCCACCTGGGGGGAGTGGGGCCCCTGGAGGAGCTGGAGCAGTCGTGGCTCTCCCTGAGCTCTGGGGGAGGCAGTGGGGAGGCAGCTGTGGTGGCTGCTCTGGAAATGGGATCCTGCTCCAGCAGAGGGAAGGAATTCAGCCCCTGGTGCCCTGTGTGGGGTTTGGTGTGGGCACTGGGAGGCTGAGAGGAGGGCTGATGAACCCAGCTCTGCTCACTGGGGTGGCTTCAGGCTCCCTCCTGCCCTGGGTGTGCTCTTCTTGCTGGAGGAAGCCACCAGGGAGCAGAGGGGGAATTTGGGCAGTGGAATTAAGGGGGAGCTGGGAGGAAGGCTGAGGCTGTGTGTAGAGAGACCTTTGGGGTGGCTGCTCAGTTCTGTCCCTGTTCACAAGGAACCTTCAGTTTTTTCTTCCTTTCCTTGCAGGTTGCCATTGCCTGTCACTACAGAGTAGCCACAAAGGACAAGAAAACAATCTTGGGCACCCCTGAAGTGTTACTGGGTCTCTTGCCAGGGGCAGGGGGCACTCAGAGGCTGCCCAAGATGGTAAGTGAGGGTCAAAACTTCACTCAGAGCCTCCTTGTTGCTGCGTGGGGCCACGTTCCAGGTCTGAAACCCCCTTCCTGCCCCTCCAGGTGGGACTGCCTGCTGCCTTTGACATGATGCTGACTGGGAGGAACATCCGGGCCGACAGAGCAAAGAAGATGGGGCTGGTTGACCAGCTGGTGGAGCCACTAGGTCAGACACGGTGCCCCTCAGGGTTCCCTGAGCTGCTGCCTCTCTGTTAACCCCTCTGCCTTGCTGACACAGGTGGAAAAGCCAGGGATGCAGCCAGCAGCCTGGTGGGGACACAGCAAAGTCCTTCCCAAGCTCTGCAGTGCCTTCTCCATCCCCACCTTAGGAGCATGTGTGGCAGGGACCTCCAGGCAGCAGGTTGCTGCTGTGAAGCTGTCAGCAGGGCCAGGCTGAGCTGGGGGGCAGGCCAGGCCTGCTGGCTCTCCCCTCTGAGCTGATCACCCAGATAAGGACCTGCCTTCCTCCCTTAGCCTGTCAGAGGGACAGACTGCAGCCCCTAATGAAAGGAGAGCAGATGTCTGGGGTTCTGCAGCCTCCAGGTGTTAATCTCTGCCACAGGATCTTGAGGAGGAGCCAACCCCCACCCCTGGGGCACTCAGACTTCCAGCTGGATGCAGCAATTTGTTGGGAAGGAACAATTCCTTGCTCCTGCCTTGTCCTTCAGGAGGGGGGGAGGGTTGGGAGGTGACTCCAAGAAGGGACAGAGCCAGCACAGCTTCCTCTGCAAGGTCTGAGCAGCTGCAGCCAGGAGTTAGCATGGAAAGCTGGGCCTGCCAGAGCTCCCTGCTGCCCCTCAGCTCCTGAAGTTGAGGAAAAGAAAAGGAGCAGAAAGAAAAGGTGCTGCAGCCTACCCTGAGAAATCCAAGCCCTGCACCTGTCCTCTCTCACCTGCCAGTGTCCAGTCCTCATAAAATGCATCACTGGTACCCAGGCTTCAGCTAAAATCACCTCAGAGAGCTTCTCCCCTCTGTGCAGCCTGAAATGGGATTGCCTGAGAAGGGCCAGCTAATGGGGCTCTTTAGACTATAACAATTGCACTGGCCTGAAAGGAAACCTGAACCCTCTAGAGAGCTGCTTGGAGTCCTAGCCCAGCCCAGAGAAGCAGGTAGGAGGACCACAAAAGGCAAATTCTGTGCAAGTGTTGGAGGCATTCCTTGTTCATTCCAATCCCAGCCAGTGCCAGGAGCTTCCTGCTGAGTGTCCCCATCAACATCTGGGCAAAAGCAGCTTCAGCTGGGATGATGCTTGAACTGATTGTAGAAGCTTTGAAGTAGAGAGACAGCACTGATCAGGAGGCAGTTCCATGGAGTGCAGTCAGGTCTGCAGAGCTCCAGAGTCCTTTTATCTCTTCACTGCTCTGCCCAGAGCTAATTCTGGTGCATGTCATTTGTGTAAGTAAACAAATTGTTTAGTGTAGAACCCCAGACTGGGCTGGGTGGGAAGGGACCTCAGAGCCCCCCCCAGTGCCCCCCCTGCCATGGCCAGGGACACCTCCCCCAGCCCAGGGTGCTCCAAGCCCCATCCAACCTGGGCTGAGACACTGCCAGGGATGGGGCAGCCACAGNGGGGTTTCAGAGCCTGGGGATGTGGTGCTGAGGGACACGGGGCAGGGGGGGCCTTGGCACTGCTGGGGGAAGGGTTGGACTTGGTGATCTTAAAGATCTTTTCCAACCAGAATGATTCAGTGACTCTCTGATGCTCTGTGGGATCTGGGTTTTGCAAGCTGATGAGATCTCAGGGAGAAATTATTTGGGGTGAGGGTGCTGAGCCCCTGGTTGCCCAGGTTGCCAAGGAAGCTGTGGCTGCCCCATCCCTGGCAGTGTGAAAGGTTGAGGTGCAGCTTCCAGAGCAGAGGGAAGGAAGAGCCATTGGCAGGAGTGGTCCCTGTATAGGGCAGGTTAAGCTGCTGCTCCACATCCCACCCAGGGAGAGGTAATTATCCTGTTACCCATTCAGCAAATGGAGATGAGGAGGTTTTGGGTTCCAGCCCAGCAAGAAGCCCATGAGGAGGCTCTGGCAGACAGAGCTGGGATATTTTTGGAGGACTCAAGTTGCAGAAGCAGAGTTTTTAGAAGGGTGGGAGCATCAGAGCAGCAGGGAAAGCAATGGGTAGGGAGGGAAAAGCAAGGGCATGAGAGGTGGGTGCTGGAAGGGTGAGGAGTGAAGGCTGCACTGAGCATGGAGGCAACAGGGAGCTTTGCTGTGCATCCCCTCCATCAGGGGGGACATCTGGGTGGTGAAAAAGAGCTCCCAGCCCTGGAGCTTGGGATCAAATCATCCTCCACCTGAGCTGAATTCATCATTGGGCTTATTGCTCCTGTTCCAGAGCCAGTGGCTTCTTGTCCCAGGGCTGAGATGGCTGGAAACTTCCACATGGAATCCCAGACTGGTTTGGGTTGGAAAGGACTCTGAAGACCATCCAGCCCCAACCCCTGCCATGGTCAGGGACACCTCCCCCAGCCCAGGGTGCTCCAAGCCCCATCCAACCTGGGCTGAGACACTGCCAGGGATGGGGCAGCCACAGCTTCCTTGGGCAACCTGGGCAACCAGGGGCTCAGCACCTTCACCCCAAACAATTGCTCCCTGCCCAAGATCTCCTCTCCATCTCCCCTCTTGCAGCTGGAAACCCTTCCCCCTCCAGGCTCCCATCCCTCCAGGCCCTTGTCCCCAGTCCCTCCCCAGCTTTCCTGGAGCCCCTTCAGGCACTGGAAGGTGCTCTAAGGTCTCCCCGTTGCAGCCTTCTCTTCTCCAGGCTGAACACCCCCAACTCTCTCAGCCTGGCTCCAGAGCAGAGCTGCTCCAGCCCTCCCAGCAGCTCCAGGGCCTCCTGGACTGGTTTTGTGTCCTTTCTGTGCTGGAGGCTCCAGAGGTGCCCCTGGGAGTTGCCAGGTGGGGTGAGGACTCAGCAGTGTTGAGGGGGAGCTGCAGGTGGAATCACCCCAGGTGTGGGGTGACTGCCTTGCCCCAGCAGTTCTTGCAGCTCAGGGTTACAGCTCACAGCCCATTTCCTCTGCTGGGGCATTGAACTCCAGCACTTGTTGGCTTTGGAGGCCCAAGCTCATGGGAAGGAGGAGTCAGGTGCTGGCACCTTGCAGCACCTCAGGTCACCAGGGCTGGAGGTGCTGATGCCTTGGAGGGGTGGAAGGAGAATGGGGAAGGGGTAAGGTTTGAGCTCAGAACTCCCCAATACTCTCAGATTTCCAGTAGATTCTCTGAAATCCACTGGGCATGGCTGAAAAGTAGATCATGCAGCAGCTCTGGGCAAGGTTTTCAGTGCTGCCTGTGGAATGAAACTGGCTGGGTTGTTTGGGCTGTTCTGCTGTGGGCTGGCTCTGAGGGAGAGCTCCTGAGAGCTTTCCTCAGCTGGGCAGGGGGGGAAGGACCCCTGGAGATCATCCCAACCCCCTGCCAGGGCAGGGTCACCCCGAGAGGTGGCACAGCATGGTGTCCAGGTGGGTTTGGAGCCTCTGCAGAGACTCCAGCACCTCCCTGGGCAGCTGTGTCACTGCTCTGCCACCCTCAAAGCCAAGAAGTTCCTCCTGGTGTCTGGATGGAAATTCCTGCATTCAGGTTTGTGCTCCTGACACCCACCCCTGAGGTACTGATGGGTGCTGATAAGGTCCCTTCTCTGTCTTCTCCAGACTAAAAGCACCCAAGCCCCCCAGCCCTTCCTCCCTGAAGGGAGCTCCAAGTCCCCTCAGCACCTTCCTAACCTCATTTTATTTGCTTCTCCAGGGGGCAGCCCCTGGGGTCTGCTTGAGTGCATGCTCTCAGGTTTTCATCAGAGGAGAGAGAAAACCTTGAAGCTGGAGACCTCAGCTCCTGGGGGAGGGGGAGAGCAGCAGGAGAGGAGAGGAGGGGGTTTGGGTGGGTTCTGTCCCCCTGCTGAGGGGCAGTTGTGCTGTGGGGTTTCCTCAGCTCTGGGAGCACTGCAGCAGCTGATGGGGAAGGTTCAGGAGGTCCCAGAGCTCCTTCAGGGCTGCTGTGCTTGCTCTGGGCAGGGTGGCTGCTCTTTCATTTTGCCTCCAGCACCTTCACCCAGCTGCAGGCCTGAGCTCTCCTCTGCTGCTGGCCCAGGGCCACCCCACCCTCAGCAGTGGGTGGTGGCTTGGTGGCCACTCTGGGTGGGACATTTGGCCAGCTGGAGCCCCAGAGGGCTGGCCTGGAGCTGGGGCTGCTCTGGGTGTTGCTGTGGGTGGCATCAGGGAGGGATTTCCAGCCCAGGGGTTGAGGTTTTGTTGGGACAGCAGCTCCAGGACAGGAGGTTCTCAGGGCTGCCATGGCTCAGAGCTGCTCTCAGACCTCCTGCACCCTGGAAGAAAGGGGCAAGGAGAGGGAGCAGGAGACCTGAGCTGTGTGGAGCTGCAGGGTAAGAGGGTGAGGAATCAAGGGCATGATGGGCAGCAGTGGTTCATGGGCTGAAACTGGAGGGGTGAGGGGACCTCCCTCCATGGAGCTGCTCAGACCTGGGCAGGATGTGGCCCTGAGCACCCTCATCTGGTTCTTGACTTGGGCTGAACTTTGAACTCCTGCAGCAGTGGGTCAGACCTCTTGGCTCCTGTGTCCTCCTCCAACCAAAGCTATTCCCTGGCTCTGGGGAAGTCGTGTGGGGGTTTAGGTGGCAGATGTCCCTCTGCTCCCCTCAGGAGGTGGTTTTGGGCATTCCTCTGCAATTCTGTGGCTGTTAAAAGCCTCCAGGTGGTTTCCTTTCCCTCCCAGGTGGGGAGGAGCAGAGTGGTGGCTGTTCAGAGGAGCATCACAGGGCCTGCCTCATCCTTGCTTCTCTGCATCCTCCTCTTCTGTTCCCAGGGCCAAGTGTGAAGCCTCCAGAAGCAAGGACCATTGAGTACCTGGAGGAGATAGCCATTGACTTTGCCAGAGGCCTGGCCAACAGGACCATGTCTGCCAAGAGATCCAAAGGGCTGGTACAGAGTAAGTGTGTGGGCATCACAGCCACATCCCAAGGGTGGTTGTGCTCCCCAGGAGTGAGTGTGACCCAGCTTTGCTCTCAGGGATGTGTCTGTGCCCCTCCTTTTAATTCCACCTTCAAAACAAAGGTTACTTGGTGTTGCAGTTGCCTCCTGAGCCAGGTGGGTTGGTAGAGAGAAGATTTCTGTGCTGAGCTGCTCTGCAGGGCCCCAGGAGGGAGCTCAGGCCTTGGGGAGAGCAGCACCTCCCTCCAGGGACTCCCCAAAGCTGGAGCAGCAGCTTCTGTCCCAGGCTGTGTCACCAAGTGGGAAGGGCACATGGGTCTGCCCTGTCACAGAACCACAGGGTGGGTGGGAAGGGACCTTAAAGATCACCAGATCCACCCCCTGCCATGGTCAGGGACACCTCCCCCAGCCCAGGGTGCTCCAAGCCCCATCCAACCTGGGCTGAGACACTGCCAGGGATGGGCCACCAACAGCCTCCCTGGGCAACCTGTTCCAGTGTCTCACTACCCTCGTGGTGAAGATTTTTTTCCTAATCCCCAACCTGAATCCCTGACCTCTTCCAGTTCAAGCCCATTACCCCTTCTCCTCTTGGTGCAGAGCCAGCAGGGGTGACTGCTCTGGGGGAGTTGTGCTCCCCAGGAGGGTGACACTTCAGCCCTTCTCTGTGGCAGAAGCCATGGAGCCCTCCTCAGCAGCCCCTGCTGCCTCTGGTGGAGTGTCAGGCCCATGTTTCTGATCTGCAACATCCACATCCCTGCTCCTTACCTGCCAGGTGGGACCACGTGGAGGCTGCCTGTGCAGCTGAGAGGTTTCCTCTCCCCCCTTGCAGGGCTCACAGACTATGCCATGGCCCTGCCTTTTGTCAGGCAGCAAGTCTACAAGACAGTGGAGAGCAAAGTCCAGAAGCAAACCAAAGGACTCTACCCTGCCCCACTGAAGATCATCGAGGTAAATCCTGCTGGGAACACCCCAGGGAATGTTGTGGTGGATCCTGTGGCAGGAGGGGAGGGCAGGTGGTTCCTCCCAGTCCCCCAGGAGCTGGGTCTCAGTGGGTGCAGACAGGGTAAAACTCAGAATGTGATCCCCAGGCTGTGTGGGACTGGGAGCAGGGGAGGGGAAGAGCAAGAATCCCTGTCAAGAAGCAGCTCAGCTGCAACACCTCATCCAGGAAGCTTTCAGCTGCAGATTTTCCAGGTTTCCTCTGCAGTTTCTGGCCAGTTGGGTCAATCTGTTTGAAGCCAAAGACAAATGGGTGTTTTCCCAGCACTACCCACCAGTTCTGTGGGAGTTCATCCCCTGAGTTGCACAGCTGCTGCCTCAGTCACACCCTCCAGGGCTGACTCCTCATTTCAGAATGACTTCTCACTCTTTGAATTGGTGCCAAGACATCTCTAACCCCCTGGAGGCTGCCCTCAGAGCAGTGATGCTGCAGGGGCAGTGCCCTCCCACTGAACTGCTTTCTCTCTCTTTTTCACCATCTAGGTTGTAAAGACAGGTCTGGATCAGGGCCGTGATGCTGGATACCTCACTGAGTCCCAGGTAAGGGGCTGGAGTCCCTGCTGCTGAGGGGTGAGCTGGGGGATGGAGCTGGGGGGGATTTGTGTTTCAGCACCCACAGAGGACAATATTCATAGGACCCCAGACTGGGCTGGGTGGGAAGGGACCCTAAAACCCCCCCAGGGCCACCCCTGCCATGGTCAGGGACACCTCCCCCAGCCCAGGGTGCTCCAAGCCCCATCCAACCTGGGCTGAGACACTGCCAGGGATGGGGCAGCCACAGCTTCCTTGGGCAACCTGGGCAACCAGGGGCTCAGCACCCTCACCCCAAACTATTTCTTCCTCCTGTCCAACCTCAATCTCCCCTCCTCCAGTTTTAACCCATTCCCCTTGTCCTCCCCCTGCCCTCCCCCAGCTCTCCTGCAGCCCCTTCAGCTGCCTGAAGGTTGCTCTGAGCTCAGAAGCAGAGTTTGGCCCTTCACAGCTGCCTCAGCTCCAGCACACAGACATCAGAACTGTGCAAGGGGAGAGCACAGCCCCATGCTCTGCCCTGAGCAGTCAGAAAAGGAGGCAGAGCCCCAGGGCAGGTCCTGGGGAAGCACAGCCCCCCTTGCAGCACCTCCTCCCCCCCTGCCTGCCAGGAGCAGTAGGAAACTGCTTGTTCCACCTCCTTTCCCCCAAACAATCCAATCCCAGCCATCTGCAGGGTGTGTTCCTCTCAGAGCTGTGTCTGCAGGGGCTCTGCCAGGGAATCAGAGCACCCAGGGCTCTCCATGCCCACCTCCTGCCTTCCCACCCTCCTGAGCCCCCTGCCCTCAGGCTTTGAGGAACATCCCTGAGCAGTGCTCAGTGCCAGAGGAGCCCGAGGCTGTTTTCAGAGGAGCAGGCAGGCAACAAAACCAAAGGCTTCCACCCCCCCAGCAGTGGGCAGGGGAGGGGAGGGGAGGGCAGGCAGGAGGACAAAGGCTGATGTGAAGTGACAGAAGCTGAGCCAAGGCAGGGCAGGAGAGCTGCCAGCACCAGGCAGGGGCAGAGCAGGGCTGGGAGGTTGTTAAAATGTCAGAAAGCCTGAGCCTGGGAGAGGATCTGCACATCCCTGTCCTGCTGGGAGGAATTCAAAGCAGCCAGGGCACTCATGCTTAGTATTCTCCCCAGAACCTCCTGAAGAGCTCCATCCCCCTGCTGTTCTCAGGGGAAAAAAACCAACCAAACAACCCAACATTCATTCTTTTCTGCAGGGAACAGAGTATCCTCCCCAGGGCTTTTGTTCAGCTCCAGAGCAAACGTGGGTGGAATGGAAAACCAGCAAAGAGGGGAGAGAGGCAGGAGGCACCCAGCTCCAGCTGGGCAGGACCCAGAGGAGAACAACTGAGCTACTGGGGAGGGCAGGAGCCTGGGGATGTGGCAGACAGAGTGCCCAGCTCCCCCTCAGCTCCTCCTCTTAGGGCTTGCCCTGGAGCAGAGGATGCTGAGGGCTCTGGGGTGCAGGATGAGGCCCTCAATGGCTGCCCCCGGGCAATCCCAGGCCTGGGTGGGGAGGAGCAGAGCACAGCATGGAGCAGGGTGCTGGGACTCCAGAAACACCTTCCTGGGAAGGACACAGGGCTCCCCGAGCTCATCCCACCCCAGCCCAGCCCACCAGCACCACCTCCACACACCTGCACTCCCCTCCTGGGGCACCAGGAGATCCTGGCTCTGCCTGGCCCCAACCTGGTGGCCAAGTGGCAAGAAGGGAGCCAAGGACAAGTCAGGAAGGCCACCAACACCCTGGCTCCAGCAGGAGCAGGGCAGGGATCATCCATGTGCTGGGAACTGCTGAGGCTGCAGCCCCAATCCTGGGGTCAGTTCTGGGGTGGCACTGGGGGGGCTTTGGGGTCCCTCCAACCCAAACCATTCCATGACTGATTCTGTGATTCTCTTCCCTCCCTACAGAGCTTTGGCCAACTTGCAATGACAAAGGAGTCCAAGGCCCTGATTGGGCTGTACCACGGGCAGGTGCAGTGCAAGAAGAACAAGTTTGGGGCACCCCAGCGAGAGGTGAAGTGAGTGCAGCATGGGGAGGCTGAGGAGCAGCTGGGAACCAATGGTCCTGGGACTCTGATCTGCTTGGGACTGAGTGGCCTGGAGTCAGAGAACCCCAGCCTGGGTTGGGTGGGAGGGACCTTAAAAGTCACCTCAGTGCCACCCCTGCCATGGTCAGGGACACCTCCCCCAGCCCAGGGTGCTCCAAGCCCCATCCAANCCTTTGCCATCAGCCTCGTGCCCTGGCACCCTGAGAAGGGGACTGGGTTGAGTTTCAGGGCAGTGCTTGCCTGGTGCTGCCCAGCTCCCTGCCCCACATCCCCTGCTGGGAGGCTTCCTGGAAGTGGGAGTTGGTTTTTCACCCTCCCTCCCTCTCCACCTCCTCCCCTGGACACAGGCTTCCCATCCCATCCCATCCCATCCCATCCCATCCCATCCCATCCCATCCCATCCCATCCCCATCCCATCCCCATCCCATCCCCATCCCCATCCCATCCCATCCCCTCTGGGCTGCTCTCTGCTGCTCTCAGAGGGTTTTGTAGCTGTGGGCAGGGAGCTGGCCTGCCTCCAACCCATCATCACCCTCAGCTCCCCTGGGGACCGTGACCCCGGGGCTGTTGGCTGCTGCCTGTCGGGTTGGGTTGTGCTCAGAGTGGTGGTTTTGGGGACACGCTGTTCCTTCCTCCCTCCTTGCTTGTCAGAGTTTATTTTTTGCTCTCCGGTGGAAATTGGATTTCCTCTGATTTCATTCCTCTGCTGTCACACCAGGCGCTGGTGGCTTTCCTGCCTCCCCCTGCAGCCTTTCTCTTCTTGCTTCAAAGAACTCTTTGGGCTGAGAGCCTGCACCTTGGTCACCTCCAGGGATTTCTTTGTCCAGAACTCACTGCCAGCCCAGGGCGGGTGCTTGGAGATCCCAGAACTCCGGTTCCTCCCAGTGGCTCAGCACATGGACCCTGCCCCAAGGGTGGGGAGGGATGGGGGTGGCTTCAGCGTGGAGAAGAGACAGTGCCAGGGAGAGCTGAGCCTGGATTCCAAAGGAAAAAAATATTATAGATCATGGAATCCTGGAATGGGTTTGGGTGGAAATGACCCTGGAGATCATGGAGTCCAAACCCCCATCCCAGCACTGGCCATGGGGCACCACAGGTCTGAGTGCTGTGGGACCCTGAGGTGGCATCCAGAGGGACCTGGAGAGGCTGGAGGGGTGGGATTGGGCAAATCCCATGGAGCTGAGCAAGGGCAAGGGCCTGGCCATGGATGGGGAGAATCCCCAGCACAGCTCCAGGCTGGGTGGGGAAAGGATGGAGAGCAGCCCTGAGGAGAAGGATCTGGGGGCCTGGGGGGAAAGAGAAGAGGTCTGCTGCCTGCAGAACCACCACCACCTGGATTTTCCTCATCATAAGGGCTCTCCAGCCCAGTGAGCCTGGGATCTCCCTCTTCTGCATCAGAAGATCTTCTGACCCAGCACCTGGGTGCTCTGATCAGCAGAAGATGTCATCTCTCCATAACCAGGGCCCTTCCCAGCCCTGGCAGCACCTGTCCCAACACTTGGAGCATCCATCCCAACCCTGGTACCACCCATCCCAACATTTGGAGCATCCATCCCAACCCTGGTACCACCCATCCCAACACTGGTACCACCCATCCCATGCACTTCCCTCCAAACAGTCCTTTATAAAGTCCTTTATAAAGGACTTTTATAAAGCCAGAGCCAGCCCACCAGGGTGAGGGTTTGGTTGAGAAACTCTGGAAAGGGAGATGAAATCCCAGGTTGTTGTGACAACAAACAGAATTATTTGAGAAAAAGGATTAAAATCCTCAGTTCCACCAGCAGCTCGATGGGTTCCACTGCTGGGTTTGAGGGCAAGAGGCTGCTCTAAGGTCTCCCCGTTGCAGCCTTCTCTTCTCCAGGCTGAACACCCCCAACTCTCTCAGCCTGGCTCCAGAGCAGAGCTGCTCCAGCCCTCCCAGCAGCTCCAGGGCCTCCTCTGGACTGGCTCCAACAGCTCCGGGTCCTTCTGCTGATGGGGACCCCAGGGATGGACACATGTGGGGTTGGGTGACCAACACGTTGATGTCTTGGTTGATGCTGAGCTTCTCCTCCCCCCACACCCCCAAATCCTTCTCCTCGGGGCTGCTCCCCATCCTTTCCCCACCCATCCTGGAGCTGTGCTGGGGACTGTCCCCATCCATGGGCAGGACACCAAAATGGGTGGGATTCCCAGATTCTCAGAATCATTTGGGTTGGAAAGGACCCCTGGGATCACCAAGTCCAACCCTTGATCCACTCCCCCCCGTGGTTCCCAGCCCATGGCACTCGGTGCCACATCCAGTCTCTGCTTAAAAACCTCCAGGGATGGAGAATCCCCCCCTCCCTGGACAGCCCATCCCAGTCCCTGATTCAGCAAGGTGCAGCACCCTGGGGATGTTCCGGGGGATTCTCTGCTCCCCAAGTCCAGGTGGATTTCTCCAGGACCACATGAAGCTTCTGAGTCACTGACATGGGGAAAGATCTTTGGAGAATCCCAGAACCTCAGACTGGGTTGGGTGGGAAGGGACCNTATAAGAGACAGCCCCCCCAGCTTAGTGTCACCTGTGAATTTGCTGATGATGGACTCAATCCCCTCATCTAAATCATCAATAAAAATATTAAACAGAACTGGGCCCAACACTGATCCCTGGGGGACACCACTGGTGAGTGGTCCTCCTGCAGTCTGAACAATCCCAGCTCCTCAGAGCTGCTCCAGCCCCTGGAGCATCTTTGTGGCCTCCTCTGGACTCATTCCAACAGATCCATGTCCTTCTGGGGACACCAGCCTGGATGCAGGATTGGAGGTGGGGGTCTCCCAGGAGCAGAGCAAAGGGTGGGAATCCCCTCTCCTGCTCTGCTGGCCATGCTCCTCTGAGTGATCCCAGGACAGGGTTGGGTTCTGAGCTCCAGGAGCCCCCTGCCTGCTCACATGGAGCTTCTCCACACTCAGCACCCCCAAAATCTTCTCTTCAGGGCTGCTCTCAGCCCATGTGGACTCCTACAAGATGCTCCATGTCAATGAGCTCTTGAGAGGAAGTTTGCAGAACTGTTTTGTTCCAGCAGAGTAGGAATCCTCTCTGCTGCTCTGGTGGTTTCTGGTGCTGGTTCCAGCTGTGTCCAGCTCAGCTTCCTGCCTCCTCTTCCTCCTGGGGGATCCCAGCTGACTCTCCCAGGCCCCCCGTGTCCTGCTTAGACTCCCAGGGATGGTTCTTGATGGAGGATTGTAGAGCCTCCAGGGTGGCTTTCCAAAACGTGCTTCATGTTTTGCTTGTGAAGTGGAATTGTTGGGACCCTCAGCAGTTCTTCCTTGTCCCCAGATGACGTGTGTGGAGAAAGCAGGGAATGATGAGAAGATGCTCATCAAGATCTTCCGGTGCCTGGGGAGCTGGTTCAACCTGGGAGTCCTGGACAGCACCTTCATGGCCAACAGCAAGTTACTGTCCCTCCTCTTCGAGGTGCTGGTGAGTATTTCTCTTGGCAAAGGAGGTGGCTGTGGGCCTTGGGTGTCACTTTGAAATCCAGGAGGCCCTGGGAGGGGTTGCTGCTCTCCCCCCTCTGCTCTGGGGGTGTGGAAGGAGAGGTTCATCCCTCCTGCTCCTCAGCCTGGCCTTCTCCTCAGAGGGTGGGCTCTGGGAGGGGGGACAGCAAGCTCCAGATCCCTGCTGCATCTGGAAAATCATTTGAGTTGGAAAAGCCCTTTGGGATCATGGAATCCAGCTCTGACCCAGCACTGCCCAGGCCACTGCTGGGATCTGGCTTCATATTCCAGAGGTCTCCTTGCTGCTGAGGAGATCCTCTTCATCACTGGAGGAGGGGTTGGTGGCTTCTCCCAGCTCCAGGCTCCTCCTTTCCCCCCTCTGCCTGGCTGATGCAGAGGATTCCAGCTTGGATGTGATGGGAAAGCTGCTCTGAGTGAAGTCACTGGATCTGGTGTCACTGAGTCCCTCTGCTTGGGAAAGCCCTTTGGGATCATGGAGAGCAGATAATCCCAGAGTCACTGGGGTTGGAAAAGCCCTTTGGGATCATGGAGAGCAGATAATCCCAGAGTCACTGGGGTTGGAAAAGCCCTTTGGGATCATCCAGTCCAACCCTTCCCCCAGCACTGCCCAGGCCACCACCACCCCAGGGTGGAACCTTGCAGAACATCAGCACTGAATGTCCCAGCCCGGGCTCAGGAGCTGCTGGCTGGTTTGGTGCCTCCTGAAGAGCCCCGGCCTCGGGTTGGCATTTCTCCTCCTCTCCCAGGGAGGACTCGGGGAGGTCCCAGGGGGGAATCTTCCCCTGCGGCATCCCGGGTGCCGAGCGGGGTGTCCGGGGGGTTGTGCCCGTCTGGCAGCTCCCCCAGGAGGGCTCTGGGGAGCAGGAAGGGGTTTTTCCATCACCGTCTCCTCGGAGGGGGCCCCGGGAGGTGCCGCAGCTGCAGTCAGCAGGAATTCTGAGGGGTGCCAGAGCAGCCAAGGGGGTTGGAGTCGTCCCTCTCGGCGTCTCCCGCAATAGTTCCCGTCCCGCTCCCGAGGATCTTGATTCCCGGAGCCGCTCCGGGGACGCCCGGCCTGTTCCCCGCCCGGGGGTTTGCCAGGAGGAGCGGGAGAAGTCTCTCTCTCTGTCCCACCTGATCCCGAGGTTTTTTCCCGGGTTTGGCCTTTCTCCCTGCGGTGCTTCCTCCTCCCAGCAACGTCCCCCCCGGAGGAGCAGCCGGAGCCCCGACTGCCCGGCTCTGGTGCCGAGCTCCTGATTTCCCGGGGGAGGTCAGGGGGATGTTCCCGTGGCAGGAGCCGTGCTCTGAGGCCACCCGTGGGCTGCCGGCTGCCCCGCTCCTTCCCGGCTCCAATCTCCCCGGCTCCCTTCCCTCTCTCCTCCCCTCTGCTCCTCCTCTCCCGCAGCAACAAGACAAGACATCCTCAAACCTCCACGAAGCCGCCGCCGACTGCGTCTGCTCGGCCCTCTACGCCATCGAGAACGTGGAGACCAACCTGGGGTTGGGGTTGGGGTTGGGTTGGGACTGGATTGGGGTTGGGTTGGGGTTGGGCTTGG
>JAAWXA010000043.1:5252366-5264964 GCA_038090715.1 Florisuga fusca
AGTCCCTCCCCAGCTTTCCTGGAGCCCCTTCAGGCACTGGAAGGTGCTCTAAGGTCTCCCCATTGCAGCCTTCTCTTCTCCAGGCTGAACACCCCCAACTCTCTCAGCCTGGCTCCAGAGCAGAGCTGCTCCAGCCCTCCCAGCAGCTCCAGGGCCTCCTCTGGACTGGCTCCAACACCTCCCTGTCCTTCTGCTGCTGGGGACCCCAGAGCTGGACACAGCTTTACCCCAGGGGGGTCTCCCCAGAGGGGAGCAGAGCAGAGCAGAGCAGAGGGGGAGAAGTTTCTGCTGCTCTTGGCTGCAGCTGGAGGCTGCGGTGTGGCCGCGTCTCGGCTCCTCCAGCCCCGGTGTCCATGCTGCAGGCTTTGCCAGGCTGATTCTGAGCTTGTGGAGGTCCATCAGGTCCAAGAGAACCTCTGGAAAGGTTCCTGGAGCTCAGCTGGCTTCCTCCTTCCCCCCAGGGAGAACAACCCCACGCTGGTGGAGGTCCTGGAGGGGGTGGTCCGGCTCCCCGAGAGCGTCCACACCGCGGTGCGCTACACCAGCATCGAGCTGGTGGGGGAGATGAGCGAGGTGGTGGACAGGAACCCTCAGTTCTTGGGTGAGTCCCTCCTGGGCCCGGGCCATCCCACCCAGCCTTGGGAGGAGTTCCCTGGGACCTCTCCTCACCCCCTGGTTGGCTCCTCCACAGATCCTGTGCTGGGTTACCTGATGAAGGGGCTGTGTGACCGGCGCTTGGCCTCGGCGGCGGCCAAAGCCATCCACAACATCTGCTCAGTCTGCAGGGACCACATGGCCCAGCACTTCCATGGGCTGCTGGAGATCGCCCGCTCCCTCGACTCCTTCACCCTCTCCCCAGAGGCTGCTGTGGGACTCCTGAAAGGTGGGTGTGGAAAAAAACCATCCCTGGGGTTTTTTTTTCATGGGGGAGCGACTCCCCAGAATGTTGGTCCCTCCGTGAGTGGCTCTGGTTGGGCACCCCACGTCTCCTCCTGTGTTGTCTTCTTCTCAGGGCAGGGAGGGAGAGAAAAATTCCTTCCTGGGTTAAAAAACCATCTCCACCCCTGTTCTCAGCAGGAAATGTGGGAAGAAAACACTTGGAAAGGGAGTGCTGCACACCCAGGGTGGCAAATCCTCACATCATGGGGGGGTTGGGTTGGAAGGGACCTTGGAGATCATTCCCCTGCCATGGGGACACCTCCCCCAGCCCAGGGTGCCCCAAACCCACCCAACCTGGCCTGGAAATCCTGGAGGTCTCTCCCACCCTGGTGTTCCCTGACCTGGTGGGTGTAGGAGCTGCTTCCCATTGAAGGTGAAGGCCCCAGTGGGGGGGTCAGTGGGATTGGGGTCTCACTGAAGGTGACCTCAGCTCGTGTGTCTGCTCTGGGGTGTGGGGGGTCACACCCTGCCTGAGAGGGTACCCCTGAACCCCAGACTGTTTGGTTGGGTCCCCATCATTCTCCTTCAGGGATGGAGACCCTTCCATCCAGGTGCTGGGCTGGGCTTACACCTTCTCCAGAGCTCTCTGGAGCAACCCCTGGGTGTCAGTGGACCATCCCCCTCCTGCTTCTGCTGGGATCTGGTGGCTTTATGGACCTAGGAATTAGAACCTCCTGCCATGGGCAGGGACCCCTCTCCAGCCCAGGGGGCTCCAAACCCCCCCAAGGTGTCCCTGAAAGCTTCCAGGGATGAGGAACCCTAATTAATGCTCCTCCACTTCATGAGCAGGAATCCTGGAAGGGTTTGGGTTGAGGGGACCTTAAAGCTCCTCCAGTCCCCAGGGGACAATCCAGGGACCCCTCCCCAGCCCAGGGGGCTCCAAGCCCCATCCAACCTTCAACACCTCCAGGGATGGGGCAGCCACAGCTTCTGGGGGCAACCTGGGCACCCAGGGGCTCAGCACCCTCACCCCAAAGGATTTCTCCCTCCCTCCCTCCCTGCCCAAGATCTCCTCTCCATCTCCCCTCTTGCAGCTGGAAACCCTTCCCCCTCCAGGCTCCCATCCCTCCAGGCCCTTGTCCCCAGTCCCTCCCCAGCTTTCCTGGAGCCCCTTCAGGCACTGGAAGGTGCTCTAAGGTCTCCCCATTGCAGCCTTCTCTTCTCCAGGNTAAATATATAATGTTTCAAACACATATTACAAATCTATTTACACTAAAGATCTTTTAAAAGCCTTTAAGCAAGGCACAGGGGGGGTGCTGGGGGACATGGGCTGGGAGCTGCATTTTCAGGAGAGGTTTCAGCCCCTTTCAACTCATCTGCTGAAAAGCAGAGCCTGGACCCACCTCCCAGGGAACATCTGAACTCTTTGCCTCTTCTGGATTTGCAAAGAGACAGAAAGCAGCTTAAAGAACCCCCAAAACACCTCCAAATGGGGCAGGAGGTTTCCTGGTTTCTGGAGCACAGGGAAGGAGCAGTGGAGCAGCAGCTGCTCCAGGCCAGCAGCTCAGTCCCCCCTCAGGAGCTGTGAGTAAAGGCACCAAAGGCACCTCCAGATCTCATCCAACCTGAAAACATGAAGCCCTACGGTGACTTTTTTCCCACATTTAACAAAAATCTCATCAGCAGCCCTCAGCAGTTTCCTCACAAAGCTTTTTACCCCCATTGCCCCCATTTTCCAACAGACTCTGTTCTGGAGAGGATCCCAGGATGCTGCTCAGCTCTGGGTTCCAGCCAAGGGAGCTCCCTGATTGCAGCTCCTGATGGAGCTCTTCATCCCAACCCACTCCTGAGCTCTTCTTTGCTTGACTGGAGCTACAGGAAGACCTTTCCAAATCACTTTTCCAACCCAAGATGGAAAACTGGGAACCAGACCTGGCAAAAGCTCCACTTGTTGTCAGCACCAGGGATTGGACATGTCCTGGGACATCCTCCAACTCTTGGTTCCCAACTAAAGCAGAGACAATCTCTTCCTTTGGAAAAGCTCCAAGTGTGAATTCCAACACAAAAAATGCTCAAAGCTCAGGAAAAGAATCCAAATAATGTCTTGAGCCCCCCCTGAAGTGTTGCAAATGGAGGAAGAGGTTCTGTTGGCCCAGTGAGCTGCAGGCACTGAGCCTGTGCTGCTTGGAGCCAGGATACACCCAATGTTCCTTCTTCTAATCAGAATTTTCACTTCAGCATCATCTGAGTACCCTCACCTGCTGAAGTTAAAGGTGTTTTCCAGTCCCTGGCTGCTCCCAGGACTGGAAACACTCCCTGTTTACAGCTGCTGCTGGGAATGCTGTGCAGAACCAAGGCCACTGCTGGGCTCTGCAAACCAGAAAGAAAGAAAAAAAAGAGTAAAAAAAAAAAAGGGAGTGAAAGGGTCACAGCTGGGACCTTCCTTCAGGGAGGAGTAACCCCAGGCAAAGGACTAAAATTGACCAAAATATCCCACCCCAGAGATGTCACACTCGGGAGAAATCTGAGGGATCAGGAGGGTGAAGCTCTTTGTCCATGGCTGGGACCTTGTCCTGTCCTGATTCCCCCCTCAGGGAATGGAACCCGGAACCATGGAATGGTTTGGGCAAAAATTATGGAGTGGTTTGGGTTGGAAGGGACCTAAAAGATCATTTAATTCCAACCCCCCAGCCCTGGGGGCTCCAAACCCCCCCAAGGTGTCCCTGAAAGCTTCCAGGGATGAGGAACCCTAATTAATGCTCCTCCACTTCATGAGCAGGAATCCTGGAAGGGTTTGGGTTGAGGGGACCTTAAAGCTCCTCCAGTCCCCAGGGGACAATCCAGGGACCCCTCCCCAGCCCAGGGGGCTCCAAGCCCCATCCAGCCTGGCTTGGAGGCAGCAGGCAGCTTTCCCCCCATGCCTGCAGCATGGAGAATGTGGGAATGTGGCTTCCCTGGGGGACTCCTGGCCCCAAAAGGCCACGTTCTGTCTGTCCCAAAGACATGGTGGCCCTGGTCACCTTTCTGGGTTGGGTAAGGGAGAGGAGAAGTCTGGGGAGAGGTGAAGAAGAGGGAGGACATCCTGCAGGGAGGGAGGTGTCCATCCTCTGGCTCTTCAGGGTGGCCCTGGAGCTGCTCAGGGGTGGTTCTGCAGAACCTGTGCCAACTCTTCCCATCCCAGCACTCCTCCCCCCTCCACTCTGTCCCCTGCTCCTTCCTTCTCCTTCTCAGACCCCTTGGAGCAGGTTCTGGGGGTCCTCAGGGAGCTTTGAGGAGATACCTGCTGCCCTTGGAGCCCGAGGGTGCCGGAGTGGTGTTGCTCCAGTCTCTGCTGGTCCCCAGATCCCATTGTTTTTCCCTGTTTTCCAGCTGCTCTCTCAGGAGCCAAGCAATGGCCTCTCCTCAGACCCCACTGTGCCCCTGGACCGACTCGCTGTCATCTTCAGGTGAGGATGGAGGAGCCTGGACAGCCCTGCTGGGGGGTTCCTGGGGCCAACCTGCCCACCCAGAGGCTTCAAACCAAATGATTCCACTTATTCCCAGTTCATTTCCCTCCCCCAGCCCCAAGAGGAATGGGCTGGGACCTTCACCAGCCTCCAGGTTCCTTCTTCACCAGAACCTCCAGGTTCTCCAGAGCCTCTGAGCCAGTTTCTGGGCTCCTGGGTGGGGTTTGGAACCCCCAACCCGTATCCCCCAAAGCTTTGAAACCCCCAACTCTGCCTTTTGGGGTGAAAATCCCGGGTTAACCCTTTGGTGCTTTCTCCCCCAGACACACCAACCCCATCGTGGAGAACGGCCAGGTCCATCCGTGCCAAAAAGTCATTCAGGAGGTGGGTGCTGGAGCAGGAGCAGGATCAGGATCAGGATCAGGGTCAGGATCAGGATCAGGATCAGGATCAGGATCAGGATCAGGATCAGGATCAGGACTTTTCCCCAAGGAGATGGATGGGGAGGGGGGAGCCCCACCTGACTCTCAGCATCTCTGCCCAGGGGTCCCTTCCCTCCTGGAACTGGGGGTGGGATTTGGGTCTTCCAAGGCCCAGAAGAGGCCCAGGCTCTGGGAACCTCCCGGGGGCTTTAATTTCTCTGCCCTTGGGAGATGTTGGAGCTGCCCTGAGCTCTTCACCCCTACCCAGAGGTCACTTTGTGTCCTCTACTGGAGGGGCCTCAGCTCTGATTCCAACTCTGCCTCGTTTGGGATGGGAGGAACCCACCCCAGGCTGTGCCAGGGGAGGTTGAGGTTGGAGCTGGGGAACAATTTCTCAATGCCTGGAAAGGGTTGTCAGGGCCTGGCCCAGGCTGCCCAGGGCAGGGCTGGAGTCCCCATCACCCCTGGGGGGGCCAAGAAGCTGTGGAGTTGGGGGGGACGTGGGACAGGGGGGGGGGTTGGGTTTGGTTGGACTGGGATGGTCCTGGAGGTCGTGCCCATTGATGATCCCATTGATGATCCCATGATGATCCCATGATGATCCCATTGATGATCCCATTGATGATCCCATTGATGATCCCATGATGATCCCATGATGATTCTGTGATGTTTCTGTGATGACTCCATGTGATTCCATGATCTTTGAGGTCCCTTCCAACCCCAGCTGTCCTGTAATCCTGTCATTCCATGATATTTCCTTGATGTTTCCATGGTGTTTCCTTGATGTTCTCTTGATGCTTCCCTGATGATTTCACAATGGTTCCAGGATGATTCCAGGATGTTTCCTTGATGTGTTTCTATGATGTTTCCATGTTGGTTTCACAATGATTCCACGATGGTTCCTTGATGCTTCCATGATGTTTTCATGGTGTTTCCATGATGATCCCACGATCTTTCCTTGTTTCCTTGATAATTCCCTGATGTTTCCCTGATGCTTCCATGATGATTCTGTGGTGGTTCCATGATGATTCCATGATGATTCCCTGATGTTTTCTTGATAATTCACTGATGTTCCCTGACATTTCCTGATGTTTCCCTGATGTTTCCCTGATGCTTCCTGATGCTTCCTGATGCTTCCCTGATGCTTCCCTCATGTTTCCCTCATGTTTCCCTCATGTTTCCCTCATGTTTCCCTCATGTTTCCCTCATGTTTCCTGATGTTTCCTGATGTTCCCTGATGCTTCCCTGATGCTTCCATGATGATTCTGTGGTGATTCCATGATGCTTCCATGATGTTTTCTTGATAATTCCCTGATGCTTCCTGATGTTCCCTGATGGTTCCTGGCATTTCCCTGATGTTTCCCTGATGTTCCCTGATGCTTCCTGATGTTTCCTGACATTTCCCTGACGTTTCCCTGATGCTTCCTGATGTTCCCTGATGCTTCCATGATGATTCTGTGGTGGTTTCATGATGATTCCATGATGCTTCCATGATGTTTTCTTGATAATTCCCTGATGCTTCCCTGACGTTTCCCTGACGTTTCCCTGACATTTCCCTGACGTTTCCCTGATGCTTCCCTGATGTTCCCTGATATTTCCTGATGTTTCCCTGATGTTTCCTGATGTTTCCCTGATGTTCCCTGATGATGCTGTGGTGGTTCCATGATGATTCCCTGATGTTTTATTGATAATTCCCTGATGTTTCCCTGATGCTTTCATGATGTTCCCTGACGTTCCCTGACGTTTCCTGACATTTCCTGACATTTCCTGACGTTCCCTGACGTTTCCCTGACGTTTCCCTGACGTTCCCTGACGTTTCCCTGATGTTTCCCTGACGTTTCCCTGACGTTTCCTGGTGTTCCCTGGTGTCCCCATGCCCAGATCTGGCCGGTGCTGTCAGAGACCCTGAACAAGCACAGTGCCGATAACCGCATCGTGGAGCGCTGCTGCCGCTGCCTCCGCTTCGCCGTCCGCTGCGTGGGCAAAGGTTCTGCTGCTCTGCTCCAGCCCCTCGTCACCCAGGTAGGGAAAACACAACCCCAAACCCTCTCCCACCTCTGGGTGGGGACCCTCCGTGCCCTGTCTTTGGGCTGGGGGGTCAGTGGGTGGGTGATGTTCTCCTCTCTCCCGGCAGATGGTGAACGTCTACCGGGCACACCAGCACTCCTGCTTCCTCTACCTGGGCAGCATCCTGGTGGATGAGTATGGGATGGAGGAGGGGTGCAGGCAGGGGCTGCTCGACATGCTGCAGGTGGGTGCTGGGGTCCCCTGGGTCTCAATCACCCAATCCCACAGTCGTTTGGGTCGGAAAAGACCTTTTAAGGTCTTGGAGGACAAGCACTGCCCAGGCCACCCCCCCATGTCCCTCAGCACCCCCCATGTCCCCCAGCACCCCCCATGTCCCCCAGCACCCCCCCCGTCCCTCAGCACCACATCTCNCCCCCCCCCTATCCACCTGGTGCCTGGTGAACCCCTCTCCTGGAGGAGCCACTTTTGAGTTAATTCCTTGCTATTTAAGCTTTTTTCCCTCCCCCTGCCTCTCCCCCATCTGTTGTGTAACCAAACCAGGCACCCACTAAGACGCTTAACTCCCCTTCTCCTCCCCCCCAGTGGGTGCTGCCAGCTCCCTAACCCCAAACCTCCCGGATCCCACCAGCTCTGCCCTCAATGGGTGCTTTCCCCATCCCTACAAAAAACAAATAAACAAACAAAGAAGAAAGGGGCTGCTGAGGTTTGCATGCTGGAGTCTCATCAGCGCTCTGAAATATTAATTAACGGGAGCGCTTTGCGGGCGGCGGGGTGGGGAAGTGTAAGTAATGATTTAAAGAGATAAATGATGTCACAGGGCTGGATAAAGTTGGGTTTCATGGTTGGACTCGATGGGCTTAAAAAGGTCTTTTCTGCCCAAAAGGCTTTGGTGATGGCAGAGGGTGGAATTGGTTGCTGGTGGCTGTTGTGTCCCACCACTGCCCGTGGGGTGGTTAGAGATGGATGTGAGCACTGAGCCCACACATCCCAGACTGGGTTGGGTGGGAAGGGACCTCAAAGCTCCTCCTGTGCCACCCCGGCCATGGGCAGGGACACCTCCCCCAGCCCAGGGTGTTCCAAGCCCCATCCAACCTGGGCTGAGACACTGCCAGGGATGGGGCAGCCACAGCTTCCTTGGGCAACCTGGGCAACCAGGGGCTCAGCACCCTCACCCCAAACAATTTCTCCCTCAGATCTCATCCCCATCTCCCCTCTTGCAGCTGGAAACCCTTCCCCCTCCAGGCTCCCATCCCTCCAGGCCCTTGTCCCCAGTCCCTCCCCAGCTTTCCTGGAGCCCCTTCAGGCACTGGAAGGTGCTCTAAGGTCTCCCCGTTGCAGCCTTCTCTTCTCCAGGCTGAACACCCCCAACTCTCTCAGCCTGGCTCCAGAGCAGAGCTGCTCCAGCCCTCCCAGCAGCTCCAGGGCCTCCTCTGGACTGGCTCCAACAGCTCCATGTCCTTCTGCTGATGGGGACCCCAGGGATGGACACAGCTTTACCCCAGGGGGGTCTCCCCAGAGGGGACAATCCCCTCCCTGGCCTGGGGATGCAGTCCTGAGAAGCAGTGTCCTGGTTTGGGCCAGGATAAAAGTGTTTTTCTGGTTCCCAAACCAGGAGAAGCAGCAGAGCAGAGCAGAAAGGTTCCTTCCTCTCTGCAGTCTGGAGGTCTCACCCATAAGTGAGATCTTTTTGTGTGACCTCAGTAAGAACAGCTCCTGGTGGAGGGGGTGAGTCTGAGAGCAGCAATGGGAACTCAGCTCTGAAGGGTCCCCTTGTCCCTGTCTCTGCAGGACCCTGGCAGTGCTGGGAGCAGGGCTGATGGGAGCTGGGATTGCACAGGTCTCAGTGGACAAAGGGCTGAAGACCATTCTGAAGGACACAGCTCAGCAAGGTCTGGACAGAGGACAGCAGCAGATCTTCAAGGGGTATGTGAGTCCAAAGGATTTGGTCAGGGTGGGATGGGGGCTGCCTTGAATCAAAACCCTGCTTTGGGGCAGTCAGGAGCTCCTGGCACCTCTTCCTCTGGAGGCTTCTGCCATCAGCTGTCCCAGAAATCCTTCCTTTCAAGGCTGCTCCATAGCCTTAGCTCCTCAGGCAGCTGGCCAACCCAGCAGGAGGGTGCTGTACCTCTTGGAGGGGAGCAGGGTGGAAATCCTGCCTGCCTGGGGGCCCATGTCAGGGGAGATCCATTCTGAAAAGCTGGATTTTCTTTCTCCTCTCCTCCTGGCTCAGCAGGAGTGGTGCTCAGCTCTGCACTGGCAGGATGTCAGCCCGTCAGGGTAAGGTGCTGTGAGCTGGGCTCTCCATTTCCAGAGGCCTCAGGAGGCAGTGACAATCCTGCTGGACTGGAGATGGTGTTTTGGGCCCCCAAGCTCCAGGGGGGAGTTTGGGCCTCGAGCCAGGGAGGGGTGAGCTTAGAGTGGGGGTGCAGCTGCAGCAGCCTGGGCTGGGCTGTGACAGAGGTGTCCTTCCCCAGGCTGAACAGCAAGGTGAAGAAGAAGAGTCTGACAAGCTTTGAGAGGGACTGCATCCTCAGCAACCTGACAGGCCAGCTGGACTACAGGGGCTTTGAGAAGGCAGACATGGTGATTGAGGCTGTGTTTGAGGACATCAACATCAAACACAAAGTGCTGAAGGAAGTGGAGGCTGTGAGTGGGGGCCCTGGGGAGGGAGGCTCAGGGGGGAGGGGGCTGGGCCAGTCCCTGGGTGGGATCCTGCTCCCTGGGGGGGCACTGGGCAGGCAGTTCTGGGCTGGGCAGGGCAGTTCTGACATTCCCATGCTCCTGGGAGCCAAAAAACCCTTTTATTTGTCTGAGCACATTGATGGGGCAGTAATGGCTTCTTGGGGAATCCCAGGATTGTGGTTGGAAAAGACCTTGAGGGGATGGACTCCAACCCTCCCCCAGCACCCCCCATGTCCCTCAGCACCACATCCCCAGGCTCTGAAACCCCTCCAGGCATGATGGGGACTCCAGCCCTGCCCTGGGCAGCCTGGGCCAGGCCCTGACAACCCTTTCCAGGCATTGAGAAATTGTTCCCCAGCTCCAACCTCAACCTCCCCTGGCACAACTTGAGGCCCTTCCTCTTGTCCCATCCCTTGTTCCTGGGGAGCAGAGCCCGACCCCCCCTGGCTCCAACCTCCTCTCAGGGGGTTGCAGAGAGCCAGAAGGTCTCCCCTCAGCCTCCTCTGCTCCAGGATCAACACCCCCAGGGCCCTCAGCTGCTCCTCACAACTTCTCCAGACCTTCCATTGCCCTTATTTCCATGCTCCAGCCCTGGAGTGTCCTCTCCATGCCCTTGGCCATGGATGTCTGGAAGGTTTGCAGGCAGCAGAACGATTCCCACCCCACCCAGGCTGCTCCCAGCACCTCTCTGCCCTCACTCAAGTTCACCTCACCCAGGAGGAGTTGGTTAGAGCAGAGCTGGTGAGCAGCTTCTTGGGGGAGGTTTTGGTGTCCCAGGACACTCCACATCCAGAGGAGAGACCCAAACGTGTCCTCTGGGCTGTGCTGGTGGTGCTGGGAGGAGGAACCTGGGTCTCCACATCCCCTGTGATGGGAGATGGGATCACAGCTGACTCCTGACCACTGCCTCCCCCTAGGCCCTCTGCATCCCCACCTTCCAGCTCCTGGAGCAACCCAACGGCCTTCAGAACCACCCGGACACCGTGGATGACCTCTTCCGCCTGGCTGCCAGGTGTGTGTCCCTCCCCTCTCACCTTCTGCTGCTCGGGGACCACCCTGACCCCTCTGCCCTCCTCCTGGCTCAGTCCCCCGGGAGCTGTGAGGGGGGGAAGCAGCCAGGTGAGCTCAGGTGCCACCTCCCCGGGCCCTGCAGGTTCATCCAGCGCAGCCCCGTGACGCTGCTGCGCAGCCAGGTGATGATCCCCATCCTCCAATGGGCCATTGCTGCCACCACCCTGGACCACAGGGACGCCAACTGCAGTGTCATGAAGTTCCTCAGGAACCTCATCCACACCGGGGTGGCCAACGACGTGAGTGGGGACCTTCCTCCCCCTCCTCCTCCTCCTCCTCGGGGGGTCTTCCCCCCGCGCTGCTCCCCGGCTGCTCCCAAGGTGTCCCCGGGGGCTGCTCTCACCCTTCCTTCCCTCCTCCTCCCCGCAGCACGAGGAGGACTTTGAGGTGAGGAAGGAGCTGATCAGCCAAGTGATGAACCAGCTGGGCCAACAGTTGGTCAACCAACTCCTGCACACCTGCTGCTTCTGCCTGCCCCCCTACACCCTGCCCGACGTCGCCGAGGTGCTCTGGGAGATCATGCAGATCGACCGGCCGGTGAGAGGGGGGAGGGAAGGGACCCCCAGGGCCTGGGGGAGGGCTGGGACTCCCATGGTCTCAGCCCTCAGGGGGTCTCCTCCTCCTCCTCCTCCCCTCCTGCAGACCTTCTGTCGCTGGNTGTGTGTATCTCCTTCCTCCTCCCTCCTTCTCCCCATCTCCCTCCATCTCCCTCCTTCTCCCTCCTCCCTCATTCTCCCTCCATCTCCCTCCATCTCCACCCTCCGATGTCCTACAAGGTCCCTGCCTGTCCCTGCCCCTGGGGTGTCCTCCAGAGCTGACAGTGTCACCCCCACCCCTCAGCCCCCTCAGCCCCCTCAGGGGGGGTCCCCAGCAGGACCTGTGCTGCAGGAGGGTGCTCTGAGGAGGCCACATGGGACCTTTCCCAGCACCCAATGGGTTCTCCTGCTTTGGGGGGGGGTCCTGCAGAGCTGGGGCCACCCCCTGGGGCTGTCACATCCCTTCCCCAGAGCCAGCAGCCCTCCCTGGAGCTGCTGTCCCCTGCTGTCCCCTCCTCCACCCGTGCTGTCCCTGGACCCCCAAACTCTCCCTCACCCTCTGCCCACCTCCCTCTTGGTCCTGGAAGGGTCTTGGGAGTCTCCTACTGGGCCCATTCCCTGGCTCCTTGCATCCAGGTGGCACACGGGTCCCCTCTGGGGACAATCCCAGGTGCCACCAAGCCCAGTTTGCCCCCAGCAGTCGTCCCACGGGCACCAGTGGGACAGGAACATCCCCTGCCTGGAGGACACCTCCTGCCCTTCCCAAACCTCCCCTTAATGTCACCCCCTGGGGTCACCCCCTCTCCTTGTCCTGTGTCACCCCCTGGGGTCACCCCCTCCTCCTTGTCCCCTGTCACCCCCTGGGGTCACCCCCTCTCCTTGTCCCGCAGCGCTGAGGAATGTAAACAAGTCTGCTGGGCCCTGAGGGACTTCACCCGCCTCTTCCGATAGCTCCTGCCCCTCNAAGGGGGGGAGGTGTTGGCTGGAGCAGGAGGGGAAGGGTTGAGCTCCAAACTGTGTCCGCTGTAGGTGGGACCCAAATTCTTCCTGCAACCTTTTTTATCCCCTCTGAAACCAGAGGAACAGCACTGCCCAAGTCTGGAAAAGCCCAAGCCAGGGGCCTGGGACCTGAGACCTGAGGCTGGGGTGAGAGGCAGCCAGGCCATGAGGAGCTCCCTCTGAAGGGCTGTTCCCCTGGAGCTTGGGATCTGACCCAAACTCCAGCTTGGGCTGAATCCTTGCTGGTTGCTCTGCTGGGAGCATCTCCAGCACCATCAGGGGGGTCTCTCCCTCCCCCTGCCCCTGCTGCTCATCCCTGGATTTGGGGGTGTCCTGGATAGGGGGATCCAAGGTCTCAGCCCCCAATCCCCCCCTCCTGGTGGTTAGGGCAGCTCAGAGCCTTTCACCCAAACTCTTCTCCCATCCACACCAAAGGTCCCTCTGCCCCCTGGGGACCTGCACCCCAGGCTGGGGCCTCAGGGGCTCCTTGGGGTCTCTGCTCCACGTTCCTTCCTCCTCCTTCCTCCTCCTTCCT
>JAAWXA010000043.1:5304046-5315879 GCA_038090715.1 Florisuga fusca
TGCCATTGGCCTTCTTGGCCACCTGGGCACACTGCTGGCTCCTGTTCAGCTTCCTGTCAATCCAAACCCCCAGGTCCCTCTCTGTCTGGCTGCTCTCCAGCCACTCTGTGCCCAGCCTGGAGCTCCCCATGGGGTTGTTGTGGCCAAGTGCAGGACCCGGCACTTGGCCGTGTTGAACCTCATCCCCTTGGGATCAGCCCAACTCTCCAGTCTGTCCAGGTCCCTCTGCAGAGCCCTCCTGCCTTCCAGCTGATCCACACTCCCCCCAGCTTGGAAGGGCCAGGCAGGAGTGCTGGGAGCAGCTGCTCCAGTGGCTCTTTCATTTCTGCTCTTGTCTCCTCTGAAGTCTCCCCAGCAGGCAGGGCCTTTGGTTGCTTTTTCTTTTTTCTTTTGGTTCTTCTGCTGGAAACCCCCCGGGTGGTGGCAGTGCCACCTCAGAGCTGTGTTTGTGTACCCCAAGGGGCAGGGCCTGGGGGGTGAAGATGCTTTCAGCCTCTCAGTGCAAACACTTCATGGCATTGTTTTGTGGTCAAGGAGCTCTCACTCATTTCCAGAAGATTCTGCTGCTGCCTTGGGCAAAACCTGCCCACTTCCCACCCTTCCTGAAGGGTCCTTACAGACAGGGAAGGGACAAAACTCAGTGACAGTGTTTGTGTTGGCACCTCAGAGTGCTTTGGGTGGGGAGGGACCCTGCAGCCCATCCCTGCCACCTCCCATGCTCTGCTCCCTCCTTCCTCAGGCAGGACAACTTTGTCCTGCTGCTTTCCTGCTCTTCTCCTGCAGGATGACCCCCGAAACCCCCCTGACCCCCTCAGACACCTCCAAAACCATTCCTGAGGAGATGACAGTGAGTGAGACCTTACCTGTGCCACCACCTCTGTCCCCCTTCCCTCCCTTTGGGCCTCGGTCACCTGGGAAAACAAAGAGGATGGGGCAGCAATGGGGCTACAAGCAGAGTGTTGTCACCAGCCTGAGCCAGCCTGAGCCATCCTGAGCCATCCTGAACCATTCCTGAACCATTCCTTAACCAGCCTGAGCCATTCCTGAGCCATCCTGAGCCATCCTGAACCATCCTGAGCCATTCCTTAACCAGCCTGAGCCATCCTGAGCCATTCTTTAACCATTCTGAACCATTTTTATCCATTCTTAGCTATTCTTTAACCATCCTTACCCATTCTTAACCATTCTTGTCAATTCTTTAACCATTCTTTCCATCCTCATCCATTGTTTAACCATCCTGAACCATCCTTAACCATTCTTTAACCATCCTTAACCATTTTTATCCATTCTTTAATCATTCTTATCCATCCTCATCCATCTTTAACCATCCTTTAACCATTCCTAACCACTCTTTAACCATTCTTAACCATTTTTATCTATTTTTATCCATTTTATCCATTCTTATCCATCCTCATCCATTGTTTAACCATCCTTACCCATTCTTTAATCATCCTTAACCATTTTTGTCCATTCTTATCCATCCTCATCCATTTTTTAACCATTCTTAACCATTTTTATCCATTCTTTAACCATTCTTATCCATCCTCATCCATCCTTTAACCATCCTTAACCATTCCTAACCATTTTTTAACCATTCTTAACCATTTTTATCCATTCTTAGCTATTCCTTAACCATCCTTACCCATTCTTTATCCATCCTTAACCATCCTTATCCATCCTTAACCATTCTTTAACCATTCTTCTGTTGAACCATCAGGTGTCTGCAGCTCCTGGAGAGCTCCCCCCAGCCTGGGGAAACTGAGGCACAGAGCAGTACCTGCCTTGGCAGCCCCTCTCCCAGAGGAGACAGGACTCAGCTTCCCACTGCTCCAGCTGAGGATGGGGAAGCCCCCCCAGCTCCTCCTGGGGTGCCATCCCATGGCAAAGGGAGATCCCTGAACCATCCCCCCCACTCTGTCACCCCCCAGACCTGAACAGGAGCTGAGCAGGAACAAAGGAATGGAAAAAAAACCCACAAAACCAATTTGGGGCTAAAAAGGCTTTGATTGCAGGTGGGGGGACAGGGATGTGGGGTCCCCCAGGCTGGGGGGGCATCACCCCTTCCACCACTTGCAGCTCAGTTAAAGCTGTCCCCTGGCAGGGACCCCTCCAGCCTGTGGGTGGCTCTTTAATTTGCCCACAGGACACTGAGATGCTAATGAGATGCTAATGAGATGCTAATGAGATGCTAATGAAGTGAATCCAATCAGGATTTTCTAGCTGGTGCCCAAGGCAGGGGGGGAGCACTCCCTCCCTCCCCTCTGCCCTGCAGGCCTGGCTCAGGGACAGGTTCTTGAAGACCTGGGATGTCTTTTCTTCTAATTGGGACTTCTTTGTCTCTAACTGGAACTTTTTTCTCTAATTAGGACTTGTTGCTCTAATTGGGACTTTTTCTTCCTGGGATATGGGGTTTTCCCAGCTGGGATGTGTTGTTCTCTAATTCTTCACCCCAAGCCCTATTTTACTTCTCCCTGTTTCTTTTCTTCTCCTTGAAGTGACTTTTTCCCCACAAATCTGTCCTTTTCTTCTCCAAAAAATGTTCTTTCTTCCCATTAACACCTGACAGCCCAGGGCAGAAACCTGACCTGAGAAGCAGGAAGGTCTGTGGGCTCTCCTGGAGGAGGCACCTCCTTTATCTCAAGGAGTTTTGTGCCCTCACAGCTCTCACCATCCACATTCCTGTGGCTTCAGCTCCCCAGGGAGATCCAGGTTCCCTCCAGGAGGAGAACTTGGCTGGGCTGCTGCTGCCTCTTTCATCTTTTTTCCTCTTTTTTTACCCAATGTCAATATTTTGTTGCAGGTTATCGTGCCTTCACCCAGGCCAGTGATGGGAGCATGTGCCTGGCCATGGAGTATGGGGGAGAAAAATCCCTCAGTGACCTGATTGAAGAAAGAAGTGACAAGAAGTTGGGTCCCTTCCCTGCTGCCACCATCTTCAAAGTGGCCTTGAGCATGGCCAGGGGGCTGAAGGTGGGTGGGAGCTGAGCAGGAGCTGTGCCAGGAGGGAGAGGCTGAGCAAAGGGATTTGGTGTGGGAGAGGAGGGGGGAGTGGCAGCTGGAGAGGAGCTGCTTGGGGGGGTCTGGGGGGAGATTTCACCAGGGGAACCAGGCTCAGGTGGATGAGAGTGAAGTTAGAGAATCACAGAGCAATAGTGGTTGGAAAAGACCTTTTTGATCATCAAATCCAACCCTTCCCCAGCACCCCCACCCCCTGTCCCTCAGCACCACATCTCCAGGCTCTGAAACCCCTCCAGGCATGATGGGGACTCCAGCCCTGCCCTGGGCAGCCTGGGCCAGGCCCTGACAACCCTTTCCAGGCATTGAGAAATTGTTCCCCAGCTCCAACCTCAACCTCCCCTGGCACAACTTGAGGCCCTTCCTCTTGTCCCAGTCACAATTTCTTCTGTACCTCCTGTGGCAGAGCTGCAGCAGCCACAGCCCTGAGGCTGCAACTGGGAGAGGACTTCAGGAAATGGTGAAACTGCCCAGGAGCAGCTGAGGGAGCTGTGGGGGAACTGAGCCTGGAGCAAAGGAGCAGAAGGACATTGAAGGGCTGGGGGTGTCCAGAGAAGGGAATGGAGCTGGGGAAGGGGCTGGAGAAGATGGAGAAGGGTCTGGAGAAGTTGTGAGGAGCATCTGAGGGAGCTGTGGGTGTTGATCCTGGAGCAGAGGAGGCTGAGGGGAGACCTTCTGGCTCTCTGCAACCCCCTGAGAGGAGGTTGGAGCCAGGGGGGGTCGGGCTCTGCTCCCCAGGAGCAAGGGATGGGACAAGAGGAAGGGCCTCAAGTTTCAGAGCCTGAGGATGTGGTGCTGAGGGACAGGGGAAGGACTCAGTGAGTCTCTGTCTGTCACTGGAACACTCCCCACAAAACAACCATCAGCCTCCCAGAGCACACAGACTGCCCTGGGGGTTCCAGGTGGGTTTTGAGCCATCCTTGGGGTTTTAAAGCTGAACTGGTTTCATGTGGAGGAGTTGGTGCTCTGTTCTCCAGTCCTCCTGCAGCCCCAGCAGCTGTTAACACCTCCTCTCTCTGCCTCTCAGTACCTGCACAACGATAAGAAGCTGCTCCATGGAGACATCAAATCCTCAAACGTGGTGGTTAAAGGGGACTTTGAAGCCATCAAGATCTGTGACGTGGGGGTGTCCCTGCCCCTGGATGAGAACATGACAGGTACCTGGGGCTGCAGCACTTGGGGGCTGCCAGGCTCTGCCTGGGGGTTTGCACCACGTGCAGGTCATCTCCAGGAGATCCAGCTTGAGTTTTCCAAGATCTCTGAGGTCTGTCTGGTGCCTTTCCATGCTGGGACATTGGCTGCTGTGGGCAGGAGTGGGATTTGGCAGTGGGGGCAGGGTCAGGCCCTGCTTCAGGAGATGCTCTGGCCAGGGTATTACATCCACAACTCTTCCTCTCAGGGCTGGAAGGAAGCAGGAGCCAAGCAGGAATGGTGTGAAGGCCTCAGGCAAATGAGAAGCAGATGCCTCATGGTGTGGTTGCTTGGCTGTGAACAGCAGGGATGTGTGCTGGGGTTCATCACAAGGTTTTCATCTCTGCTGCTTGACACAGGCTCTGCCACAGCCTCACCACTTGCTCCGTGACAGATTTTTAGGAGTTGTTGCTCCCTGTTGTAAGGAGAGAGCTGGAGGCAGCACCCCAGCATTCAGCTTGAGGTTGAAACCTCAGGGTTTGGGGTCAGGGCCCAGCTCAGGTTTAGGCTTTGGCTCCTCCTGTGGGTCCCTGGCACCCACCAGCAGTGCTGGGTCTCCATCCCTGCTGCAGCTGAGGGTGAAACAGCAGCCCAGGAGTGTTGGAAGGGGTTTGGGGTGACAGGCTGGGATCTGAGAAAGGTTCTTGAGCAGCCAAGATGTGCTGAACACTCAGGAATTCCCTAGGGAGAGAGGGAACGTGGCACTCTGTGACTGGAGAGGGGTCTGAGGTTTCATGGGATGGTTTGAGTGGGGAGGGACCTCAAAGGTCACCTCAGTGCCCCCCCTGCCATGGTCAGGGACACCTCCCCCAGCCCAGGGTGCTCCAAGCCCCATCCAGCCTGGGCTGAGACACTGCCAGGGATGGGGCAGCCACAGCTTCCTTGGGCAACCTGGGCAACCAGGGGCTCAGCACCCTCACCCCAAACTATTTCTTCCTCCTCTCCAACCTCAATCTCCCCTCTTCCAGTGTTAACCCATTCCCCTTGTCCTCTCCCTACCCCCCCGTGTCCAAAGCCCTCCCCCAGCTTTCTTGTAGCCCCTTCAGATATTGGGAGGTTGCTCTGAGCTCACCTGGGAGCCTCCTCTTCTCCAGGCTGAACAACCCCAATCCCTCAGCCTGGCTTCCCAGGGAGGTGCTCAGCCCTCTGAGCATTTGAGTGGCTCCTCTGGACACCTTCCAGGAGCTCTGTGTCCTCCTGGTGTTGGGGACTCCAGAGCTGGACACACAACTCCAGGGGGATGGATTGCCTGAACCCCCTGGCTCTGAATCGCTGCCTCCAGGTGATCTGAAACGTAGGTGGGAGAAAAACTAAAAGGGTTTGAGGGCTCTGAAAGCTCCTTGAGCAGAGCTGAGGTAACCACGAGGGTCAGATGCAGCCTCCCCCCCCTGAGCTCTGCCTTTCCCTTCCAGTCAGTGACCCGGAGCTCTGCTACATCGGAACCGAACCCTGGAAGCCCAAGGAGGCTCTGGAGGCCTCGGGGGTGATCACTGACAAGGCTGACATCTTTGCTTTTGGGCTGACTCTCTGGGAAATGATGACTCTCTCCGTGCCTCACCTCAGCCTGCAGGAGGACTCTGACACTGCAGGTTTGTGTCTCCGGGGTGGTGGTCAGAAACTTCTCCTCTTAAATCCTTCCCCTCTCCCAGCAAGCTTTGGGTTCTGGAGCGGGTCAGGAGGAGCTCCCCCAAAGTGCTGGGGGTCCCCTGGGTGCCTCTTGGCAGGGAGCTGGGGTTGGTGCAGGGAGCTGGGCTGCTTTCAGCTCCCTTCAGCTCTTTAAGGAGATGATAAATGATGGTGACACGTCCTGGTGACCCAAAGTGCTCCAGCTGCTCCGCTGCACAGCTGCAGAGAGCCGCTCCAAATCCAGCTGCTCCTCAAGATTCCTGCCAGGAAGCTTCAGAAAGATGTCCCCAAGCCTGACTGCTGCTCCCCACAACAGCCTCAGCTCCAGCCCACATCTCCAGGGCAGTCTTGGAGCCATTTGCCAGGCTGCAGCTGGGTGCTGGGTGCTGCTTAGGTCCCACCTGGCAAGGAAAAGCTGCCAGTGGTGCTTGGAGTGGGGCAGAGGGATATCAGGGGCTCCTGAGCCTTGTGGGAAGGAGCAGAAAGGCAGCAGGGCAGGGGGGATGGTTTTAGGCTGAAAACTTGGTGCAGTGAGGTGGGTGTTGGGCTCTGCTCCCCAGGAACAAGGGATGGGACAAGAGGAAGGGCCTCAAGTTGTGCCAGGGGAGGTTGAGGTTGGAGCTGGGGAACAATTTCTCAATGCCTGGAAAGGGTTGTCAGGGCCTGGCCCAGGCTGCCCAGGGCAGGGCTGGAGTCCCCATCATGCCTGGAGGGGTTTCAGAGCCTGGAGATGTGGTGCTGAGGGACAGGGGGTGCTGGGTTGGACTCCCATCACCTTCAGGATCTTCTCCATCCCAAAGGATTTGGTGATGCTGGAAGGGGGGACTCAGACTGGACAGAAGGAATTGTTCCCACTTAGGGTGCTGAGCCCCTGGTGTCCCAGAGAGGGGGGAGATGCCCCATCCCTGGAGCCATCCCAGGGGGGGTTGGAGGGGGCTCTGAGCAACCCCTGGGTGAAGATGTCCCTTCTCACCCAAACCAGAGCAAATCCCTATGATCCAAGGGCCCCAACCACCTCCCAGCACCCTTCCCACCCCTTCCTTCTCCCTCTTTTCCAGATGAATCCTTTGATGAAGACTGCTTTGATGAAGATGCCTACTATGCAGCCTTGGGAACCCGTCCAGCCCTCAACATGGAGGAGCTGGACCCCTCCTACCAGCTGGTGATTGACCTCTTCTGTGTCTGCACCAACGAGGACCCCAAGAAACGTCCCTCAGCTGCACGGATCCTGGAGACCTTGGAGGAATCTTTCTCCCAGGAGTAAAAGCTCTGGAGATCCCTCCCCCAGAGCAAAGCTGTCCCCCAGCTCCTGGTGGTGGGTGAGGGATCTCAGGGTTTGAACTGAGAATAGTTACTCCTTGTAGGTCAGACCTGCTCTGTGTCCCTAAAACTGAGCCTAACCCCCTACAGATCTTACTCCTGGTTTAAGGACACTTTGCTCCAGCACCTCCTGCACCTCAGTCTTCTGCTATGGTTGTGGGTTTAGTTGGTAAAACCCTTTGGATCCCCCTCGTTGAACCCACCCTTTTTTTTTTTAGGAGGGGGGGAGATGTTGAAAATAAATAGTTTGGGGTTTTTATCTGGGTCTGCAAAGTTTTCTTCTCTTGGGGTGTGGTCTCCTCGGGGCAAGGATTGGTGTTCCCAGCAAAAAGGTGGAGGAGCAGCACCTGAAAGGTTTGCTGACCCCAAGAGCTTGTTACCATGGTAGAGGTCAAGAAAACAAACCCAAAACATTCTCTTGGGATGTGTTTTCTTCAATAAAATCCTCCTGGTTGGGCAAAACTCCCCACCCCAGGACACAAAGAAGCTCCAACACTTTTTTTTTTTGCTACTTCTCTCCTTGAACTCCTGAAATTGGAACGTTGGAAACTTCTCTGACATCTCCCTGCAGAGAAAGAAGGTGGAGCAGCAACATTTCAGATATTTTATTGAGCAGAAACACCTCTGGGGGTGACAATTTTGGGGTGGGGGGGAAGAATCCTACCACCTGCCAGGAGGTTTCAGACATCACTGTGCAGAAACCCAGCAAGTGCTGGGAGGGAGGCTCCGACCTCCTGAGAGCATCAACCACCAGGCAGGGGGGTGGTAGGGAGAACACGGTCGTTTTTATATTAATTAAACCTTTGAAAGCAATTTCTTTTTAAGTTATTTGCACTAAAACTTCCTTTTCAGAACACAACCTACCTGCACTAAACCCCACAAACTGTACACAAAGTGACAACGTCCTCACTCCCCCGGGGAAGGGGGGAAAGGAACCAGCGGCTCAGCAGGAAAAAAACAAACAAACCCCAGGGATTGACCCTTTTTGGGTAAAAAAAAACCACCCTGGTCACCTCCTCAGGTTCTAAACTAACCTCAAGCCCCAGTCACTTGGCAGAAAGGAAATTGTAGACCAGGAAGTTGGGGGTTTGGCAGTATTTGGTGGCGAAGGCTTTGCCGTCCGGCGTCGGGTCGGAGAAGGCGATTTCCTGGGTGCTGAGGAAGGAGCCGTACATGAAGGTGCTCCTGGGAGAGACACAGGAGGGGTTGGGGGTCCTGCCCACCTCCCCCCTGCCCTCACCCCCCCAAAACACACCCCGGGGCTCTTCCCTGCCCTCCCCAAACCCTCTGGTTCAGGTTTCTGCCAGCGCGTTGCTCTCGACCCAGCAGTGGTTGGGAGGTGAGTTCAGCTCCTTGGGGCTGGATCAGATGATCCTCGAGTCCCTTCCAACCCAACATTCCATGGAATGCCCACCAGGACCCGGGTCCCTGCTCCCCTGACCACCTCCACCAGGATCCCAACTGCCCACTGTCCAACCTCACCATCTCCACCATGATCCCAGCTCCCTGTTTCCCTACCCTCAACCATTCCCACCATGATCCCAGCTCCCTGCTTCCCTAATCTCACCATTCCCACCATGATCCCAGCTCCTCCTGACCAGCTCCACCACAGCCCCAGATTCCTCCTGTCCTACCTCACACCCATCACAATCCCAGCTCCCCCTCTCCTACCTGACCATTCCCACCATCATCCCAGCTCCCTGCTCCCTTACCCTGACCATTCCCATCATGATCCCAGCTCCCTGCTCCCACCTGAGCACATCCACCATGATCCCATCTCCCTGTTTCCTTACCCTGACCATTCCCACCATGATCCCAGCTCCCTGCTCCCCTACCTGGCCCTGTCCCATGATCCCAGCTTCCTGCTTCCCTAACCTCACCATGTCCACCGTGATCCCAGCTCCCCCGTCCTGACCATGCCCACCATGATCCCAGCTCCGTTTCCCTACTCTCAACCATTCCCACCACGATCCCAACTCTCTGCTCCCCTAATCTCACCATTCCCACCATGATCCCAGCTCCCTGCTCCCACCTGAGCACATCCACCATGATCCCATCTCCGTTTCCTTACCCTGACCATTCCCACCATGATCCCAGCTCCCTGCTCCCCTACCTGACCCTGTCCCATTATCCCAGCTCCCTGTTTCCCTACCCTGACCATTCCCACCATGATCCCATCTCCCTTTTTCCCTAATCTCACCACTCCTCCCCTGATCCCAGCTCCCTGCTCCCACCTGAGCACATCCACCATGCGCCGGGCGATGCGGTTCCTGCGGCTGGGGCTGCAGACCCAGATCCTGCTGACCCCACAGAGTGCTGGTTCTGCTTGGGTGGAGCAGCGCCAGGCCCGGTGGTGCTGCAGCACATCCTGCCCTGGGGAGGGAGCAGCTCCTGGCTCCGACAGCACCCGGAAAGCCTGCAGGGATCAGCAGCAAACCATGGGAGCAGCCTGCTCGGGAAATGCCTTTAGGATCACGGGGTCCAACCCTTCCCCCAGCACTGCCAAGGCCACCAGCACCATGGTCCCCAGCACCACAGCCACCCCCACCCCCTGCCAGGGCCAGGGTCACCCTGAGCAGGTCACACAGGATGGTGTCCAGGGGGGTTTGGAATGTCACCAGAGATGGGGACTGCCCCTCCCCCCTGGGCTGCCCATTCCAGGGCTCTGCCACCCCCAAAGCCCACAAGTTTTTCCTTATTTTTCAGCTGCAGCTCCTCTGTTCCAGCTGGTGACCATTGTCCCCTTGTCCTCTCACTGGACACCACTGAAAAGACTCTGGTCCCATCCCCCTGACCCCCACCCTTCAGATATTTTGAATCATTTATGGGATTCCCCCTAAATCTCTCCTCCAGCTCCTGTCCCACGACCATCCCAGTGGCTCTGGGACTCTCTCCAGGAGTTCCTTGTCCTTCAGGAGCTGGGGAGCCCAGAACTGCATCCAGAATTCCAGATGGGGCCTCACCAGTGCAGACTGGTGGAGCAGGAGAACCTTTCTGACCTGCTGGCCACCCTCTTCTTGCTACCACTGCCCTTCTTGCTGCTCCTGCTGAGCACCAGGACTCCCAGGTCCCCCCTCAGCTCTCCTGCTCCAGCACCCACGGGCAGTTTCTCTCCAGGTCACCCACCTGCTTGATGGATTCAGCCACTAAGCACCCCACAATCATCTTCTCGTTGGACACAAACAAGTAGATTTTGGTCTTGGCTGGGCAGCTCAAAGCCACTTGCTTAAATCCCAGCTCGTTGTCCACAATTTCTCTGACATCTTCTGCCTAAGGAGACCAGAGCAGAGGAAGAGGTGCCAGGAGCTCACCCCACCTCCCCTCCCCTGGGGGGCACTGCTCAGAAAAGTGCTCTGGTCCTTCAGAGAAGCCCCTGCTTGGCCAGGACCAGAGTGGATGAGTGGGAGAGGGGATCCCAAACCAGGCTCCCACTCCTCTCTGCACCTCTTGGTGCCTCTCCTTGGCATGGAGAGGATGGGGTGCTGCTGGCTGTGTCAGCACCAGGGCTGGGAGGTGTCAGGGTGCCCACAGCCCCACTTTTGGTTTCATACAGGTGTCCTGCTTTGGGCCAGGATAAAGGGGATTTTCTGTCTTGTCCTGTTGCTCTCAGCTCAGTCTCTTGCTGAAATGAACAGCAAGTTTCTCAGGCAGTGTCTGCTCCTGGGACTGATCCCACTCCAGGGTTATAGTTACTGCCAGGGACTGGGATACAGACCCAGGGACACTGCTCAGCTCTGAGGAACATTTTGCCCTCTGGAAGGAGTAAAAAGGTCCCACCTGAACCCTCCTTTGGGGAGGAAGGGACAAGAGAGATGCCAGAACTGAGCAAACAGAGTATTCCATCCCATACACCTCATACTCAGGAGAAATTGGAGGGATCACAAGGGTCAAACCCTTTTCCTTCCTTCCCTTCCTGCTTCCCCTTCTTCCCATTCCCTGTGTGCTTCAGCATCCTGGGAGGATTCCATCCCTTCCTCTGCCTGTGCTCCTGATCCATTCCAGCCTGAATCTGTGTGTTCCTGCCTCCAGCTCCCAACTGCTCCTGACCCCAGGATTCCAGCCTGGACTTTCCCAGGGCTGCCCTGCAGCCTCGGGGGTGACCTGAGAGTTATTGGGGGAGAGGGGGGAGGAACCTGGGATCAATTTTCCTGTCTATTTGTATAGATTTAGTCATTTTTCCTATTTGTCATTCCTGTTCCATTAAAGTTGTGTAGTTTATTTCCCAACCCATCAGTCTCTCTCCCTTATTCTCTCTCCTTTCCTTATCAGGGAGCAGAGGGGGATTGATAATAAAATCTGTTACTGGGTTTAATTGCCAGGTCAGTGTTAAGCCCTGACAAGCACAAATGCATCCTGCAAGTGCACGGTGCAAATTCACAGCCCAAATGTGCAAATGTGCAGTGAAAACGTACAGAAAACATAGGGTGCAAATGCAAGGCCTAAATGCCTGGTCTGTGTGCACAGTGCAAGTGCATGGTGCAAACACAAGAATCACAGAACCATAGAACTGGCTGGGCTGGAAGGGACCTCAGAGCTCCCCCCCGGGGGTGTCACTCACGGCTGCCAACTTGTCAAAGCGAGCAAAGAGCTCGTTGAGGAGCTTCACCAGCTCCTGGGCACTGCAGGAGGAGGAGAGTTGGGTGAAGCCCACGATGTCGGCGAAGAGGATGCTGTGAGGAGC
>JAAWXA010000043.1:5316069-5338390 GCA_038090715.1 Florisuga fusca
CCGCCCCGCCCCGCCCCGCTCCGCCCCGAGGGGCCCCGCGTACCCCGCACCGGGGGGAACCGCTGGGACACCGCACCCAGCACCAACCACCCGCACCCACCCGCCTCCGGGGCTTGTCTCAGCCGCATCCCAACCCCCGGCCCGAGGATGGGGGCCCAAGCGCTGCAAGGAGGACATTGAGGGTCTGGGGGTGTCCAGAGAAGGGACTGGAGCTGGGGAAGGGTCTGGAGCAGAAGGAGAAGGGTCTGGAGAAGTTGTGAGGAGCAGCTGAGGGCCCTGGGGGTGTTGATCCTGGAGCAGAGGAGGCTGAGGGGAGACCTTCTGGCTCTCTGCAACCCCCTGAGAGGAGGTTGGAGCCAGGGGGGGTCGGGCTCTGCTCCCCAGGAACAAGGGATGGGACAAGAGGAAGGGCCTCAAGTTGTGCCAGGGGAGGTTGAGGTTGGAGCTGGGCAACAATTTCTCAATGCCTGGAAAGGGTTGTCAGGGCCTGGCCCAGGCTGCCCAGGGCAGTGATGGAGTCCAACCCTTCCCCATCATGCCTGGAGGGGTTTCAGAGCCTGGAGATGTGGTGCTGAGGGACAGGGGGTGCTGGGGAAGGGTTGGACTCCATCACCTTCAGCTGCTTCCCTTCACCCTTCTCACCCCTGTTGGTTTCACCTCCTGGCTTTCAGCACCTCAATCAAAACTTCTGAGTGTGCTGACACACTGAAACTGCTCAGATTAAAAAAAAAGAAAAGAGAAGTGGAACACAAACCCCACCAGGGCAGGGCAGGGCAGGGCAGCTGCTGGTCTCTGCACAGGAACTCAGTACAGAAAGGCTGAAAGTTGCTGCTTGCTAGGGAGGCCTCAAATGCTGATAGAGAGGAGGCAAAAACGTAGTAGAAATAAATAAAAAATTCTCCTCCAGCGCCCAAACACCACCAAGGCTGTGCCATTCCTGGGGATTAATACATCCTGAAATAGTTCCTCATGCTCTGACCTCATTGTTAGATGAAATTAGATTTATTCCCCTCTTAGTCTAATAATAATAGTAATAATCAGCTCAACATCTACAGGTTCAGGAGTTAAATGTGCTACAGGCAGTAAACAAATGTTTTCTTCCTAATCAAGGGCTGATATCCTCCTACACCAACACAAATCCCACTTTGCTTCTGCTCTTTAAAGTAAAACAAAAAGAAAGCCAAACCCCCAAGCAGTGGGGGAAAGCTGGGCCACTGCTTTTAGAATCAGCTGAAGTTTTTTAAAAAGAAAACCCCAAATGATTCTGCAGCTCTGACACTGCTGAGCACTTCTGGGGGGTCAGCAGAGATCACAGAACCAGAGAATGGGCTGGGGGGGAAGGGACCTTCAAGGTCACCTCATTCCAACCCCCTGCCATGGTCAGGGACACCTCCCCCAGCCCAGGGTGCTCCAAGCCCCATCCAACCTGGGCTGAGACACTGCCAGGGATGGGGCAGCCACAGCTTCCTTGGGCAACCTGGGCAACCAGGGGCTCAGCACCCTCACCCCAAACAATTTCTTCCCAAAATCTCCCCTCTTGCAGCTGGAAACCCTTCCCCNGCTGGGGGAGGTGTCCCTGACCATGGCAGGGGTGGCACTGGGGGGGCTTTGGGGTCCCTTCCCACCCATCCCATGATTTTCTCTCCTTACCACATATCTGAGCCCCTCCAGGAACCTCTGGTGGTGCTGGATGTGTTGGGCTTCATCCTCTGGGCTGGCAGCTGTGTAGAGCATCCCACAGGACTTGCAGACAATGGCACCAAAATGCTTCTGACCTGCATCCTGGGGACAAAGAGAGTCACCTGAAGGCTCCCAAGCTGCTCCTGACCCTCTTGGGTTGAAGCAGTGAGGCTGAGAAAAGGTTCTGGCACCAACCAGAACCAGGGTGTGTTTTTTTTCCTTTGGGTTTTGGGAAGAGGAGGAAGGAGGACTTGTGATTATTTGGGGAATGGTTTGGAATGAGCCAGCAGGGATCAGCCAGGGAATTACAAGCAGTGTCCCAAGGAGCCTGGGGACAGAGCAGCAACACCCTCCCAGAGGATGTAAAAGAGAAACACCCCAAAAATAAATCAAGGAGAACTTGGCCTTTTCAGCAGCTATCCAAAACTGAGCTTCATCTCATCTGTCAGCACAGAGGGAGGGGATGGGGAAGGAACCAAACAGCTGTGGAAGCAGCCAGGAGGCTGCTCTCCTGGGAGGGAGCTTGGGGAAAAACTTGGCTCAGGTCCTGGGAGCATTTGGACCTCATAGGGGCCAAATTCTCTTCCCCATCTCCCCCCTTGGGTTCCCAGCACCCACGGGGTCCCATCCTGGTGGGCCCAGCAGGCAGCTGGGGTGTGCTGGGAGGGTCTCAGCTCCTGGGCTGCTCCCTGCCACGAGGAGCAACGTGCTGAGCTCGGGGTCTGGGAGGTCTCAGACCAGACAGAAAACATGAACAAGACCCCAAAGGTGTGAGAGAGGGGGGAGCAGGATGGTCCCAGCAGCCCTGCTTCCCCCTGAGCACAGCTGCTCTGCCCCAGCTGGCACCACAGGAGTCACTGAGCTCAGGGCTGAGGGGGATCTGCTGCCAGGGGGACTTCACTCTGTGCTCTGCTCCTGCCCCACAACCTCCACCCCACACCCAGGGGCAGCAGCAGAGGGAGACGTGGGGGTCCTGGGGGTCCTGAGCAGGCACCCAGGGGGCAAGGGAGTCAGTTCTGCTGGGGCTGAGCTCTGGGGGCACATTCCTGCTCCTGGGGGCACATTTCTGCTCCTGGGCTGTAGATTCTTACTCCTGGGTGCAGATTCCTTCACCTGGGTGCAGATTCTTACTCCTAGGTGCAGATTCCTGCTCCTGGGTGCAGATTCTTGCTCCTGGGTGCAGATTCTTGCTCCTGGGCTGCAGATCCCTGCCCTGGGTGCAGATTCCTGCTCCCAGGCTGCCCTGGCTGCTGTTCCTTGCTGTGGCTGTGGGGTTGGGCTGAGCCTGCTCACCAAGGAGCCGTGGGAAGGGAAAATTCCTCAGCCAGATCCCCTCCTACAGCATCCATACAGGCTGGGCTGACCTTCCCTTTGAGGTTTTCCTTGTGGTTTTGGGGGGGATTATTTGAAATCTGACATTCCAGAAATCTCTCTTCCCCTCTAAAATGTCATTCAGTGTCAATCCCAGGGAAACCAGAACAGTGGATCTCCCAGCTGCTGCCCTGTCCTCTGCTGCTGAGCACCTTCATCACTGCCCTGCTCCCCTCCTCACAGTGTGGTGGCTTTGAAGTTGACACCTGAGGAAATCTACTACTCCTATTTCTTGTTTCCCCCCATCACCCAACCCAGGACAGCCCAGGGGGAACCTTACAATGATCATCTGCTCTCCAGAGCTCCTGCACAACTCTTTGGCCTTCTTGTTTTTCTGGGAGGTGTGAGCTGGTTTTGCAGGTGGGTTGGATCCAAAAGGAGAAGTCAGTTCATCCAGAGCAGCCTGAGTCCTGCAAGGGGTGTGAGAGATGAAAATGAATCACTGCAAACAAAAGGAGTGAGTCCAGAGAAAGGGAATGGAGCTGGGGAAGGGGCTGGAGAGCAAGGAGAAGGTCTGGGGAAGAAAGAGGCCTGGAGAACAAGGAGGAGGGTCTGGAGAGTAAGGAGAAAGGGCTGGAGAGTAAGGTGAAAGGGCTGGAGAACATGGAAAAGGTCTGGAGAATAAGGAGAAGGGTGTGGAGAAGATGGAGAAGGGTCTGGAGAAGTTGTGAGGAGCATCTGAGGGAGCTGTGGGTGTTGATCCTGGAGCAGAGGAGGCTGAGGGGAGACCTTCTGGCTCTCTGCAACCCCCTGAGAGGAGGTTGGAGCCAGGGGGGGTCGGGCTCTGCTCCCCAGGAACAAGGGATGGGANCTCCTTCTCCTTCTCCTTCTCCTTCTCCTTCTCCTTCTCCTTCTCCTTCTCCTTCTCCTTCTCCTTCTCCTTCTCCTTCCCCTTCCCCTTCCCCTTCCCCTTCCCCTTCTCCTCTTTCCCTTCCCTCTCCTCTCCTTTCTCCTCCAATCTGAACACCCCCAACTCTCTCAACCTGTTCCAGGCTCTCCCCACACTCAAATTCAACAATTTCTCCCTCCTGTCCAACCTCAATCTCCCCTCTTCCAGTTTTAACCCATTCCCCTTCTCCTCTCCCTACCCCCCCGTGTCCAAAGCCCTCCCCCAGCTTTCTTGTAGCCCCTTCAGATATTGGGAGGTTGCTCTGAGCTCACCTGGGAGCCTCCTCTTCTCCAGGCTGAACAACCCCAATCCCTCAGCCTGGCTTCCCAGGGAGGTGCTCAGCCCTCTGAGCAGGATGCACTCACCTCTTCCTGGTGGCAGGGGGTGAGCTGAATATGGGGTAGACAACAGCTCTGGAGGGAGATGCTGGAAAAGAGGAGTGGAAGGATTGAGGTTCAGGAGCTGCAGAACACGTTGGGAAACAGCAACAGAAACTCCAAACAGCCTCCAGACTTCCAAACAAAGAAAAGACACCCAACTGGAACTCTGCAGAGGGTTTGAGGAGCCCTGGGAAGGTGCTGCTGCTGCTGCAGGGTGGAAGAGTTTCTGGATCACCCAATACCTGCCCAGGCAGTGAGGTGCCAGGGCTGGGGTGTGCAGCAGCAATTTCCCCTGCTGGCAGGGAAGAGTGCTCACCAGGCACAGCCTTCTCCATCTTCATTGTCCTGGCTGAGGCAGCCTGGACCTGCAGCTCTTCCTCCCCAGGGAAGCTGGGGGATGGATGCTGCACCCCCCAGCTGCAAGGTTTGGGGGGATTCAGCAAAGATGGGGAAGTGAAAGCAAACAAAGTGTTCATCTGGGGGTAGGTTTGCCCTGGAGTGTAAAAACCTGAGGTTTCTAGATTGCTTTCTGCTCTCAGAAACAGACACAAGGCTTCTCAGGAATCAGCCAAACACCAAGTGCTGAAGGAGAAGAGTGGCCCTAAATTCCCCCCAAAATAACATTCCAGGTTGTTCCCAGGAAACAGGACACAATAAAAAGTCTCTTGTTAAGAGACTGGAGGCAAAGAACATGAGGATGACACTGATCAACAAGAAACAGCCCACAGCTTCCTAGAAATGCAGGAGAGCCAAGGCACTTCTTGGGAAAGGCCCCAGCAGGCAAATCAGATCAGACAGGCTTTGATTCACAAGGAGGTGGAAAACACAATTTGAGGAGTTTGGGGTTGTTTGGGTGGATTTTTAGAGCTGACAGGGAAGGGGCTGGCAGCAGGGAGAGTCTCAGCCCTGGGAAGCAGAGGGAGATGGGGAGCTGCAAGGAAAGAGATCTCCAACAGTGGAGAAATAAGTTCCCAAGTGAAGGAAGAAGAAAAGGGAGGGGGGAAGAATTAAAAAAAAAAAAAAAAGGGTTCAGGAGTGCTGGCAGTTTCTTCAAAAAACAAATTAAGAGCAGATGTGGCAGAGAGAAAGGAGTAACAGGCAAAGGTGGGTCCATCAGGGCTCTTCATCCCAGTGGAGGGAACAGGCAGCAAGGGAGAGCAGAGGGGTGAGGGGGTGAGATGGGAGGGTGAGCTCAGCCTGGGGAGAGGCCCCAGGACCAGGGAAGCAAAAGGGGAAAACCAGAAGATTCTGTCCCCAGAAGAGGAGGAGGAGTGAAGCCAGCTGAGAGAACATTCAGTGCCTTTTTAGTTCAGTCCTCAAGGACTGGGTGTGAGGAGATGGATGAAATCAGGGCAGTGCAGACACAAGGGTGGTAAGAACTTCCCCAGCTGGGGAAAGATAGAAATAACAAAGATAAATTAAAGCTTTTCAGACTCAGCTCAGGGCTGGATCAAGGCAGGGCTGCTGGGAAGACTGCCTGCTGCCTATTTTTAAAAGGGGAAGAAAAAAAAAAACAAAAAACCAAACCTGAGAAAGCAGGAAATTAGGCAAAAAAAATAACAACATGAGCTCAGCTTTGTGCAAACATGCTGGCACATGTCAGTGCATACTTGGGAGATGAGGCAGCAGGTAGAGGCCAAGGCAGTGTTTTGCCTTGATAAAATCAGATTGAAACAAGACATTTTCCTGTCAGTGCCACTTGGGGTGGCCAAGAGGGGCTGAAGGAACACATTAACTGGAAATTCCCCTGGGGAAACCTGGGCCCTGTACACCAAATGTAAGGGCAAAGATGACCAGGGGAAAAAAAATAAAAAATAGATTCAAGTAAATATTGTTAGTAATTCACTGCCAAACAGAGTGGAGTTTCCTTGGTGACCATCAGGAGTAAAAGAGTAAATGGTTCAGCTTGGCAGACAACAGGGAGCACACTGGGGCAGCTCAGGGTTCAGGTAAAAAGCTTTGCCCTGCAAAGGGGCAGAAACTCAGCAGGGGAAATGAGGGGAAGGGGAAGCAACATGCAAAAGGAGTGACAGGGCTCAAAAAAAGAAAAAAAAAAAAGAGATGCAGCTCAAAAATAATGAGATGGGGCCCAAAAATGAGATGGGGCTGAAAAATAAAAAGCCAGGGGAACAAAAATAAGAGAGAGGGCTCAAAAAAATAAGAGACAGGGTTCAAAAATAAAAGGTAGAGCTCAAAAATAAAGAGACAGGGCTCAAGGAGCAAGAGAGAGGGGTCAAAAGTAAGAGAGAGGGATTAAAAAAAATAGAGATGGGGCTCAAGAAATAAAGAGATGGGGATTAAAAGAGAGAGGGCCCCAAAATGAGATGAGGGTCAAAAATAGAGAAATAGGGAGACAAAAATAAGAGCTAGGGATCAGAAAATAAGAGAGACATCTCAAAAATAAAGAGATGGGGCTCAAAAAATAAAGGGATGGGGGTTAAAAAGAGATGGGGCTGAAGAAATGAGATGGGGATTAAAAAATAAGAGATAGGGCCCCAAAAGGAGATGGGGCTCAAGAAAACCTAGGAGAGCAAAAATCAGAGAGAGTGCTCAAAAAATAAGAGATCTCAAAAATAAGAGATGGGGCTCAAGAAATGAGAGATGGGGATCAAAAAATAAGAGGTGGGGCTCAAGAAATGAGATGGAGTTTAGAAAATAAGAGATGGGGATCAAGAAGTAAGAGATAGGGATCAAGAAATAAGAGGTGGGGATCAAAAAATAAGAGATGGGGCTCAAGAAATGAGATGGAGTTTAGAAAATAAGAGATGGGGATCAAAAAATAAGAGATGGGGACCAAAAAATAAGAGATGGGGCTCAAAAAATAAGAGGTGGGGCTCAAAAAATAAGAGATGGGGATCAAAAAATAAGAGGTAGGGCTCAAGAAATGAGATGGAGTTGAGAAAATAAGAGATGGGGCTCAAGAAATAAAAGACAGGGATCAAAAAATAAGAGGTGGGGCTGAAGTCTCTGGGCAGCAGCTGCCTGCAGAACACTTGGGTTATTGTCCACCTCAAACCCACCAGATTTCCTGTGAAACTGGTGTGTGCTCAGTGTCCCTGACATCTGGTGATTCCTGAGAGCTGGTGGGGCTGGGAGAGCCATGCCTGAGCCTGGAGAGACCAAATCAACAGAAAGGTCAGATCAGCAATCACATGAAAAGGGAAAAAAAGTGAAAGAATGAGGGAGGGAGGAAGGAATGGAGAGGAAGGCAGGCCCAGGCTCCAGCTCCTTTCCCCCCTCTTCCCAGGAAGGGGCTGAGCAGGGCCAGAGAGGAGGGAAGATAACTCTTCTGGGGAAGAATTATGGGAAAGGGATTTTTTATTTATTTTTTCCCCCCCACCCCAAGACTTTTCTGCCCACCCAGCCTTACCTGGGGTTCTCAGAGAGGGGGGTGCCAGCAGCAGGCAGTCCTGGGAGCCAGGGGATGGAGAGGGGATTCCTGCAGCCTAGGGAGGGAGAGGAAAGGGGTTTGAGGGGAGCAGAGAGGCCCTGGAGCTCCCGGGGTTCCTCACCCCCAGGCCATGGCAAGCACCAAGGGGGAAGGAAAACCTCAGCCCAGAGCTTTGGGGCATTTCTGCCCCTCAGGGCTGCACAGAGAGAGGAAAGGGATTCCTGGGCTCTGGGGTTTGTTAAAACAGGTTGGGGGGGGATCTCCCCAGGACTGGCAGAGCTCCAGAGAAGGGGCAGAGAAACCAAACAGCTGGGGCAGTGCCTGAGGGAAATGAGGAGGAAAAAAGGTAATGGTAAGGTAAAATACTGATTTAGAAAGGTAAAATACTGATTAAAAGGATAAAATACTGATAAAAAGGATAAAAACCTGATAAAAACCTGATAAAATACTGACAAAAACTGATAAAAAGGACAAAAAACTGATAAAATACTTAAAAAAAGATAAAATACTGATAAAATATTTAGATAAAATATTGATAAAATAGTTTAAAAAAGATAAAATACTGATAAAATACTTAAGAAGATAAAATACTGATAAAAAGGATGAAAAACTGATAAAAAGATAAAATACTGATAAAAACCTGATAAAATACTGACAAAAACTTATAAAAACGAAAAAAAACTGATAAAAAAGATAAAATATTGATAAAATACTTTAAAAAAGATAATACTGATAAAATGCTGAAGAAAAGATAAAATACTGATAAAATGCCTAAGATAAAATACTGATACAAAAGATAAAATACTGATAAAAATCTGATAAAAAGATAAAGAAGGCTGCAACGGGGAGACCTTAGAGCACCTTCCAGTGCCTGAGGGAAATGAGGAGGAAAAAAGGTAATGGTAAAGTACTGATTTAAGAAGATAAAATACTGATAAAAACGATAAAAAACTAATAAAGGGATAAAAAACTGATAAAGGAATAAAAAACTGATAAAGGAATAAAAAACTGATAAAAATCTGATAAAATACTGACAAAAACTGATAAAAAGGATAAAAAACTGATAAAATACTTAAAAAAAGATAAAATACTGATAAAATACTTAAGAAGATAAAATACTGATAAAAAGGATGAAAAACTGATAAAAAGATAAAATACTGATAAAAACCTGATAAAAAGATAAAGAAGGCTGCAACGGGGAGACCTTAGAGCACCTTCCAGTGCCTGAAGGGGCTCCAGGAAAGCTGGGGAGGGACTGGGGACAAGGGCCTGGAGGGATGGGAGCCTGGAGGGGGAAGGGTTTCCAGCTGCAAGAGGGGAGATGGAGAGGACATCTTGGGGAGGGAGAAATTGTTTGGGGTGAGGGTGCTGAGCCCCTGGTTGCCCAGGTTGCCCCAGGAAGCTGTGGCTGCCCCATCCCTGGCACTGGGATCCCCTGGATCTGGGATCCCCTGGTTGGATGGCAGCTGCTGGAAGGGGTGATGCCCCCCCAGCCTGGGGGACCCCACATCCCTATGCCCCCCACCTGCAATCAAAGCCTTTTTAGCCCCAAATAGGGTTTTTTTTAGCCCCAAATAGGGTTTTTTTTTAGCCCCAGATTCAGGGTTCCCATTCTTTTATTCCTGCTCATCTCAGGGAGGGGTTGAAGGTCCCTTTTCCCCCCCAACCCAGTCTGGTGGGTTGCTCAGAGCCCCCCCCAGCCCAGGCCATTCCTTTAAAAACTTCCATCAGGAGAGCCCAGAGGGGCCCAGGCTGTCAGCCAGCAGGCAGAGAGCCTCCTGCCCCCTGAAACAGGGGCTGTGGCACTGCCCCAGACAGCTGGTGACAGGCAGTGACACTGACAAGCTCTGCCTGGACCTTCACCTCAGTTTTCCCCCTTCCCTGAGCAAGGAATTGGATCTGGAGAAGCTTTCCCAGGGCAAATCCCCTGAGGAACCTGAATAACCAGAGCTGTGCCCACGTCCCCTGGGCACCCCCAGGCTCCTGCTGCCTCCCCTACTCACCCCCTGCTCCCTGCAGAGGCCTCCTGCAGGCTCAGAGCTGCTGCTGCCTTGCTGGGGGGATCTTTTCCCTCCAGACACCAACTCTTGTCCTGCACACCTTGTCAAGTCCTTCCCCTCCTCCTCTTCCTCCTCCTGAGGCAGAGGAATGCCTCTCAGGATGTCACCTGCCTCAGGGGCTCTGCTCCCCCCAGCTGAACCCAGCTGTGTGCCTGGGGGCTGCTGGTTTTCCTGGGGAGCTCTGGGGGGATCCTGGGGAGCTCTGGGGGGATCCTGGGGAGCTCTGAGGGGATCCTGGGGAGCTCTGGGGGGATCCTGGGGAGCTCTGGGGGGATCCTGGGGAGCTCTGGGGTGATCCTGGGGAGCTCTGAGGGGATCCTGGGGAGCTCTGAGGAGATCCTGCTGAGCTCTGGGGAGATCCTGGGGAGCTCTGAGGGGATCCTGGGGAGCTCTGGGGTCTCCAGGAGGTTTTTTTGAGTGAGATCTCTTCCTGGCAGAAAAGAAAGCTGCTCCCAGCTGGAGCTTCAGGGCAGGTTTGACTGTCATGCTGAGGACTCTGAAGGGGGAATCCATCTTCTTTTTAACCAGGCAACTCCCATGCTCTTTCTCCAGGCTCCCCTTGTTCCCTGGCACCTCTGCCTTGGCTTTCTTCTGCATTTTGGGGAGAGTTTTGCCATGTTTGGAGCTGCTCCTCTGCTTGGTGCTCCTCTTCACCTTCTCCCTCCTGCTGGCAGCTGGGAGAGTCTCAGCCTTCTTCCTCTCCCCCCAGGGCAGGTTCTCCTTCAGTTCTTTCCTCTCCAGAAGTGTCAGGTAAGTTTTTCCCTTGCTGTAAAAAGACCCAGCAGGCAGGAGGTGCTGGTAGGAGGAGGCAGGAGTGGGGGATCCCCTCTGCTCACTGCCTGCCTGCAGGGGGGAGACATCCAACCTCCTGGAGGCTCCCAGCTTCCCCAGGGGGGGCTGATTTTCCTTCATGTCCTGCCTGGAGCTGGGGGAGCCCTGGAGCTGAGAAGCAAAGCAGCTGCTCCTGCCTGCCTTGCAGGGAGCTGGAGCCTGGGGGGAGCTCCTTGCCCTTTTTTTCATCGGAGTCTCAAAGGCTGAGGAGGAGCTGTCAAAAAACAAGGAGGGAGCAAAGCATCACTTGGGTTCCTGAAACATTTTGGGTCCTTGTTTGACTCAAATAACTCAATTTTCAGCCTGTTAGCTGCCTGGGAAGGAACAGAAAGCTCAAAACATAACAAATCCCCAGAGGCTAACAGGCATCTTGCCACAGGGTTGATTTTTAAAACAGAAAATCTCTTTTTTTTTTTTCCCTTTCATGCCTGAATTTGTTGGAGCCCCTGGGAACCAGAGTCCTCCTCCTCCTCCTCTCTGGAATGCTGCTGGTGGGATCAGTGCTCATTCTGAGCAAGGCAGGGAGGAAAAAATATGGATCTGTTTGAGAGGAGAGACCCCAGGGGCATGAGGAAGGGCTGAGGGCACAGGATGATGTGGCCAGGAGGCAGCAAGGGGCTCCCTCAGGGCTTAGTTCCACTGCACCTGAGGAACTTGTCCTTCTGATTTAACAAATTAAAACTTCACTCTCAGCCTGCCCCCCACCCTAGGAGTTATTTTGGGGGGGGGGAAGTTTTGTTCCCAGTTTGTTCCCCCAGTTTTATTTTGGGGGGAAGCAGAGGACAAGGAGGAGAAGCAGCAGTGCAGCTGGAAGTGCTGAGAGGAGGAGGAGCACCCTGGTCTTTTGGGGGTAAAGCTCAGCTTTTTGTGGCTTCTCACCCCAGGGAGGGAAAAAAAAAGAAGTCATTTTTGGGGTGTACATAACAACAAAACCATTTCTCCCAGTAGAACTGTCCTGGTGAGCTGCATGGCATTGCTGGGCTCTTCCCAAAAGGGGAAGGCTGAGGCTCTGCCACGAAGAAATGTAAAGAGCAGGAGTGTCAGAAGTTTCTAAATGTGTCATGTTTGGGGGTGTTTTAGGTTCCTGTTGGGTTTGTGACCTGTCCCTGTGCAGGGATCCTGCCACAACTCAACAAAAGTTTCAAGTGACTGAAAAAGAAACACAAAGTGAGGCCCTGCCTCAGCACCAGCTTCACTTTTTTCTTTTTTTTCTCTTTTCATTAAACTTCTCCAAGATTTTAAGCACTTGTTTTATGGCAGGGAGAGCAAGGAAGGTGTTTTCCTGAGGCAAGCAGAACCCAGGAGCAGGGAACATACCCCTCAGGGTCAGCAGAGCTCCAGCTGCGTTTCTGGGGGGTGCCAGCTGCCATCTCCTCACCAGGCTGCCTGCAAGGACACGTTTTTCACCCCTTGGATGAGCTCTCCAGTAAAAAGAAACTAAATAAAACCAGACTTTTTGTTCCCTCTCTCCCAGCCTGAGGTAATGATTGCCCAATGTTCACTTTTCCCTCATGTGCCAGCCCAGAGCAAACATCCTGTACCCAAGAGTCCCAACAAACACTCAGACACCACAGAGGACTGGTTAGAAATGCTCAGTGACTGCTGGAAATCATCAGAAATCGTTCAATAATCTGCCAGCAGGAGGAAATTCCTCCCCATCTGCCCGTGTCAGGGTGCTGCTGGTTGAAGGGAAGGTGAGTGGTGACAGCCCTGGCAGGACAAGGCCAGGAACACCCAAGGAGGAGCAGAGGATGGAGCCAGGCAGAGGATGGAGCTGCACAACCTTAGCCCAGAGCAGGGCTGGTGGGGAGGGGAAGGAAGGTCAAGAAAATGCTTGAGAAGCAGAAGGGGAAAAGCAAGGAGCCTGCAGGAAAGCTGGGAGATCAGATATCAGGTGCATGTGGGAGGGAGAAGGGAGGAGAGGGACACACTGCCAAGGTCTCTGTGTGTGGGAGCAATGCTTCCACCTGGCACTCCCAACCCAGGGATCCCCTGGGCATCTCCCTGCACTGCCCCCACAAAACCTTCCCAGCAAACCCCTCCCCAAAACCCCCAGCACCCCACCAGCCCCACACCTCAGGTTTACACCAACCCTGCTCCTCCCTGGGACACACCAGCCCCTCACCTCCGCACCCACCCCTCTCCCCCAGGGGGTTACCCAAAGCCCCACAACCCCCTCCCCACCTCTGACCCTTCCCCAGGGCCTTCCCTCATCACCCCGTTCCCCCACCCCACCTGCAGAGGTTAAACACCGCTTGGNAGGGGGGGTGGGTGGGAGGTGTCAGGGCCGCGGCTGTGAGGGGAGCGCTGGGCCGCACACACCCCCCGGTACCGCCTCCTCCTCCCCGGGGGCTTTTTGTGAGGTAAAAAAAACCCGGTTTGGAGCCAAATGGAGTTTGGAGGAGCTGAGGGGGGTTCCCTGAAGGGGAATTTCTGAAGGGGAGTTTCCCTGTGGGGATTTCCTCAGTTTTTTCCCCCCAAACCGGCGGCTGCCAGAGGGCTGAGGGAAGATGTCCTCCGTGGTTTGGGTTTTTTTACCTTTTTAATGCAGCTAAATCTCTTTTTATGGCTCCCACGGAGAGAGTTCGGTGGGTTCTGGAGCTTCAGGAATCTGTGGGTTGGTGGTAACACAGGAATATTGCTTTTTTTTCCGGTTTTTTTAATGGTTTGCATCCTGGCTGTAACCTCCCTGCCAAAAAGTTTGTAATCCTCTTCATCCCTGTCCCCACAAAACTACAAATAAAATTATAAAATAAAAAATAAAATACCCTGACAGGCACATGGGTTATTTTAGTGGGGGGTAAGGAAAAGGTACAGATAAACCCCCCCCAAAAAATGTGAACAAGTAAAATTACAATTCTTTTTGGTGTGTATGATGATAATTTACACCTTTGGCTGTAAAATGATAATTCTGACGTGTTCCAACCCAGTTTTGTTGCCAGAGATAAGTCTACAGCAGATGTTCTCACCTCTTCTGCTCTCTCCAGGGTGGATTTCTTTTTTTTTCCCCCTACCTTTACCTCCTATATTTGAATTTCCATCTCTTTACCTTATTTTTTAAGGTAAAAAGCCTTCTCTGGGTTGTGTGAACTGGTGGCTTTCTAAATAAAATGCCCCCAAAAGGCTTTGTTGAAGAATTGGGGATCCAAACCATTTCACAAGCTGTAGCCTTGAAGTGAAGCATGTTAAAAATAAGATTTGGCACTGTATTTTCCACAGCTATCTATTTTTTATTGTTATTTTGAGGGAGACTGGGGCACCTGCATTTCATTTCTTTGCTTTTAGTTCCCAGCTTGGCCCATAGCTGGGTTAATCCAACCTTTCTGGCTCCCAGAAACAGATTATAAATAAATTACACTCTCAACCACCTGCATGTTGAGGGGTTTGGGTTGGTTTTTATTTATTTCTTTTTTGCCCAGAAATTTGGATGAGTAATCCTCCTGGAAATGCCACTTCCCAGAAGTCCATTAGGGACAAAATTTGGAAAAAAAAAACAACACAAAGAAATCCTCCAGGAGGGAAGTGGGATGGGTGGTTTTTATGGGAATTTCTGCGACCAGAATGTGTGTCTAAGCCCTGATTTGATTTGTTTTTCTGTCTCAGTTGTCCCTGCAGTTTACACCATTTACATGGGAAAAGACAAGTATGAAAGTGAGTACATGAAAACAACCTGAGGAGCTGGGGTGGGATCTAAGGTCGCTTTGAAAGGATCTCTTTGTATGTGTTAATTTGGTTTCTGCTCTGAAAACTTCTCCACCCTTGTGAGTTACCCTCAGGAATCTGCCTCCTGTGTTCCTTCTTGGTCAGGATAAATAAATTTTACAAATCCTCAAGGCAAGGGAACTGCCCTCAAACAGGAGTGAAAACTACACCAGCTGAAAATAAAAATGAAAATGCTGTTTATCAGCTTCTGCCTGATAACTGTTGCTGGGAAAAAAAAACAACTAACAAAGAAAACCCAACTTTTCTCAGTCTGTGTTTTTCCCCTCTCAGTGTTGGGTGAATGTTTTGGTTCTGGAAAGAAGAAACACAGAGGGATATTTGGATAAATATCTTTCCACTTCAAGTTGTGAGCATGCTGGAGAGGTCCCTGGCCTGCCAGGTGCAGCCTGAAAGCCCTCTCCTCTTTCCCTCAGCTGGCTGACCTAACAGTGGAGGATTCACTGAATTTCTACCCCAAAAAAAGGGTTGTCAGGGCCTGGCCTAGGCTGCCCAGGGCAGGGCTGGAGTCCTCATCATGCCTGGAGGGGTTTCAGAGCCTGGAGATGTGGTGCTGAGGGACAGGGCTGGGGTGGCTTTGGGTTAATGGTTGGACTGGGTGATCTTCGAGGTCTTTTCCAACCCAGATGATTCTGTTGCTGCTTCCTGTGCTGGTCAGGCAGGTGGATTTGTTGATGAGGAGCTCACTGAGCCTTTTCTTCCTCCAGATGAAGATTTAATCAAGTATGGCTGGCCTGAAGACATCTGGTAAGTGCTGAACCTCCCCAGAACAAACCTGCCTTGCCTTCCACAGCTGAGGGAAATGATCACAACATCCCCCTGGGTGGATTCCCCCCTGTTTGGAGTTGAACTGCAGCTCTTGGGATCCTTTTTCTCCTGGATCCCTTCCCCCTCCATCCCCTGCTGCCTCCAGGGAAGGGCTGACCCCTTCCTGACCCCTTTTTGGGGTTTCTCTGCCAGCAAATCCCTCCAGAGACTCGTGGGGGTTGGGCTGTTGGCTCCTCAATGCCACCAGAGGAGGGAAAACAAAAGGAGGGGAATTTCCAACCCTGTCTGCTGCACTCGGTGGCATTTTTGGCGTCTGGCTGAGGTCAGGAACTTCCCAGGCTGACAAGATTTGTGAAGGAGCTGGCCAGGATCACCACGGGGGATGGATGGGGCCCCTCACTCTTCTTCAAGGTGACCTTTGCCGGGAGGAGCTGAGGTGTCCTGGTGGAGCTGGAGGGTGAGCAGGGCACAGAAGGTGTTGTCTCAGCACTCAGCGGAATGGCAAAGGGAATATTTTGTTTCTTTTCTGGCAGGAGGGGTGGTGCTTCAGCTGAGGAACACTCTGCTAGCCGGATCCCTTCCATTTTCTGTCTCAAGTTTTGCCCTCTCACTAAATAATTCGAGCTACTGATACTCTATAGAGTGACCTTGAGATTCCTCCTCAAATTCCCTGAGCCAGGGAACTCCTCTTTCCCCTCACCTCTTTCCACTCTTGCAGCTCAAAGCTGACATCACCCGAGGTTTGGTTTGTTAACCAGATGTCTGAGGTTCTCCTGGGGGGCTCTCCTGGGAGCTGGTCACCCTGCCTGGCACCTTTTGGGCTTCTTTCTGCTTAAGAGGGGCCCAGGGCAATGGGGGTAGGAGGCTCAGGAGGTGAGAAGTGGGAGCTGGGGAGCTCTCTCTCTTGCAGGAGGAAGGAAAATAATCCCATGACATCAAAAAGAAAAGTCAGGAGGTGACACCACATCAGTTCTCCTGTTCTGTCCTTGGGTGTTTGCAGGACTGGAGTGAGCATTGGAAGCCCAAAAAGGCAAAAAAACCTGTTTAGAGACAGAGTTTGGGGCCTTTAAACAGCAAAGGTGTTTATTGCAGTGTTGGGGAAGCCCCAGCTGGAGCTGGACAAAGAGTTCCAGGGTGTCAGTAAAAAGTTGGGTAATTCCTACAGTGTTAGGGGAGGCTGCAACATCTTTACATACATGTTCCTAATAATTCCTAAGGTTGCCACCTGTCATTTTAATATTCATATATTAATACTCCAGAGTCAGGGCAGAGGCATCTTTTGGGGAGACATCCCAGGGTCTTCAGGGGGTCTTTGGATGAAGTTTAAAAAGTCTTCCTCAGGCTTGAACTTTTTACCTCTCTTGGTTTTGCTGACTCCACTGTGGTGCTGCAGGATGATGTGGGACTCAAGCCATTCCTCTGTCTCTTATCTGCTAGTCCTGACATCTTGATGTTCCTTTGTGCAGGTGTTTACATTCTCCTGGTGCCTGGCCACCCTTGGCACTGCCTTGTTTTAAGAACAGGATCTGCACCCTGAATTATCTCCAAGACAGGAGTTAACCCTACCAGGGCCTTGCTCTGTTTCACATCCATCAGGAGAGGGGCTTAAAAAATAGGTGAAGATGGTAAAAACTGATTTTTCACCAGGAGGACAGGCAGACATTGGAATGGTCTCCTAGGGGAAGGGGTGGATTCCCCCACTTTGGAAAGTTTGAGGTCTCAGCTCAACTGGGACATCTCATATAAACAATATTAGGAGGGTAGGACCAGGTGATCCTCGAGGTCCCTTCCAACCTGATTCTCTGATTCTATGAACATTTCTATAGTTTCTCTCTCCCTGGAGTGGCAGTTTTCTCACTTGTTAGGAAGTAAAACCTTCCAAATAGTGCATCTGTCCCTTCCTCTCCTTCAAATGTGCTTTTCCTTTCCTAATTCCACAGGTTTCACGTGGATAAACTCTCTTCTGCTCACGTCTACCTTCGGTTGCACAAGGTAATCCTGAGCCACTTGGCTTTAAAAACAGGAATATTCACCCAGGGAAGAGTCCAACCTGCCCATTCTGCTGTGATTCCTCTCTGCAGGGACCCCTCAGGGTGCAGGTGACCATGGGGTGGTGGGGAGGCTGAATTTCATCCTCCACCACCAGAAGGAGATTGAGGGGCTGGAGAGTGTCCAGAGAAGGGGATGGAGCTGGGGAAGGGGCTGGAGAAGTTGTGAGGAGCATCTGAGGGAGCTGTGGGCGTTGATCCTGGAGCAGAGGAGGCTGAGGGGAGACCTTCTGGCTCTCTGCAACCCCCTGAGAGGAGGTTGGAGCCAGGGGGGGTCGGGCTCTGCTCCCCAGGAACAAGGGATGGGACAAGAGGAAGGGCCTCAAGTTGTGCCAGGGGAGGTTGAGGTTGGAGCTGGGGAACAATTTCTCAATGCCTGGAAAGGGTTGTCAGGGCCTGGCCCAGGCTGCCCAGGGCAGGGCTGGAGTCCCCATCATGCCTGGAGGGGTTTCAGAGCCTGGAGATGTGGTGCTGAGGGACAGGGCTGGGGGTGCTGGGGAAGGGTTGGACTGGAGGGTCTTTGAGGCCTTTTCCAGCCAAGACAATTCTGCAATTACCAAATCATGGGGATGAGGTGGAAGTTTCACCATGGCCCAACAGAACCATTGATGTGGGGCTGACCCCAAGCCTGTGTCCAGGCACCCTCACCCTGCTGCAGGGGGGAGCATGCCTGTCAGAACAGCACTCTGCACCTGCTGGGTGGTACTTTGAGCCTCTCCATCAAAGCCCACAGGAGACTCCAAGCTTCTGAGATGTGCAGTGTGGAGGTCCTGGGTGTGTGTGCAGAGCACCAGGGCTTGGTGTCCTCACAGGTCCTCCCTCACCTTGTGTTTCTGTCACAGGGACAGACAGTGGATGACATTCCTAAGGAGGTTTTGATCGACTGTGCCCATCTGGTGAAGGCAAACAGCATCCAAGGTAATCCAGGTCCCAGGGAGGAGCTGGTGGGGAGTGTTCCTGGCCCACACCAGCCTTTTGGATCAACCCCTTGGGATGTTTCTGCCCTGGTGCTCAAAGTTCAGTCCCTGCCTGAGGGTTTCCCAGGAACCAGATGTCCCTCACAGCTGCTGGGGCTGCCCCTGAGGAAGGAATAAGGGCATCAGGAGGAATTTTAAACCTCTGCAAAGCCTCTTTGTGCCTCCCTGCTGTGCTGCCCCAGCCACCAAGGCCTTGCAGGCTCTTCTCTACCAGCACCTTGGGGCCCCCTTTCCATGGAAATCATTCTTCTGGCAAGGGACAGGCTCCAAATGGAGCTGCTTAGCTCTGCTGCAGCACTCCTGGTGCTGCCATGTCCTGGTGTTCTTCCACTCCCAACAGCTTCTCCCTTTACTTTTTCCTTCCCTAGGTCTGGGACAGGAGGAACTGTCCCCTTCTCATGCTCACAGGAGTTTTTGTCACTTCTTTCAGCCAGGGGAGAGTTGAAACGTTTCCCTCCTTTTGTTTTGCTTTTTTTCTCTCTCTCCTCTGCCCTCTAGGCTGCAAGATGAACAATGTCAACGTGGTCTACACCCCCTGGACCAACCTGAAGAAGACAGCAGACATGGACGTGGGGCAGATTGGCTTCCACAGGCAGAAGGATGTAAGTGTGTGCTGCCAGCCCCTCACCTGCTGGCAGGATGGAATGGTCCCTGCTGGGCCGGCTGGGTTGTCTTCAGCCCCAGAGCCAAGGAATCAGAGAATCAGAGAATGATTTGGATTGGGAGGGACCTCTAAAGCTCCTCCAGTCCCACCCCTGCAGTATCAGGGACACCCTCACCCAGATCAGGGTGCTCAGAGCCTCCTCAAGCCTCACCTTGAATATCTCCAGGGATGAGGCCTCAACCACCTCCCTGGGCAACCTGTTCCATTGTTCCACTGCCCTCCTGGGACACAACTTGTTCCTAACACCCAATCTAAAGCTGCTCTTCTCTAATTTAAATCATCCACCCATGAAGCATGGAGAGAGATCCCAGGGGGGTGTTTGGACATGCCTGGAGTGTCCTTGCATGTCTGGAAGGCCTCAGGGGTTGGAATATGAGGGACCTGGAGGTGTCTGTCACTTTGCTGAAGGATCCAACCATGTCCCAAGCCTGACCATTCGGGCACCTTGGGCCAAGGGGCTCACCCCAAAGAATTTCTCCCTCCCTCCCTCCCTCCCCAAGATCTCCTCTCCATCTCCCCTCTTGCAGCTGGAAACCCTTCCCCCTCCAGGCTCCCATCCCTCCAGGCCCTTGTCCCCAGTCCCTCCCCAGCTTTCCTGGAGCCCCTTCAGGCACTGGAAGGTGCTCTAAGGTCTCCCCGTTGCAGCCTTCTCTTCTCCAGGCTGAACACCCCCAACTCTCTCAGCCTGGCTCCAGAGCAGAGCTGCTCCAGCCCTCCCAGCAGCTCCAGGGCCTCCTCTGGACTGGCTCCAGCAGCTCCGTGTCCTTCTGCTGATGGGGACCCCAGGGATGGACCCAGCACCACTCCAGTTTGTTGACCAAACCAGACCTCAGGGCAAGGGTTGCCTCTGGGGCACTGATTTCCCTCCTCATCTTTGTTTCTCTGGGATTCAGCCCGGGGGTATCAGGCAGAACTGGGGGGGTTTGTTTGGGTTTGTTTTGTTTTTTCCACGGAGGAAGTTCCCAGATGAAAAGTATGGGTTTTTTTTTTTATAAGGATCACAGTTTTTTGCCCTCCCAAGGTGAAAATGCTGACGGTGGAGAAGAAGGTGAATGAGATCCTGAACAGGCTGGAGAAGACCAAAGTGGAACGTTTCCCTGACCTGGCTGCTGAGAAGGAAGCTCGGGACAGGGAGGAGAGGAACGAGAAGAAAGCCCAAATCCAAGAGATGAAACGGAAAGAAAAGGAAGAGATGAAGAAGAAGAAGGAGCTGGAGGAGCTTCGGTGAGCTGGAAATTGAAACTTCTGCGGCGCTGGGGGGGAGGAGCCCTGGGTCAGGGTTCTGTGTGGAGCTCTGGGGTTCAGCTGACCCGCTCTGCCACGCCTCACTGCCTTCCTTTGTGTCTTGACAATCGCTGAGCTTTTCTCCCTTTTCTCCTCAAAACAATCCTGGCTGTTCAAGCGTTGCTGGAAGAAAGGGTTGTGCCCTTTCAAAGCCTTTTCCTAACCTGGGGGAAAGCTGGGCCAGGCCTTTCCCTCCACCCTCCCTTCCTCTCCACTTCCAGCTTGGAGCAAAACCTTCAGGGGCTGTTTTTGGGGTTGTTTCTTTTTTCAGCTTTTATAAAGTGGTGTTTGCAAATGAGAGTGAAACCCGAATTTGGGGTTCCCTGAGTGATTTGCCACCCGGAGAGCTCAGGAAAGGAGAGTTGAGAGGAGCAAAGTAAAGGGAGGAGAAGTCCTCAGTGGGCAGGAAGCAAGGGGCCTTGCCTGCTTATTTAACCTTGTCCTCCAGCTGCCTCTTGGCTCCCCCCCAAGATAAAGGATTTTTCAACCTCCTGGGATGATTTAGCCAGTAGTTAAAAAAAAAATAATCATAAAATATTAAAAATGTGGAGGAGTCTGCATAGTGCCTGGGTCTTGTTTGCTTGGGTTGAGTTAGCCAAAGGGTGTGAGCTTAACAAACAACTCAGCCTGCCTGAGAAAGGGGGAGGAAAAAAAATGGGGGTTTTGGTCCTGTTTGATCCAAACACCTCCCTGCTGGGGGGGAGGGTTGAAAAGAGATGGTGCAAGATGATCTCCTGTCTCTTCCAGGAGCTACTCGTCCTTAATGAAAGCTGAGAACATGTCCTCCAATCAGGTAAGAGCCAGCAGATGGCCCCAAAAACCTTCTCAGGGGTGGCTGAAATTGAAGGAGGGAGCCTGACAGAGCACTTCTCCCCCAGCACTCCTCGGGGAAGGACACTGTCACCCTGCTGGGCTTGCTGAGAGGACCCTGTGTCAGCCAGGAGGAGCCTGAGCTGCTGGAATGGCTGTCACCTCCTCATGTCCCTGTCCCTCCCACTGACAGCACGGGCAGAGCTTGAACTGGAGCAACAGGCTGGAGCTTCCAGGGAATCCCAGGGGGGGCTGTGGGAAGGGACCCTTCAAAGGTCCTTGGTTTGGGTGGAAGGGACCCTTCAAAGGAGTCCCAACTCCCCCAGCTGTGAGCAGGGACATCTTCACCCAGAGGTCACTCAGAGCCTCATCCAACCCCACCTGGGATGGCTCCAGGGATGGGGCATCTCCCCCCTCTCTGGGACACCTGGGCCAGGGGCTCAGCACCCTCACACCAAAAAATTTCCCCCTCAGCTCTCCCATCTCCCCTCGTTCAGTTTAAAACCATCACCCTCCCCCCTTGTCCTGTCACCACGGGGCCTGCTAAAAATTTGGAAAGCTGGGGAGGGACTTGGGACAAGGGCCTGGAGGGATGGGAGCCTGGAGGGGGAAGGGTTTCCAGCTGCAAGAGGGGAGATGGAGAGGAGATCTTGGGCAGGGAGAAATTCTTGGGTTGGACTTGGTGCTCTCAGAGGTCCTTTCCAACCATGACCATTCTGTGATTCCCAGATCTGGGACATGGGTTAGTGGTGGGCTGGGATAAGGTGATGTCCTGGATGGACTGGAGTGGGACAGGAGAAGTGGGAAGGGTTTCCAGCTGCAAGAAGGAGGAAGGAAATGAGATCTGAGGGAGAAATAGTTTGGGGTGAGGGTGCTGAGCCCCTGGTTGCCCAGGTTGCCCAAGGAAGCTGTGGCTGCCCCATCCCTGGCAGTGTCTCAGCCCAGGTTGGATGGGGCTTGGAGCACCCTGGGCTGGGGGAGGTGTCCCTGACCATGGCAGGGAGGGCACTGGGGGGGCTTTGGGGTCCCTCCCCACTCAAATGACTCTGAGCTTCCATGAATGATGGAGCTGGAGGAAGGGCAAAGCCAGGAACATCCAGCCTGGTTTCCTTGGTGGGAAGCCCCTCAGGCTGTGATGCAGGGATGGTCCCACCAAGCTGCTGGTGGCATCCCAGGTGACAGCAACCAGCATGCCCTGAGGGGTGGGTTTGGGCTTGATTCCACCAGGTTTGGCCCAAAATGTCAGGAAAGCAGGAAAAAAAAAAAAAAGGCAAGTGCCATCCTCCTCCCCTTTCCCCACACATGCTGATCCTGATTTTTCTTCCTGCAGGATGGGAACGACTCTGATGACTTCATGTAGAGCCAGGTCCTCTCCTTCCTCAGCTCTGCAGGTGGTTGGGATGTCTCCATCTCTCCCCATCGTTAAGAATGCCAAAAAAAAAAAAAAA
>JAAWXA010000043.1:5338658-5350688 GCA_038090715.1 Florisuga fusca
AGGGCTGGAGCAGCTCTGCTCTGGAGCCAGGCTGAGAGAGTTGGGGGTGTTCAGCCTGGAGAAGAGAAGGTTGCAACGGGGAGACCTTAGAGCACCTTCCAGTGCCTGAAGGGGCTCCAGGAAAGCTGGGGAGGGACTGGGGCCAAGGGGCTCACCCCAAAGAATTTCTCCCTGCCCAAGATCTCCTCTCCATCTCCCCTCTTGCAGCTGGAAACCCTTCCCCCTCCAGGCTCCCATCCCTCCAGGCCCTTGTCCCCAGTCCCTCCCCAGCTTTCCTGGAGCCCCTTCAGGCACTGGAAGGTGCTCTAAGGTCTCCCCGTTGCAGCCTTCTCTTCTCCAGGCTGAACACCCCCAACTCTCTCAGCCTGGCTCCAGAGCAGAGCTGCTCCAGCCCTCCCAGCAGCTCCAGGGCCTCCTCTGGACTGGCTCCAGCAGCTCCGTGTCCTTCTGCTGATGGGGACCCCAGGGATGGACCCAGCACCACTCCAGTTTGTTGACCAAACCAGACCTCAGGGCAAGGGTTGCCTCTGGGGCACTGATTTCCCTCCTCATCTTTGTTTCTCTGGGATTCAGCCCGGGGGTATCAGGCAGAACTGGGGGGGTTTGTTTGGGTTTGTTTTGTTTTTTCCACGGAGGAAGTTCCCAGATGAAAAGTATGGGTTTTTTTTTTTATAAGGATCACAGTTTTTTGCCCTCCCAAGGTGAAAATGCTGACGGTGGAGAAGAAGGTGAATGAGATCCTGAACAGGCTGGAGAAGACCAAAGTGGAACGTTTCCCTGACCTGGCTGCTGAGAAGGAAGCTCGGGACAGGGAGGAGAGGAACGAGAAGAAAGCCCAAATCCAAGAGATGAAACGGAAAGAAAAGGAAGAGATGAAGAAGAAGAAGGAGCTGGAGGAGCTTCGGTGAGCTGGAAATTGAAACTTCTGCGGCGCTGGGGGGGAGGAGCCCTGGGTCAGGGTTCTGTGTGGAGCTCTGGGGTTCAGCTGACCCGCTCTGCCACGCCTCACTGCCTTCCTTTGTGTCTTGACAATCGCTGAGCTTTTCTCCCTTTTCTCCTCAAAACAATCCTGGCTGTTCAAGCGTTGCTGGAAGAAAGGGTTGTGCCCTTTCAAAGCCTTTTCCTAACCTGGGGGAAAGCTGGGCCAGGCCTTTCCCTCCACCCTCCCTTCCTCTCCACTTCCAGCTTGGAGCAAAACCTTCAGGGGCTGTTTTTGGGGTTGTTTCTTTTTTCAGCTTTTATAAAGTGGTGTTTGCAAATGAGAGTGAAACCCGAATTTGGGGTTCCCTGAGTGATTTGCCACCCGGAGAGCTCAGGAAAGGAGAGTTGAGAGGAGCAAAGTAAAGGGAGGAGAAGTCCTCAGTGGGCAGGAAGCAAGGGGCCTTGCCTGCTTATTTAACCTTGTCCTCCAGCTGCCTCTTGGCTCCCCCCCAAGATAAAGGATTTTTCAACCTCCTGGGATGATTTAGCCAGTAGTTAAAAAAAAAATAATCATAAAATATTAAAAATGTGGAGGAGTCTGCATAGTGCCTGGGTCTTGTTTGCTTGGGTTGAGTTAGCCAAAGGGTGTGAGCTTAACAAACAACTCAGCCTGCCTGAGAAAGGGGGAGGAAAAAAAATGGGGGTTTTGGTCCTGTTTGATCCAAACACCTCCCTGCTGGGGGGGAGGGTTGAAAAGAGATGGTGCAAGATGATCTCCTGTCTCTTCCAGGAGCTACTCGTCCTTAATGAAAGCTGAGAACATGTCCTCCAATCAGGTAAGAGCCAGCAGATGGCCCCAAAAACCTTCTCAGGGGTGGCTGAAATTGAAGGAGGGAGCCTGACAGAGCACTTCTCCCCCAGCACTCCTCGGGGAAGGACATTGTCACCCTGCTGGGCTTGCTGAGAGGACCCTGTGTCAGCCAGGAGGAGCCTGAGCTGCTGGAATGGCTGTCACCTCCTCATGTCCCTGTCCCTCCCACTGACAGCACGGGCAGAGCTTGAACTGGAGCAACAGGCTGGAGCTTCCAGGGAATCCCAGGGGGGGCTGTGGGAAGGGACCCTTCAAAGGTCCTTGGTTTGGGTGGAAGGGACCCTTCAAATGAGTCCCAACTCCCCCAGCTGTGAGCAGGGACATCTTCACCCAGAGGTCACTCAGAGCCTCATCCAACCCCACCTGGGATGGCTCCAGGGATGGGGCATCTCCCCCCTCTCTGGGACACCTGGGCCAGGGTGAACACCCTCAGTGGGAACAATTTCTCCCTTTTCTCTCTCTCATCTGAATCTCCTCTTGTTGTTCAGTTTAAAACCATCACCCCTCATCCCATCCCTCCAGGCCCTTGTCCCAAGTCCCTCTCCAGCTTTCCTGGAGCCCCTTCAGGCACTGGAAGGTGCTCTAAGGTCTCCCTGGAGCCTTCTCATGCAGCATGGTCTAATATTTAAAAAATGATGAGCTGACTTTAGAACTTTTCCATCTCCTTTGCCCTTTCTCATTCTGGTGGGAAACAGGGGAACATCCCAAATTGCAGCTTCGGAGTCAGGAACCACTGCAGTTGGTGGCCTGGGGCCAGCCTGGGGGTTTTTGTTTAAAATGCAACTTATAGAGAGCTCTAAGGATAAATATGTATTCTAACTGCTCTAACACTTGCTAAGGATCTAAAAGAANCCCCCCAGCCCACCTGCTTGGCTGAATTCAAGAACATCAAATCCATCAAGTGCTGCAGGGTGGAGGAAGGGCGAGCGCTGCTGCAGCTGGGGCTCAGTGGCAACCCCCAGGTGAGGAGGAGGAGGAGGAGGCACTGGGAGGGGTGCTGGGGGTGGTTGGGATGGGAGAACCCCCCCCATGGTGCTGTCAGCTGGTGTCACATCCCTGTGGGTTAAGTGGGACTGGGTGGATGGCTCTGTGTCCACCAGGAGAGCTCCTGCCCCAAGCCCTGGCCATGGGCTGACTCTTGGGGTGCCACAGCCAAGCTGACCCCAACCCCAATGGGGGGGGCTCACCCTTCTCCAGGAATGGTTTGGGAGGTCCTGGGACACATCCATTGTGGGGTTCACCCCTCTCCAAGGGTGATTTGGGAGGTCCTGGGCCACATCCAAGATGATCCTAACACCATTGGTGGGGTCCACCCTTGTCCAGGGATGGTTTGGGAGGTCCTGGGCCACAACCAAGATGACCCCGACACCACTGGTGGGGTCCATCTGTGTCCAGGGATGATTTAGGAGGTCCTGGGCCACATCCAAACTGACCCCAACTCCATTGGTGGGTTCCACCCTTTCTCCAGGGATGGTTTGGGAGGTCCTGGGTAGAAACTGGGGTCTGCAGTGGGGCAGAAAGAGGGTCACCAAGGTAGCCAAAGGTGGAGAGAAGTGGAGACCCCCCCTAGCCCAGCATCTCCCCAGCCTCGTGCTCTGTGCTGACCTCTCCCCCCATGTCCCTGCTGTCACCCCCCCAGTCCCTGGCCATCAAAACAGCTTCTCTGGCTGAGGCAGAGAACATGGCTGACCTCATTGATGGCTACTGCCGGCTGCAAGGGGACCTGGAAACCTCCCTCATCACCTTCCCCAGGAGAGGTCAGTGCCCAACAGGGTCCCCCCCAAACCCCAAGATCCCTCCCTGGCCACAGCATCACCCCTGGCTTTGGTTTGACCCCAGCTGAGCCCCAACAAACTCACTGCACAGGGGGGGGGGGNTGTCTCAGCCCAGGTTGGATGGGGCTTGGAGCACCCTGGGCTGGGGGAGGTGTCCCTGACCATGGCAGGGGAGGCACTGGGGTGCTTTGAGGTCACTTCCCACCCAAACCACTCTGGGGTTACCTGGTCCTCTCAACAGTCAGCAAGGTTTAAAGCCTGAAAAATACCAGAGGGTAGAGAGGAGCAGCCTCAGGGTGCCCATCTCCAGGGAACCCCTCTGCTCCTCCATCTCCCCCTGGAGCCACCGCTTCCTGAAGCCACCACCCAACACCTCCCCAGAAGAGGCAGTTCTCCAGGAAAGGCAGAGCTTGGGGTGGAGGAGGACAGAGGGACAATATCCCCCCAGCTCTGGGGTCAGGGACACCCCTCTGGGACACTCACTTGATGCGGATGTCGGGGTCCTCATGGCTGGAGTGACACATCTCACTGAACCGGGAGACAAAGAAGTCGTAGCTGCGGTGGTAGGAGGGGGTGTCCTCCTCAATGTTGGCAAACTTCACAAACTGGGAGAGAAGAGACAGAAGAGTCACCCCAGAGGTCACAGAACAGAATCACAGAATAGACTGGCTTGGGTTGGAAGGGAACTTAAAGCTCATCCAGTTCCAGCCCCCCTGCCATGGTCAGGGACACCTCCCCCAGCCCAGGGTGCTCCAAGCCCCATCCAACCTGGGCTGAGACACTGCCAGGGATGGGGCAGCCACAGCTTCCTTGGGCAACCTGTTCCATTCTCTCACCACCCTCAAATTCAAGAATTTCTTCCTCCTGTCCAACCTCAATCTCCCCTCTTGCAGCTTGAAAACATTCCCCTTTATCCTTTCACTCTGTGTCCTTGTCCCAGGTCCCTCCCCAGCTTTCCTGGAGCCCCTTCAGGCACTGGAAGGTGCTCTAAGGTCTCCCCGTTGCAGCCTTCTCTTCTCCAGGCTGAACACCCCCAACTCTCTCAGCCTGGCTCCAGAGCAGAGCTGCTCCAGCCCTCCCAGCAGCTCCAGGGCCTCCTCTGGACTGGCTCCAACANCCCCAAATTTTGAATTTCTTGACTTTTTTTTTTTTTTTAAGTGTTGGATCTTTGTGTCCCCAGAAGGGGATTGTCACCACCAATGATGCTGCTGCTGCTGAGCTGGCAGGAGCAGGAGGCAGAAAATGACATCAGAGTGATGTCATCTGTGGTCTCAGCAGTGAATGGGGGGGGGTGAGGTGGTGGTTGGCAGCCCTGGTGGCCAAAGCTGGGAGAAAACCCCATTTCTGTGGCATTTCCAGGTTTTGTTCCAGGTCCCCCTTCTTGGCACTGGGGAGGGAAAAAGTTTGGGATGTGGGGAACTTGTAAAATGAGGAGAGAAAACACAGATTACTTTTTTTTTTAAAAAAAAAAAAAAAGGTTTTTTTGGTGTTTCTGCTTCCAAGTTGGGTCCATCCCAACTCCTGGTGGGACAACATCCCTGGTGAGATGGAGAAAGAGGATGGGGAGTGACAGGGATGTTGGAATTGGAAAGCAAGGATCCTTTTTGGGAAGAGGCCATAAACCAGATGGACCTGGGAAACACGGAGGAGACTCCAAAGCTGCCTGGAGGACACAGGAGATGGAAAACTTGGGAACTGGGAAGCTGGGTCATTCCTGGGCCTTGGGGATCCCTTAAATGGTGCAGTTGGAGGGGCTGAGGATATTCCCAAGCCAGGGAAGAAACCTCCCCTGGGAATCAGCTCAACTTCTCCTCTTTGCTCAGGTGCCACCTCCCAAGATGCTCCCGATCTCCTGCTCCCTGCTTGGATGCCACCACCCAGGGGATGATTTTCCAGGAGCTTTTTAAGCATGCCAAGGCCAAATCCTGCTCACGGGCAGCCTTGGTGAGATGGTTTAGTTAGGAGGGGTTGGAACCAGATGATCTTTAAGGTCCATGATGGGGCAGGAACCATCCTTCCACGCGGATGCAGCTCTCCATGGGCAGAGCAGCACAGCACCTTCTGGGTCTCCACCATAACATGGACAATCCCACCAGCTCCCCAGAGGATCCTAGAGGAAAAGAGGAGTCTGAGGTCAAGATTGGATGAGCTGAGGGGTTTAGGAGACATGTTAAGGAAAAAAAAAAAGACACGGAAGGGATGGGAGAGCAACCCCCTTCCCACACTTTGCTCCGAGCAGGAAAGAAAGGAAGGAAAGATGAAAAAGAAGGAAAAGATGAAAAGATGAAAGATAAAAGATGAAAAGAAGGAAAGATGACCTTCATCTTGAGGGCCCAGGTGAGGAGATCCTCATTTTGGCTTGGTGCCCTCATCCCTGCTGCCAGGAAGGGCCAATTTGGGCAGGAAACTCCATTTTGTGCTGGGAAAGGGAGGTTTGACCCCCAAGGGATGGGGCTGTTGCCTTCTGCATCACCTCAAGATGCTGGAACCTGCCTGGATGCTGGAACCATGTCTGGATGGGGACTGAGCAGCATCACCCACTTTGAGCTTGGCCCTACTTGGAGCAAAGCTGGGACCAGAGCCCTCCAGAGGTCCCATCCTACCTTCCTGGGACTTTCCAAGGGGGATGAAAAGCAGCAGGGACCCAAAATGGGCCAGGAGGACCTTTATTAAAATGATTCAGGGAGGGAATGTATCTCATCCTCCTGCCTGGAGTGATCTCAGGGGTCACCCATCCCCATCTCCAGCCCTGATCTGGACCCAGTGGGGATGTGGTGGGTTTGGGAGCTGCAGGAGCATTGCTGGCCCACAGCAAGGTGGTGGAGAGCACCCATCCTGGTGGTCTTTTCAATTAATAAGTGGGAACAAACTGTCCTGACCAGATCAGAAACCCTCCAGCAGCACCTGCTTTGGTTGCAGATGGACCTGGAGCTCCCACCCTCCCTCCTGTGTTGGTTTTGGGGGTCCTGTCACACCAACCCTCTAGAAAGAGCAAAGATGGTTGATGTCTTTCCCTCAAACATCCCTAAATTTGCTAATTGGGGTGGTTTGTCCTCTAAAAGCCCTTTGTGCCACCCTGCCAGCCCATCCTCCTGGTTACCCCATGTTGGGACACAGCATCCCCGTGGCTCTGCCCATCCCTCCACCCCCATCCCACCCCCTCCCCACCTGGGAATGAATCCACGAAGCAGACACACAGCCTGGAGTCTTCTCCAAGCAGAGCCAGGAACAAGTTCCTCAAGAAATCAAACCAGTGGGAGAGATTGCTGGTGCTGGGACCATGTTTAATGGTTTATTCAATGATGGGGACACTGGGAGGGAGTGGTGACCCAGCAAGTGATGGGGACACCAAGATAGGTGGTGTGGGTGACACACTGGGAGGGAGGGACCTGGGAAGAATGGAGAGGAGAGGCTGTGGGAGCCTCCTGAGGTCTGAAAAGGTCTGCATGGAGACTGGGAAAACCCCAGGCCCAAATCCAGGATGGGTGAGGAAAGGATGGGGAGCAGCCCTGAGGAGAAGGACTTTGGGGGTGTGGGGGGAGGAGAAGCTCAGCATCAACCAAGACATCAACGTGTTGGTCACCCAACCCCACATGTGTCCATCCCTGGGGTCCCCATCAGCAGAAGGACCCGGAGCTGTTGGAGCCAGTCCAGAGGAGGCCCTGGAGCTGCTGGGAGGGCTGGAGCAGCTCTGCTCTGGAGCCAGGCTGAGAGAGTTGGGGGTGTTCAGCCTGGAGAAGAGAAGGCTGCAACGGGGAGACCTTAGAGCACCTTCCAGTGCCTGAAGGGGCTCCAGGAAAGCTGGGGAGGGACTGGGGACAAGGGCCTGGAGGGATGGGAGCCTGGAGGGGGAAGGGTTTCCAGCTGCAAGAGGGGAGATGGAGAGGAGATGTTTGGCAGGGAGAAATTCTTGGGTTGGACTTGGTGCTCTCAGAGGTCCTTTCCAACCATGACCATTCTGTGATTCCCAGATCTGGGACATGGGTTAGTGGTGGGCTGGGATAAGGTGATGTCCTGGATGGACTGGAGTGGGACAGGACAAGGGGGAAGGGTTTCCAGCTGCAAGAGGGGATGAGATCTGAGGGAGAAACTGTTTGGGGTGAGGGTGCTGAGCCCCTGGTTGCCCAGGTTGCCCAAGGAAGCTGTGGCTGCCCCATCCCTGGCAGTGTCTCAGCCCAGGTTGGATGGGGCTTGGAGCACCCTGGGCTGGGGGAGGTGTCCCTGACCATGGCAGGGGTGGCACTGGGGGGGCTCTGAGGTCCCTTCCCACCCAAACCACCCTGGGGTTCCGTGATTCTCGTTTCCCCTCCTGCCCTGTGGGTCCCTCTGTATCTCCCTGGGGTTCAGCCTGGTGGGATCACAGCATCACCATCCCCCCAACATCCCTCCAAGCTGATCCACTGATGGGAACCAGGAGAAAAGTCAAAACCCTTGAAGGGCACCCACACCCATCCAGCAAAACGCAAACAGTGCCCTGGGCTGAGAAACTCCTCACAGCACGTTCCCACCAGGCGGGGGAGTGAAGGGTAAAGATAAAGCTGGTGGAGAAACAGGTCCTGGGAATGAGATCTGCCAGGTGTGGAGCAGAGCCAGGGACGGGACAAGTCCCTGCTGGAGATAACTCTGCTGGCAGCCCTCAGCTTTGGGCTGATATCGCCCTCAGAATGCAGAGGTTTGGTCGGGCTGTAGCAGCTCTGGGAGCAATGAGGGAAAAATAATCAGGGGTGGGTTGTTGGGGTTTTTTTTTGGGGGGGAAAAAGGCATTGGGGAAGCTTTGGAGGTGAGAGGAGTGCTCAGCACAGGCCAGATGTCCAAGTTTGGGAAGGGTTTATTGATCCTGGGAGTTATTGATCCCGGGAGTTATTGATCCCTGGGTATATTGACCCCTGGATTAATTGATCTCTGGACCCATTTTGGCTTGGGGCAGGAGAGGTCAAGGTCCATCCATTGCATGGGAGGACAGAGCAGGGAACTGTTGATCTGCAGGAGAAGAAGGAGAAACACCCTGAGCCCCCCAGCTCCAGAGCCTGAACCCCCCCATACCTCCAGGAGCTCAGCGTGGGGCAGAGGTGCTGGGATGTCTCCTGGGGAGGATGCTGTCCCCCTCACCTCAGAGCTGAGGTACTCCTCCAGAAGCAGGCAGAGCTCTGTGTTCTGCTGGTCCAAGGTGGCCACCTCGGCCAACAGGTTGGCCCTGTGTGTCAGGACCTTGCTGGGCAAGGAGAGGGTGGCCAGTGAGCACTGGGCTTCCTCCAGCCGTGCCACCAGCACGTCCTGTCCCCCACAGAGCACTCACTAATGTTCCTCCAGTGCCACTGCCAGTGCATCCCACAGCTTCAGTGTGACCCCAGGGATCACCCATGCCAGGGATTCCCAGTATTCCCCATCCTGCGAGCTGTCCCGAACCTGCAGCATCTCCTTCCATGCTCCATCCTTCACCCTGAGGGACCTGGGGGACAGAGAACAAAGCTCTGAGCTTCACCTCTTCCTGCCTGAGGAACATCTCCACACCCTGTTGTCATTGGCACATGTTGATGGTCAGGTTGGATGGGGCTTGGAGCACCCCAGGCTGGGGGAAGTGTCCCTGACCATGGTTTGGATTGGATCTGGATCATCTTCAAGGTCCCTTCCCACCCAGCCCATTCCATCACTCCAGACCCTGTTGTGTTACCCAAGGAGCAGCTGAAGAACCAGCCACAGCCCTCCAAGCCCCAGCAGCTTTTGGAGACAAATCTGGGAGCTCCATGGAATCTCTTTTCCCCTCTCACACTTCCTTCTTTTGGCTCTTCTTTCCCCTCTGCCTTCTGTCCCCAGGAGCTGTGTCACCCAACCTCAACCTTCCCATTCCATGTCACCAACCCTCACCTTCCTCTGCCACCCCCCTGACCTCCCCCTCCCACCCCACTTAGAAAGCCCCATCCCTGCCTTGTCCTGGTCAGCACTGAGGGAAGATCAGGATGAATTCCTTGGGGTGAGGGTGCTGAGCCCCTGGTTGCCCAGGTTGCCCAAGGAAGCTGTGGCTGCCCCATCCCTGGCAGTGTCTCAGCCCAGGTTGGATGGGGCTTGGAGCACCCTGGGCTGGGGGAGGTGTCCCTGACCATGGCAGGGGTGGCACTGGGGGGGCTCTGAGGTCCCTTCCCACCCAAACCACCCTGGGGTTCCGTGATTCTCGTTTCCCCTCCTGCCCTGTGGGTCCCTCTGTATCTCCCTGGGGTTCAGCCTGGTGGGATCACAGCATCACCATCCCCCCAACATCCCTCCAAGCTGATCCACTGATGGGAACCAGGAGAAAAGTCAAAACCCTTGAAGGGCACCCACACCCATCCAGCAAAACGCAAACAGTGCCCTGGGCTGAGAAACTCCTCACAGCACGTTCCCACCAGGCGGGGGAGTGAAGGGTAAAGATAAAGCTGGTGGAGAAACAGGTCCTGGGAATGAGATCTGCCAGGTGTGGAGCAGAGCCAGGGACGGGACAAGTCCCTGCTGGAGATAACTCTGCTGGCAGCCCTCAGCTTTGGGCTGATATCGCCCTCAGAATGCAGAGGTTTGGTCGGGCTGTAGCAGCTCTGGGAGCAATGAGGGAAAAATAATCAGGGGTGGGTTGTTGGGGTTTTTTTTTGGGGGGGAAAAAGGCATTGGGGAAGCTTTGGAGGTGAGAGGAGTGCTCAGCACAGGCCAGATGTCCAAGTTTGGGAAGGGTTTATTGATCCTGGGAGTTATTGATCCCGGGAGTTATTGATCCCTGGGTATATTGACCCCTGGATTAATTGATCTCTGGACCCATTTTGGCTTGGGGCAGGAGAGGTCAAGGTCCATCCATTGCATGGGAGGACAGAGCAGGGAACTGTTGATCTGCAGGAGAAGAAGGAGAAACACCCTGAGCCCCCCAGCTCCAGAGCCTGAACCCCCCCATACCTCCAGGAGCTCAGAGTGGGGCAGAGGTGCTGGGATGTCTCCTGGGGAGGATGCTGTCCCCCTCACCTCAGAGCTGAGGTACTCCTCCAGAAGCAGGCAGAGCTCTGTGTTCTGCTGGTCCAAGGTGGCCACCTCGGCCAACAGGTTGGCCCTGTGTGTCAGGACCTTGCTGGGCAAGGAGAGGGTGGCCAGTGAGCACTGGGCTTCCTCCAGCCGTGCCACCAGCACGTCCTGTCCCCCACAGAGCACTCACTAATGTTCCTCCAGTGCCACTGCCAGTGCATCCCACAGCTTCAGTGTGACCCCAGGGATCACCCATGCCAGGGATTCCCAGTATTCCCCATCCTGCGAGCTGTCCCGAACCTGCAGCATCTCCTTCCATGCTCCATCCTTCACCCTGAGGGACCTGGGGGACAGAGAACAAAGCTCTGAGCTTCACCTCTTCCTGCCTGAGGAACATCTCCACACCCTGTTGTCATTGGCACATGTTGATGGTCAGGTTGGATGGGGCTTGGAGCACCCCAGGCTGGGGGAAGTGTCCCTGACCATGGTTTGGATTGGATCTGGATCATCTTCAAGGTCCCTTCCCACCCAGCCCATTCCATCACTCCAGACCCTGTTGTGTTACCCAAGGAGCAGCTGAAGAACCAGCCACAGCCCTCCAAGCCCCAGCAGCTTTTGGAGACAAATCTGGGAGCTCCATGGAATCTCTTTTCCCCTCTCACACTTCCTTCTTTTGGCTCTTCTTTCCCCTCTGCCTTCTGTCCCCAGGAGCTGTGTCACCCAACCTCAACCTTCCCATTCCATGTCACCAACCCTCACCTTCCTCTGCCACCCCCCTGACCTCCCCCTCCCACCCCACTTAGAAAGCCCCATCCCTGCCTTGTCCTGGTCAGCACTGAGGGAAGATCAGGATGAATTCCTTGGGGTGANACGTCTCCTTCCCCCTGCAGAAGGGGGAGATGCTCAGGGTGGCAGTGAAGACCTGCAAGCAGGACTGCAGCCAGGAGAACAAGGAGAAGTTCCTGAGTGAAGCAGGTACACCACTGTCCTGGTGCCTTTTTTGGGGGCCCTCTCAGGACCCCCCAGACTCACACCAGGGGACAGATGTGGGGGGGCCTGGAGGTGTTCCCAGTGTTGGGGTGCTGGGGACAGGATGGCTCTTGGGAACCCTTTGAGGGCATCCCTGGCAGTCCCTTCATCTCCAGCTTCATGGCAGAGCTGTCCCTGTGCTCCAGGAGAAGGGTTGGGTCTCCTGGAGGGCCCCCCCAGCCCCTGCAGGGTGTCTGACATGGTGTCCCCCCAGTGCTGATGAAGAAGTTGGATCACCCCCATATCGTGAAGCTCATCGGCATCGCGGAGGAGGAGCCCACCTGGATCATCATGGAGCTTTATCCCTATGGAGAGGTCAGCAGGATCCCACCACCTCATCCCATCCCATCCCACCACCTCATCCCATCCCCTCCCATCCCACCACCACATCCTATCCCACCATTAGATCCCATCCCAACACCTCATCCCACCCCATCCCACCACCTCCTCCCATCC
>JAAWXA010000043.1:5363227-5376277 GCA_038090715.1 Florisuga fusca
AGCACTACCTGTTTTTTCATTGGGAATTGAGCTGGGGAGGAGATGACAAAGGTTTTCCTGGGCATTTTCTGGTGTGTGCTGATGACAAGGGAAGGAATGACTGAAGGCGTGTGAGCGTCTCTGGAGATGGCCTGAGGCATGGGAGTGTCTGTGCTTGGCCATTCTGGCACCATCTCCAGATGTAGGTTACAACAGGCCCGTGTGCTAGAGCTGGGGGCATGTTCCTGCAGCCCTTCCCTCGCCTGGAGCCTCTCTGCTGCAGCCCTAGGGGAGGGAAAGCAGAGAGAGCCAGGTGTGCAGGACTGCAGTTTGTCCTGCGTGGTCCCCCCCGTGTCCCCTGCACGTGCTGCTCCCCCTGTCACTGTGAACACCTCTCTCTGCAGGATCCCGTAAGCTGGAGTACAATGGGCAGACCTGGCATGAGCATTGCTTCATCTGCAGCAGCTGCCAGCAGCCCATCGGGTCACGATCCTTCATCCCAGACCAGAAGGATTATTACTGTGTCCCCTGTTACGAGAGCAAGTTTGCTCCTCGCTGCACTCGTTGCAAAAAGGTACATCTGCCAGGGGAGGTTTAGGTTGGATATTAGGAAGAAATTCTTTGCAGAGAGGGTGATCAGACATTGGAATGGGCTGCCCAGGGAAGTGGTGGATTCTCCATCCCTGGAGATATTTAAAAAGAGACTGGATGTGGCACTCAGTGCCATGGGCTGGGAACCACGGGGGGAGTGGATCAAGGGTTGGACTTGATGATCAGTTCTGTGATTCTATGACTCTTAGATTCCTTGGGTCAGTGATGGGAGCACTTCCAGCACTCCCTGCTCCTCCGTTGGGTCCTTGGCTCACTGATGGGAACGTTTCCAACATGCCCTACTCCTCGTTTAGGTCCTTGGGAGGAAGGAGAGGGGGATCCCTCATGGGCTTGGGCGTTGGGTGGTACCCTTCTCCCTAACCCCTGTGTGTCCTGGTCAGATCGAGGGGACCCAGAAGCTGCTGAACAAGGACCTGGCTGAGCTGATCACCAAGATGCGGCTGGCGCAGCAGAACGCCGTCACCTCGCTGAGCGAGGAGTGCAAGAGGCAGATGCTGACAGCTTCCCACACCCTGGCTGTGGATGCCAAGAACCTCCTGGATGCCGTGGACCAAGCCAAGGTCCAGGCCAACCTGGTGAAACTCTGCTTGGAGTGAGGGGGGCAAGGGGAAGGAGAGAGATGGAAGGAGAAGGGGGTGGGATGGAAGGAGAGACCAGGAGGAGGAGGAGGAGGAGAGAGACCACCCCACTTCCATCGTGGAGATGGGAGGAGAAGGTTGTGGAGGAGCTGGCTTTTGTGTGTCACCCGTGGCCTCGCCATCCTGCCCTCCCTGTCCCCCCTCTCCTCCTGGCTTTAGCATCGTCTCGTCGCTCTTCTCAAGGAGGGAGTGAAGTCCTGGCTTCAGAAGAAGTCACCTGGGTGACTCGTCCCTTGGCCCGGGGAGGAGCACCTGGTTGTCCCCAAGGGTGCCTGAAGATCCCTCTGGCTCAGCCAGCAGGGCCCTGTGTCCGTCCCTCCACCCATTCCGAGGACAGATGGACGTGGGTGGCACGTGACAACGAGGACCTGACCCCCGGGAGCCATGGGAGGGGGGACACTGTGGCTGGGGGAGCTGGCATCCCAGGTGCCACCACGGTGGTGGCCAGAGGGACATTGTACACGGGAGTTTATTTAAGGACAGGAGGTGGGTCCGGTGCCGGCGGCCGGAGCGTGTCCATCCCCCAGCCCCATGGAGCAAGGGGAGGGGTGGGACCCTCTGGGGACACAACCCAGGAGGACAGGGGACACCTCTGGATGAGTTGTTTTGATTTGCCCCCCCCCATCCCGAGCTGCTCTGCTGTGAGTGAGGAGGTGAAAAGCACCTCGGGGTTGGGATTTGAGTTGGAGACCTCAAGGTTTGGGCTTTTCCCCAGCATCTCCCCACCCCGCTCTTTGTCCTGGCTGAGATAAACCATGTGCAAAGTCCTGATGTGCCCGTCCTTGACTGTCACCCCCCTGCCCTAGGGACATGTCCTCCCTGTGGCAACAGCCCCAGTGGAGCTGCTGGGGTCAACCTGGCTCTGCTGCCTGACCCACTTCCCACCCATAGATCCTACAACCCACACCAGGACCTTGGATTCCTCTCTTGGTGGTCTCCATGCTGGGCACTGCTGAGGCTGCACCTCCAGTCCTGGGGTCAGTTCTGGGCCCCTGGGGAGGAGAAGGAGATTGAGGGGCTGGAGAGTGTCCAGAGAAGGGAATGGAGCTGGGGAAGGGGCTGGAGAAGATGGAGAAGGGGCTGGAGAGTAAGCAGAAGGAGCTGGAGAACAAGAAGAAGGGGCTGGAGAGTAAGAAGAAGGGTCTGGAGAAGTTGTGAGGAGCATCTGAGGGAGCTGTGGGTGTTGATCCTGGAGCAGAGGAGGCTGAGGGGAGACCTTCTGGCTCTCTGCAACCCCCTGAGAGGAGGTTGGAGCCAGGGGGGGTCGGGCNGGGGGAAAGGGGGGAGGAATGTGGGATCAATCTTTTCCTGTATATTTGTATATTTGTATAGATTTAGTCATTTTTCCTATTTATCATTCCTGTTCCATTAAAGTTGTGTAGTTTAGTTCCCAACCCATCAGTCTCTCTCCCTTCTTCTCTCTCCTTTCCTTATCAGGGAGGAGAGGGGGATTAATAGAAAAATCTGTTATTGGGTTTAATTGCTGGGACAGAGTTAAACCCTGACACACCAGGACAGGAGACCACAAGCAGGTGTGGGATGGAAAGCTGAAGCCCAGCTGTGTTCCCCACAGCCTGGAGATGAAGAGGTGATGGGTCTGGAGGAGCTGGGTCACCAGACCCCCACTGCAGTGTCACCAGGGGAAGGCACCAGCCTGGACCCCCAGAGCTCTGTGAAGATCCAGGTGTGGCAGCTGGGACCTGGAAGCCCTTTCTGTCCCTGGTTTTGTTTTTTTTTTTCCTTTAGAACATCAATTCAGCATTGCAACTGGATGAGCTTTGAGGTCCCTTTTGTCCCCAAACCATCTGGTGAGGCTCTGAGCCAGCAGCCCAGCTCTTACCTCTGCAGCTTTAGCTTTGCCTCCTCTGCCCTCCTCTTCATTTCCTCGCAGTCAGCAGCCACCTGGATGCTGGTCACCATCTGTGTGCCCTCATAGAGCAGCCTGGCCAGTTTCTGGGAAGGTGATGGGACACATCTGACACCTGGAGGCCTGGGGAGCTCTGGAGGAAGGATTACTGGAGGGGGTCTGCTCCAAGGTCTGGCTCTTACCCCCCTGCTGAGCTGCCCATGGCTCCAGAACACCCTTTCTCCCAAGCCATGGCAGGATGGATGAGCACTGGGAGGACCCCAAAGCACCCACTGGGTCCTCCCTCTCCTGGAAAGCCCTGGAGGCCACCAGCACCAAGGGGAAGGTGCTCAGAGGAACCTCTTGGTTTGCTTCCCCCACGTGTATGGGATGGGTTTAGGGGTTTGGGATGAGGTTTGGATGCACAGAGTCAGTCCCAGATCCTTCCAGTCCACGAGCTGGTTGTTACTGGGAGGTCACATCCCCAGGATCCAGCCCAAGAGACTGGTGAGCAGTTGATAAGTTCTGCTCTGTCATGGTTGGAGCCAGGGGGGGTCGGGCTCTGCTCCCCAGGAACAAGGGATGGGACAAGAGGAAGGGCCTCAAGTTGTGCCAGGGGAGGTTGAGGTTGGAGCTGGGGAACAATTTCTCAATGCCTGGAAAGGGTTGTCAGGGCCTGGCCCAGGCTGCCCAGGGCAGGGCTGGAGTCCCCATCATGCCTGGAGGGGTTTCAGAGCCTGGAGATGTGGTGCTGAGGGACAGGGGGTGGTGCTGGGTTGATGGGTGCAGCTGATGATCTCCAAGGTCTTTTCCAACCACAACAATTTGATGTTTCTGTCCGATGCTCCCACCCTGTGCTGGTGAAGGTATCTGCACCTTTGCTCTTCAAAAATACCATCCTGAAACCATGCTGGAGGCTGCTGGGAAATGGTTTATGAGGGACAGCACAGCCATGAAGATGGGTTCCCCTCCTGGGGGGGGGTCTAGGGCTGCACAATGAGGGGTGCAGCACCCCCAGGACATGCATCTCCCTCCACGGCACCCTTTTTTTCTGGAGTGTTTCACTCCTGAAAGGATTTCTCTGGAACCCCTCAGACTGTGTCCAGCACCACGATGAGGGGGTCTCCAGGAGAGGAAAACATTGGAGGAAAAACTTGGTGGCTTTTAGAGCATGGGAGAGGAGAAATGTCCTGAAGCCATGGATCCTTGGGAGTGTAGACAAGTTGGCCATGAGGAACTGGGTATGAGAAGTTGGCCATGAGGAGTTGGGTATGAGGAGATGGCCATGAGGAGCTGGGTATGAGGAGTTGGCCATGAGGAGTTGGGTATGAGGAGTTGGCCATGAGGAGCTGGGCTGCAGCCCCAGCAGAGCCAGGGGGGGTGGGATCTGACAGGGGATGGAGAGGAGGATTTGGGTTATCCCAGTTTTCCCCTTCCAAGCCACCCACATTTTGGGGTGAAATGGACCATCTGGAGAGTTGTCACCCGGCCCACACTGTGCACGACTGTGGTCCTGAGCCCCTCTGCAGTCAGGATGTGTCCTACAGCAGCTCTGAGAGGTGCCACCTTCCCTCCCAGCTGGTTGGAGACACAACCAGATGCAGCTCTTGGGTTTTGGGTTGGACTCGCAGCAGCTTTAGGAAGCAGGAACCTCTCCTGGGTGCCTCCAGCCTGCACTCCAGCAAGGGAGAAGCTGCACCAGGGCCTCCTTGGTGGCTGTCACCACCTGCAGGGTGGCGAGCAGGCAGCTGGCCCTCCCCAGCTCACCCCTTGGCACGGACAGGGTTTCACCCAACATTTTCCATCTGGGAATCCCCTCTGGTTGCACCCGTGTCCTCCTCAGGAGAGGGGAGGGTCCAGCTGGATGTGGTCACGGCCGTGCCCACTCCCTGGGAGGAGGGAAAGTGCATCTCCTGCTGCCATCCCCACCACAGCCTGGCCCAGCCCAGCCCCTAGATCATCCCTGCCAGGTAGGGAGGGAGGAAGAGCCCCATGGTGCCCAGCAAGCAGACGATGATGAACATCCAGAGGAAGATGCGGTCGATCACCATGGCAACGTACTTCCAGTCCTCCTTCACCTGCCGGGGGGAGAGGGACCATGAGTGGGAGCAGAAGCTTCACTGCCCCCCCCAAGGACCCTGTGGGGTTAGGAGACCACCCAGGGCTTCCAACTGCATCTGCTGTTTGCTTGGGGGGGAGGAGATGTCTTGGGAAATCCCTGGAGAAGGAGGGCTGGGAGATGGATGGACCTCTCGGGGGGATGGACATCTCCAGGGGAGCTGCTCAGGGCAGGGCAAATCCCACCCAGGGTTTTCTGCCTAAATCCCATCTGGCTAAGAGCAGGGGTGCAGCACCCGAGCAGGGTCCCAGCAGGGCAGGCTGGGCCATCTCTGCTCTCCAAGGGCAGGAGAAAGATCTCCAACATCCCCACAGCCAGCGGGAGCTGGAGGAACCATCAGGTGACCCCAGGGACTGGGCATCTCCCAGCAGGTGGTGGTTGATCTTCCCCCCAGCTTTGGGTCCTCAGCAACGGGGGCCCCAGGACCGACCCCTCCATGGAGGTACAAGTGGTAGAAGGCATCAGCCAGGGTGGACGAGCCCCCCTCACCCCCCAAAGCCTCGGGGACACCCACCCACCCACTCACCGAGAAGTCGGCGTCCTCTGCTCGCAGGTGGTCTGCGATGTACTGAACCCCTTCCAGGGCCTTCAGGATGCTGGGGGACAACACCAAGCCCTGGGCTGAGCCCACCTCCTCCTCTTCCTCCCCCTCAGGGGGTACCCGGGGGGCTGAGCCCCCCGACATCTTCCCGTCTTGGTGCCCACAGCCATACTGGCACTGGGTGCCCTTGGAGCCCTCCTGGGACAGGCGGTTGGGGTAGGTCTTCTCCTTCTCTTCTTCCTCCTCCTCCTCTTCTTCTTCTTCTTCCTCTTCCTCCTCCTCCCACTTGTCATCCACGTCGGTCTCCAGCCAACAACGAGAGGTGCTGAGCCTGGTCCCGGGGAGGTCATACTGCCCGGGGGTCCCCTCGGGGGGAGGAAGAGCTGGAGGTCTCTTCATGAAGAGCCAGCGAGGGATGAAGTTGAGGAAGAAGCTGCGAACCCAGCAGGGCATGGTGTGGGTGCTGGGGGAGCGGTGGTGGACGTTGAGGACGAAGACGGTGATGATGATGGAGAGCGTGACGAAGATCATGGTGAAGAGGAGATACTCCCCGATGAGAGGGATGACCAGGGAGGTGGAGGGGATGATCTCCGTGATGAGCAGCAAGAAGACGGTGAGGGAGAGCAGGACGGAGATGCAGAGGGTGATCTTCTCCCCACATTCAGAGGGCAGGTAGAAGACCAGCACGGTCAGGCAGGAGATCAGCATGCAGGGGATGATGAGATTGATGGTGTAGAAGAGGGGGAGGCGTCGGATGACGAAGAAGAAGGTGATGTCGGGGTAGATCTCGGAGCAGCAGTCGTACTTCTTGGAGGTGTAGGTGGCGATGGCGTTGATGATGGCCCACTCCCCGCTCTCCCAGTAATCCTTCAGGTCCACGTGGTGGTCCATGTTCTCCAGGTCGATCTTGGCCTTGTCGTAGGACCAGGAACCGAACTTCATCTTGCAGTTCTGCTGGTCGAAGGGGAAGAAGGTGACGTCGATGCTGCAGGAGCTCTTGTAGATGGCGGGTGGGACCCACTTGACCTTCCCGTTGGAGAAGAGGTGGGCCTTGGTCATGTGGGTCACAGCAAACTCCCCGTCAGCACTGCAGGGAGGGGAGGTGGAAGGTCAGAGGGAGATAGATGAAGGGTTCCCACCAGGAAGGAGGAGCAGGAGCTCCATCAGCTGGTGTGGGGAGTCTGGATGTGAGGCTGTGGCCCCATCACCCAGCCCTGCGTGGTGTTGGGTTCATCCTCCCGGGCACCAGCCAGAGCATGGAGATGGGTGGGAACACGAGGATCAGCCGTGGGGAGAGGGGGGCAGATTGATCTGCATTGGGATGAGGGGTAGGACTGGGACTGGCAGCACCAGGGAGCTACTGGGATGGGATGGGGTGGGATGGGATGGGATGGGATGGGATGGGATGGGGTGGGATGGGATGGGATTCTCACCCTGGCTCAGGTGCTGTGCACACCCAGGAGCAGCTCTCCTTGCAAAACCTCCTTCGGTTTTATTTTTGGGGGATGTTCCCCTGGCACAGACTCTGTAAATCTGTCACCAGGCTCACCGAGGAAAGAGCATTTGGGATGCTCTGGCACATCCATAATAAATATAATTACACTAGCAGTAGGTGCCTGGCACTGATGAGTGCTTTGCAGCCACGACCTAATTAATCTTCATTATATTGCAGTGTGAGAGATGAACATTTTCCTCCTCTGCATAAAAACCTGCTGCTCAAGGCACTCGGGGAGCCTCTTGGCACAAAAGCAGCACAGCTCCAGGAGAGGTTCCTTCTTTGTGGAGGCCAGGGCAGTGTCAGGATGTCTGTGTTCCCACTCTGACCTGCCCCTGGGATGGCAGGGACACAGGGACACAGGGACAGGGACACACGGACACACGGACACAGGGACAGGGACACAGGGACAGGGACAGGTCCCCAGCCACTGGAAACCCTTCCAACCCCACTCTGTGCTCTCCAGAAGCTGAGTGCTTGGGAAGTTTCTGAGCTGCCAGATCAGATGCACAAAATGCCACTTGCTTTTTTTTTTTTTTCCACCTTCCAGACACTGATGGGGACCTGGTCTCTCTGCCATTGTGACTCCTTCTTATTTAAAAACCAGAATGTTGATGTTAGCAGCTGCCCTCTGTCAGGCCTCCTTGTCAGGCCAGCCCAGAATGTGCTTTTCCCCTCCAGTGCTTTCATTACGTGTCCAGCTCCTCCAGGAACTGGGAATTCAAACTGATTTATACAGACCCATAATGTAATTTTTACAGCTTTCTACCCGCGAGATAATTGCACTCCCCAGGACCGGGCAGCAATTAAAAATACATTTTTATCAAGTGACACGACTCCAGCTCCTTCTCATCCTTGGGTTTGGGTTTTGCTGCTTGAGCTGTGTGTGTCTGGGGGCTGAGGGGAGGCAGAGGAGCCCGGGATGAGGGCTGGGAGCCATGGCTTTGCTTTCCCCGGGAGCTGCTGCTGGGGAATTCTGTCCTGGTGGCTGTCCTGGAGGAAGGAGCAGAGCACAGCTGAGAGCTTTGTGCCTGGGGCAGCACCCAGCAGGTCCCTGCACACCTTTCCTCAGGGTCACACCCAGGGAAATGCCTCTTTTCCTACCAGGGTGTTTTATCTGAGAGAGGCAGGAGGGATCAGATCTAAACCTGGAGGCACTGGCAGCAATCCCAGGAAACCTGGAGCCTCCTGCACCCCATGCTGGGCTGTGTCCCTGCTCTGAGCCTCACCCCTGGCACACCTCAGGGCACAGCACAGGGTTGTGCTGGCTCCTGCCAGCATCTCTGCAGTGCTGCTGGAGCAGGGCAGGTACAGAGAGCAGTGGGACAGGCAGGCAGGGGCCTTCAGCCAGTTGAGGGAAAAGTCTGGACACTCAAAGTCCACCCAAAGGAGGTTTTTTTTTTACTTTCTCCAGCACAGCATTTGTGCAGCTCTTGAGTTTGTGTGTTTCTGGCACTCGACAGTCTTCAAACACCCTGAAGTAGAAGCAGATGCTTTTCCCAGAGCTCATGGCCTCAGCAAAAGCCACCGTGGCTCCACCAAAGGGTCTATGGCCTCCTGCTTGCCCTATCATTACTAAAAAGTATGGTGTTTTTTTTTTCATGGTAGTTGGGGAAACAATATTTAAAAATAAATGAATAAATAAATCAGTTATTGTTCTGGCAGCATTCTGCCTATTTATTTTGTTTTCTGTGAAGACAGCCAGCCACCATTCTGCAGCAGAGAGCAGCAGGGCTCAGCTGCATCACAGTCACAGAACTGGCTGGGTTGGAAGGGACCTTCAAGCTCCTCCAGTCCCAACCCCATGGGCAGGGACACCTCCCCCAGCCCAGGGTGCTCCCAGCCCCATCCAACCTGGGCTGAGACACTGCCAGGGATGGGGCAGCCACAGCTTCNTCGGGCTGCCCCATCTGGGCAGCATCACTCACTTGTTGTAGAGCACGATGTCAGGGATCCAGATCATCTCAGAGGGCACCCGGATGGAGGTGACATTGTCAAACTCTGCCGGGTCCCAGCGCAGTTTGTAGTCACTCCACTCCTGGGGGGACACGTGGAGGGAGAGGTGGGACCCTCCTGCCCCACACCTCCTCTCCCTCCTCCTCGACCAGAAGGACAACACCAAGGAGATGCCACCAAGCCCCCTCCAGCAGGGTCTCTCTGCCCTGGATGCTGTTCCTTGGAGCACCCTGGGCTGGGGGAGGTGTCCCTGCCCATGGCAGGGGTGGCACTGGGGGAGCTTTGAGGTCCCTTCCCACCCAAACCAGCCTGGTGGCCTTTGATTCCTTCCTTGACATCCTCCTGCCCTTGCCCTGGGGTGGGAACAGACTCCTACCTGCTTCAGCCAAACATTGGTGGTCATCATCTGGTTCTTCTCATCCTGGGTTGGGAAAGAGGGAGAGGTGAGAGGAGAAGGTGAGGGGGTTTGGTCCCATCTCTGTGTCACCCCCTCAAAACACTTTCTGCCTTCCACCTCGGGGGGGGGTTCAGCTCCTGGAAGCAACCAGAGGCCCAAAGAGAGACTTGGAGACATCTGCTCACTAGATGGCAGCAAGAAATAGCGTATGGCAGTGTGGGGACACCGGGATGGACCGGTCTGGTTCTGGGGTCCCCATCAGCAGAAGGACCCGGAGCTGTTGGAGCCAGTCCAGAGGAGGCCCTGGAGCTGCTGGGAGGGCTGGAGCAGCTCTGCTCTGGAGCCAGGCTGAGAGAGTTGGGGGTGTTCAGCCTGGAGAAGAGAAGGCTGCAACGGGGAGACCTTAGAGCACCTTCCAGTGCCTGAAGGGGCTCCAGGAAAGCTGGGGAGGGACTGGGGACAAGGGCCTGGAGGGATGGGAGCCTGGAGGGGGAAGGGTTTCCAGCTGCAAGAGGGGAGATGGAGAGGAGATCTTGGGCAGGGAGAAATTCTTGGGTTGGACTTGGTGCTCAGAGGTCCTTTCCAACCATGACCATTCTGTGATTCCCAGATCTGGGACATGGGTTAGTGGTGGGCTGGGATAAGGTGATGTCCTGGATGGACTGGAGTGGGACAGGACAAGGGGGAAGGGTTTCCAGCTGCAAGAGGGGAGATGGGGATGAGACCTGAGGGAGAAATTGTTTGGGGTGAGGGTGCTGAGCCCCTGGTTGCCCAGGTTGCCCAAGGAAGCTGTGGCTGCCCCATCCCTGGCAGTGTCTCAGCCCAGGTTGGATGGGGCTTGGAGCACCCTGGGCTGGGGGAGGTGTCCCTGACCAGGGGGGCTTTAAGGTCCATTCCAACCCAAACCAGTCTTGGATTCTACATGAATCTATGCCTCAATCTTTGTTTCTTGTTACTGGGATGTTTCCTGGGTTGACCTGGCTACATGTATGTGTCAGCTCTGGGAGGCATCTGATGTTTTTCCTTGTGTTGTTTGGCCACAAAGAGAGGGAATCAATATCCCAGTATTCTCTCTTCTGCTGGAGTAAATGCAAGGCAAGGAGGTCTCATGCTACCTTACCTTGTCCTCAGTGTCTTCTGCTCCCCATGTTTCTGGGGGACTCTGGGGAGGAGGGGATGGGGGTGTGACATCTGGCAGCAGCTCACTCCCCAGGTTTTCTGGGCCACTTTGGGCTCCTGCAGCTGAGGCAGCAGCTTTAATTTGTTGCCTGGGCACCCCTCTCCTACCATGGGTGTTAAGGGCTCAGATGACCCATCAAGAGTTGAATGGAGTGAATGTTTTTTCTCTTTTAGCAAGGGGAAAAACCCCACTACATTGAGGGGAGGTTTAATTACCATTTTATACAGTATATCCAAAATGATTAAGAACTTTAGTTTTGCTTTCCCCACTCAGGACATTTTTCTTTTTCTGGAGAGGGATCAGTGCCTTTGTAATCTACTTTCATCACAGAAGTACTCAAATGAGGAGCTGAGTTTTATGTTGGTGTCCCTCTTGTCACACATTGCCTTAAAAAATCAATTCATCTGTGGCCTCAAACACCAGATCAATTTTTTTTTGTGCAGTTGGAATTCATGCAGTGGAAAATGAAATTAATTTTCACTACCTATAGATGCTGGTACCCCATCACAAACACAGGGTTTTAACTGAGGTTTGTGCATTGATCAGGCCAGACCTTTACCTCATATATATTATTTTTAATAGAAGTGTAGCACAATTTTACATCAAGATAAGATGCAGAAATAAAAGGGAGAAAATCAAGGAAGTGTCACACAATCCAATCATAAAATAACCACGTTGTCATCTCTTCTGCTGGGGTTGGGACTGTGTTGCTTTCTCTGCCTCTGGTGGTACCAAGAGTGGTTCTACCAACATCAATTTGATGCTGAGGGGACAGAGCCTTGGAACAGAGAGCTGAGTTTTTGGCAATGTTGGGCTTCAAGAGGGGAATTTAGGGAAAAAAGATTCCATGTGCTCCTGTTGCTGTTGTCATCTTCATCTCTAATAATTCAACAATTAACAAGTTCTTGGTGCTGGATTGTTTTTTTCAGTCAACAGTCCTGACCCAGTGGTTACCTTTCCAGGTTTCTCTCTTTCTAACCTCAGCTATGACTGATGTGAGGTGAAAAGGAAGGCAAAAGGAAAAGAAGTTTGAGGAGTCTCTGACTGCTGCTACACATTCTTGGCCTGCAGGCACCTCCTTGTTTTCTTCTCTACAAGGAGATTCTTGAAGTTTTGTTCCTCTTGGAAATGGCAAAGACAAACTGGGACACAGTGACCTGGCCCAGTCTGAAATGATGTCTCAGAACAGGGATGAATTTGGCTACAAAGTGAAGGAGATACTCAGCAAAGTCTGCCTCCCAGGCTGGTTGTACTGTACATTTCTTTTAGGAAAAGTATGGTCAAGTCCAGTGGTTCAAATGGTCAAAGAATCTTTTCTCACCCAGAGAAACAGGCTGCATCAAGCAGAAATTTCAAAGAAGTGGAAGAAAATGTTCATTGTCATCTTCCCAAGATAAGGAAAGGTGTCTGCTTTCTTGGGATGGCAGAATATGGTGTTGAAAGCTTTTACCTCTCTTTTTTAGCCCCCTAAGTGAACTGTGGCAGGTGGTTTAATCCTGGAAAGGTTTATTGAGCTGGACCACGAAGTCACATTTTCCTGCCAAGTGAAGTAAGTCCTGAGTTAAGATTAATTTTACCTAAATCCAAACATAAATAGAGTCTCCACAATTTTCACCAATGCCTCGGGGCTGGACCAGCTGATGGGAGACACAGCTCATTTAGATAATAAAGAGAAAAAATCAAGAGAAATAATCTGTTTATAATTGCTACCATAGTAGGAATCCTCAAGAAGTGAAACTGAGCAGTATGAATGATCTTTGCTTGTGATCTGATGCTCATCATTTCCCCCCAACTGTGGCTTCACCAGAGGAAGAGACCTTAGTGCCACCTTGCTAGGAGTGAGGGTGGTGCTCCCCACTTCTCTTTCCCATGTTATTTAGAGGGGTGGGTGTGGATAGCACCTTTGCAAACTCTGGTTTTGAATCAGAAAATTCACTTTCTCAGTGAGAACTCAGTTTGGTGATGGATGCTGAATATCCATCCTGTCTTGCTTGGCCATCGTTGTCATGTACCCCAGGTAGATTCCTCAGCCCAGAGATAAAAATAGAGAAAATTGATACATGGAAGGTGTTGAAACATATAAATCCAGCTATGGAGTCTGTTTACAAGTGACTTAACCAGCAGATTGCACTGGGCCTGTGTGGTGTCTGCTTCATTCTGTTACCTGCTTCTTTGTGCTTGACCTCATCTAAACACTTACAAGGCCAAGTGCCGGGTCCTGCACTTTGGCCACAACAACCCCATGGGGAGCTCCAGGCTGGGCACAGAGTGGCTGGAGAGCAGCCAG
>JAAWXA010000043.1:5376419-5400919 GCA_038090715.1 Florisuga fusca
TGGGATGGGATGGGGTGGGATGGGGTGGGGCACTCACCACATCAATCAGCTGTGCTATGGAGAGCCCAAACCTGACGATGACCACGTCGGAGGTGTTGGGCACCGGCCGGGACCAGCGGTTGTAGGCACTGAAGAGGTGCTTGAAGAGCCTGTCCTCAGCGTGGCTGCCAGGATGCTCCCTCCGGCGACCCTCTGACCTCCCCCCTGGTATGGGGGACACGTTTTGGGTGGGCAGAGGTGCTAAACCCCACCCTTTGTGGGACTCAAACCCCCCTGTGCTCCTCCCCAGGCCTGGTGTGAGCTCTGCCTGGCCATGCTGGCTGAGAAATCCCCCCCTTGGATGGCCAACATCCTTCTCCCTGTCCCTTCCGACTGCTCTTACTGGTGCTAACTGGTGCAGCTCTACAAGGCTGAGGTTGACTTTGGTCCTTGGGATCTCTGCAGCCCCCCCAGGGCCATCCCCAGGGTTGGAGACAGGGCTGGGATGAGCCTGAAGCTCTCTGCTCTGCCTGGAAAACGTTGGTGACCATCTTTGGGGACCCCAGGTTGTGTCCTTGGCCCTTCTGCCTCGCTGCAGAGCTCCAGAAATCCCCACCAGCAGCTGAGGAAGGCCGAGGGAGGGAGGGGAGAGCTTCACCTGGTGATGTTCCAGCAAAAAGCTGCCCCATGGGTGGCTCTGCCCTCCCCAGAGCGTGTCCCAGGCCCCTGCCAAGCTCTCCCCATCAGGCCAGGGGAGGTTTTTTGTTGTCAGTTTTCTCTCTGTTTCGTTGTTGGTGTGTTTTGGCCAGGGCTGAGGTGCTGGGGCAGCCCTGGGGGTCTCACCCCAGGTGAAGGGACAAGCCAGGTGCCCAGCTGGTGCTGGGAGGTCTCAGGTTGACAAGGGGTGGGAGGAAAATCCAGGCTTGTTCCATCCCTCCAGCATTTTCCGCTGGCACAGGGGGGATTTGGGGTCCCAAAAGAACATCCCCTAGAGGGGAGGGGAGGACCCAGAGGAGACCACCCCCCACCCAAGCATCTGGGTGGTGTCAGGGTGCTCTGAAGGACACCAACCCCACCCTAAGGTGCCATGGGGGGGAGGACACCATGCCAGCGTGGGGATGCTGGGAGGCTGCCTGGGGGTTAACTGGGAGACAACTGGTTTTCCATGGACCACAGCTCCTTGTCCCCTCCCCAGATTCCCCAGCACACCCTCCCAGGGTGACACCCATGGAATGACAAAGCTCCAGTGAAGGAAATGTGGGCACCCTGGGGAAAGCCAGAGCTCTCCTCACCTGCCTGGAAGGTGACCAAGCACCACACGACGAGGGGGATGATGCCATGGGACAGCTGCCCCATCCTCCTTGTCCCCTCTGGACCCCCTCCCTGGAGCAGCTGGTGGAGCCCCCCAGGAGGAAGCAGGTGATGAGCTGAGAAGGTGGTTGGAGAAGAGGGTCAGCAGGAAAAGCCACCACAGGGGACTTCCAAGGGGGTGTCCTGGATGTCCCCACTGTTAGCAAGCTCTGGAGCAGCCATGGATGGAGCTGGAGGTTTCTGGAGACCCTCAGCAGGGACACAGCCAGGCCAGGGGGGGTGTGTGCTCCAGAATCTTCTGCTGAGCCCCAAATTTCATCCCTGGAAAGACAGGGGCACTGTCACCACCCAGGGAAGGGAGGTGACAGTCCCACTGTGGTCCCCTCGGAGCAGTTCCCAGCCATCAGCAGGGCTTGGAGCTGGGCCAAGCTGCCACCCAAAGCATCTGCCAGCTGGGTGGTGACTCTGGGCACTGCTGGTGGCAGCCAGACCCTGGAGTTAAAGCATTGGAGAGCCCAGGTCTGTCCCCAGGGTGGGGTTCATGGCAGAGTTAGAGCCTGGAGCCCCAAATCTTCCTGGGGTGACCAGGAATGAACTGGTTTCACCCATCCTTCTGCCCTCCCTGACCCGAAGCTGTGTCCCGTGTCCTGAGGGAGGGGGAAACAGCTCAGCTGCTCCCAGCAGGCTCCAGGGGCTGTTTTTTTCCAGGAGCATTCACTTCTGAGAAGAGGGATCTTCCTGAGGTCACCTTCATCCCTCCATCCCTCCATCCCTCCATCCCTCCATCCATCCATCCATCCCTCCATCCATCCCTCCATCCATCCCATCCCTTCCTCCCTTTCTCCCTCCACCCCTCATCCATCCCTCCATCCCTCCATCCCATCCCTTCCTCCCTTTCTGCCTCCACCCCTCATCCATCCATCCATCCATCCATCCATCNCATCCCTCCTTTCACCCACCCACCCCCTGCTCTTTCCTTCCCAGCTCCCAGGAAGGGCAGGAATCCCTCCCTCTGCCTCCAGAGACCCCCAGACCCTTGTCCTGCTTCAAGGTGACTCCTGCACACCCAGCTCCCCCCTCCCCTCTCCAGGAGGAAATTCCTTCCACCCCCCAGAAAAAAGGAACTTCCCAACCTGGACCAGGAGCTCCTCAGGCTGAATTCCTCCTTGGGCTGGGGAACCCTCGGAGCCTTCCTGACCTTCTCAGCATCTTCTCTGCAGGGGGACGGGAAATGGGAGGAGGAACCAGGCTGGGAAGAAAATGATGGATTTGCTTCTCCTGAAAGAGGAGAGAGGGGATGGGGGTGCTGGGAGAGCTGCTCCACGGCCCTTGGGTCTGCTGTGCCTCCAGCAGCCCCATCCCACCCTTCCCAGCAGGACCTGCCGGGGGGACAGGGCCCTGATGGACACTTTATTCCTCCTTTCCCTACACCCAACCCACAGCCATGAGGGGTTCTCTGCCTGGGGAAAAAAAATAATATATATATATATATATATAGGAAAAAATAAAAAGGAGGAAAAAAGTAAAACTTGGAATATAAGAAAAATATAGGGAAAAAGTTCAAAATAGAAGAAAAAATAGAAGGAAAAATTAAGGATAGAAGAAAAAATTAAAATAGAAAAGATAGAGGGAAGAAAGAAAAATATAGGGAAAACATTAAAAATCGAAGGGGAAAAATATTTTTAGAATTGAAATGTAAGGAAAATAAAAACGTTTAAAAATAGGAGATAAAATTAAAATATAAGAAAAATATAGGGAATACTTTAAAAATTGAAGGGGAAAATACAAACAGTAGGAAAAATTGAAAGATCAGAAAAATATAAGAAAAAGTTTAAGATAGAAGAAAATTATTCGAAAAGAATATAGGAAAAAATATAGGGAAAAATATAAATTAGTATGATAATATAATAAATAATAAATGTAATATAATATAATAATAAAATATAAGGGAAAATATAAGAATAAGTTTAAAAATGAAGAAAAATAATCAAAACCAGGAGACGGAACTTAAAATATAAGAANGGAAAGGATGCTCCAGGAGATCCGGTCCCACCAAATGAAGGGAAGAGGGACAAGGATGAGTCAGGAATTCTTCCTGGGAATCTTTTTGTTTGGTTTTTTTTCAGACCCTTTGGGATGTCCCAAGAGCTGGATCCTGGCACAGCTGAGGGTGGTGGCACTGGGCTGGGGACACGTGGTGGTGGCTCTGGGCTGGGGAGATGTGGTGGCATCAGGCTGGGAACACTTGGTGGCACTAAGTTGGGAACACTTGGTGGCACTGGGCTGGGGACATGTGGTGACACCAGGCTGGGAAGAGTTGGTGGTACTGGGCTGGGGACATGTGGTGGCACTGAGATGGGAACACTTGGTGGCACCAGGCTGGGGACACACGGTGACTCCAGGCTGGGGACACTTTGTGGCACTGAGCTGGACACGTGTGGTGACACCAGGCTGGGAACACTTGGTGGCACTGGGCTGGGGACATGTGGTGACACCAGGCTGGGAAGAGTTGGTGGTACTGGGCTGGGGACATGTGGTGGCACTGAGATGGGAACACTTGGTGGCACCAGGCTGGGGACACACGGTGACTCCAGGCTGGGGACACTTTGTGGCACTGAGCTGGACACGTGTGGTGACACCAGGCTGGGAACACTTGGTGGCCCTGGAGTGGGCACAAGAGGTGGCATCAGTCTGGGAACATGAAGTGGCACTGGGCTGGACAAACGTGGTGGCACCAGGTTGGGCACCTGTGGTGACACCAGGCTGGGAATAGTTGGTGGCACCAGGCTGGGGACACACGGTGACTCCAGGCTGGGGACACTTTGTGGCAGTGGGCTGGGGACATGTGGTGACACCAGGCTGGGAACATGAGGTGGCAGTGGGCTGGACACCCCTGGGTGGCCCTGAGGTGGTNGCTGCTCTGCAGCTTCACAGAGGATTCCCACTAAGAAAACAACTAAGATACATTCAAAGGTGGCAATTTTTGTGCTGATGGGTTGAAGGGGTGTGGGGCTGAGGAGCTCGGGGTCCCTGGTCATGGAGCTGAGAAGGTCCAACTGAACCAGGGCTGGGATGAGCTGGGGAAAAGCAAGGAGAAGGCAAAGCAGGGCTGGGAAAGGGTAAGGCTGCCACCTAGAAATACATCAGACATAAATACAGCAGGAGAGGAACACCAAGGAGGGGGCAGAGCTGTTGAAATGAAAGATCAAACGTTGGCTTGAGAGAAAATCCACCAGGAATGACACCCAAGCTGGAAATGAGGTGGTTGCCACCCAGCCTGGGGAGGTTGCCCAGCAGCCTCCTCAAGAGGATGAGGACCCAAGAGGGATTCAAGGTGTAAATGTTCAGCCTGGGGACTGCAGAATAGGGTTAGAGCCCATGGGGGGATGCTGGGATCAGGCAGCACAAATCCTGGGCTGGGTCTGGGGATGGAGCTGGGTGAGATTTCACAGCGAGGAGAATGACTCAGTGGGGAGCAGGTTTCTATAAACAACCTCCTCCTGCTGTGCCACCAGCTCCCTTCTCATCCAGAAAATTGCTGCAGACAGCACCTGCTGATGAAGCACGAGCCCAAGGGGCCTTTCTCCTGAGCAGAGAGAGGCAGAGGTGTCTCACTGCCATTACTCACCTCTCCAGAAAAGCCCATGAGTTCTGCTCTGCCTCTGCCCCCTGAATGCCATCCCCCTTGGGAAGGCACCAAGGGAAAAAACAAACCATCACCAGACCTCATCTGGACCCTCACTGAAACCACGCACTGCTTCCTGAGCCCCCAGCAGAGGGAACACCCATCCCTCCTCCAGGACCACCTCTCCTGGAGAAGAGAAAGCTCCAGAGAGACCTCTGAGCACCTTCCAGTGCCTGAAGGGGCTCCAGGAAAGCTGGGGAGGGACTGGGGACAAGGGCCTGGAGGGGTGGGAGCCTGGAGGGGGAAGGGTTTCCAGCTGCAAGAGGGGAGATGGAGAGGAGATCTTGGGCAGGGAGAAATTCTTGGGTTGGACTTGGTGCTCTCAGAGGTCCTTTCCAACCATGACCATTCTGTGATTCCCAGATCTGGGACATGGGTTAGTGGTGGGCTGGGATAAGGTGATGTCCTGGATGGGACAGGACAAGGGGGAAGGGTTTCCAGCTGCAAGAGGGGAGATGGAGAGGAGATCTTGGGCAGGGAGGGAGAAATTGTTTGGGGTGAGGGTGCTGAGCCCCTGGTTGCCCAGGTTGCCCAAGGAAGCTGTGGCTGCCCCATCCCTGGCAGTGTCTCAGCCCAGGTTGGATGGGGCTTGGAGCACCCTGGGCTGGGGGAGGTGTCCCTGACCATGGCAGGGGTGGCACTGGGGGGGCTTTGAGGTCCCTTCCCCCCCAAACCACTCTGGGACTCCCTGATCCACAACCTCCCCCCCAAACCAACCTGTGGTCCAGACACCAGATAGACCCAGTGCTCCCAGTACAAACCAGCACTGAGGCCACACACAGATGGCTGCTGGCTCAGCAGCCTGGGTGCCAGGAGGACATCACCTTTGTTCCCCCAGGCTTCAGATTTCCCCTCCTTTCATCCCTGTGCCCGACACGTTCCCAGCTCTTTTCTGAGCACAAAGAGCTCCCCAAATCCATGGGGATCACCTCCCCAGTTGGTTCATTGTCCAAAACTGCTGACAGCCCCTGTGTCCACACGTTCACTGAGGAACAGCTGAACTGAAGGGATGGCAGCAGGGATCAGAGAGCACCCAGCACAGGCAGAGTGCAGGGTCCCCCAAAAACCTCACCCCTGGCAGGACACAAGAGGGGACACCAGAAATCCTCCCCTGAAGTCACTTCTGTGTCCTCTCCCAAGACATTTTCCTGGCCTGGCAGTGTGCAGGGACGTGGGGAGGTGACAAGAAATGGTGGAAAGGCAAAGACATGGAGCTCCACTCACCGAGTTGGTCCCCAGGATCTGCAGGTTGGGTTTCTCTGACTCCAGCAGCTTTGCCACCATCTTCAGGAAGCTCTCCACAAAGAGGTTGATGCTCTGGCAGTGGCAGGCCATGAGGAGCTGGTCCAGGGCCTCCATGGCAATGCAGACATACCTGGGGGCAAGCAGGAGCCAGGGTCACCCCAAGAACAACACGTGTCCACGGCCATCCCACCTCCAACCTTCTCCCAAACCAGGGACCTTCTGCCTCGGGAGAAAAGTCTTACACCCCAAATATCCTTGGGAGATAAAAAAGAGCCCAAGAAAAATGAAATCATAAAAATAAAAATAATATTTAACAAAATAAATATAATAAATAATAATAAGAAATAAAATAATAATAATAATAATACAAATATAAAAATAAAATTCAGAAATGTCCTTGGCTGCTCCCAGCAGCTCTTTTCCTAGCAAAGACACAGCTGCTTCAGGACCAAGGCTGCCAGCAACATCTTGCATCTCCCTCCATGCTTCTCCTGGGCTTCTCTTGCCCTTGAACTGATCCTTCCACCCCAGGAGAGAGCATTTGGCTTCCCACAGGGTGGGCTCGGTGTCAAATGGAGTTTTTCCCCTACACCAACCTGGTACTGGCCTGTCTCCAGGAGGGACAGGATGAGTAGAACGAGACTGATGTGCTCCAGAAAAGCTTAAATGGATAAAAAATAAAATAAAGCAATTGTGCAAAGAAAGTTCCCATCACTCCTGGAGCTCCTGGGGGCAGGAGAGTTTCCTGCAGACCAGGATGGGTCATTCTCACCCCAGGATTACCCCTGTCCCCAGCCCTCCTCCAGCCACCCAGTCTGGCTCTGTGTCCTGAACGAGGAAAGGAGAAGCCCAGAAGATGGTTCAGATACAGGGATGCATCCATGAGAGGTCCTTGGGCCAGGCAGGAAGAGAGCACATCCCTTCAGGAGTCCTGCTGACCAGGCTGAGCTCACCCACAGACCACCTTGGGCAGCAGAATCACAGAACCCCAAAATGGTTTGGGTGGGAAGGGACCTCAAAACCCCCCCAGTGCCACCCCTGCCATGGTCAGGGACACCTCCCCCAGCCCAGGGTGCTCCAAGCCCCATCCAACCTGGGCTGAGACACTGCCAGGGATGGGGCAGCCACAGCTTCCTTGGGCAACCTGGGCAACCAGGGGCTCAGCACCCTCACCCCAAACTATTTCTCCCTCCCCAAGATCTCCTCTCCATCTCCCCTCTTGCAGCTGGAAACCCTTCCCCCTCCAGGCTCCCATCCCTCCAGGCCCTTGTCCCCAGTCCCTCCCCAGCTTTCCTGGAGCCCCTTCAGGCACTGGAAGGTGCTCTAAGGTCTCCCCGTTCAGCCTTCTCTTCTCCAGGCTGAACACCCCCAACTCTCTCAGCCTGGGACCCAGATGGTGGCTGCACTGCTGCAAACTCCAACAAGAAGCTTTTTCCCCTGTTGGCAGTAAAGGTAACAAGAAGATGACACCTGACAAGCCCTGGAATCAAAGCCACCTTCATCTCTGAGTCACCCACGTGGCTCCAGCCGACCCTGACTGACAAACAAAAGGTTGCTCCAAACCTATTTCAGGCATTTCAAAGTGAAGACTTTGAAGATGAGATGCTGCTCCAACCCAATTTCCTGACTGTGTGCTCAGGAGGTGGAGGAGACACAACTCCCCCCTTCCTTCCACCCGCTGAGTTTTGTCAGGAGACATCAAGAAAAAAAACCCCACAACCCAGTATCTTTGAAAGCTTTTCTCTTCCCAACTTAGCAAGCAGAGCCTGTTCACAGCTTCTGCAACAGCAGAACATCAGGGAGAGCTTTCCATGTCCTGTCAGTGCCCATGAGGGGTGATGTGGATGAGGCTTTTGGAGGTTTTCCCATTTCAGCACTGCTTTGGCAGAGTGCTGCCTTCTCCTTCCCCCCCCTGAGGAGGAAAGGCAACCTGGAGTTCCCAGCATGGAGCTGAGCTGGTGTTTGTCTGCTGGGGCTTTGGTTGGGAGACAACAAGGCTCAATCCAGGAGGGATTTCAAAGGGAAGGAGCTCTCCTCATGATCCCCCCAGACCCCCTCCTCAGGGCACTCAGTTATTTCAGTGGCACAGGATGGTTTGGGTCATGAGGAACTTGAAAGCTCATCCAGTTCCAGCTCCTCCCAGCATGGTCAGGGACACCTCGCCCAGCCCAGGGTGCTCCAAGCCCCATCCAACCTGGGCTGAGACACTGCCAGGGATGGGGCAGCCACAGCTTCCTTGGGCAACCTGGGCAACCAGGGGCTCAGCACCCTCACCCCAAACAATTTCTCCCTCCTTGCCCAAGATCTCCTCTCCATCTCCCCTCTTGCAGCTGGAAACCCTTCCCCCTCCAGGCTCCCATCCCTCCAGGCCCTTGTCCCAAGTCCCTCCCCAGCTTTCCTGGAGCCCCTTCAGCTCTGATGATGACCCAGAGAGGTGATGGCAGTCCTGCTGCTGGGGACAAACACCAGACACAGGCAGAGTTCCCAGGCAGGGACACCACAATGTCAGGGAAACATTCCATGGCTCTCAGCTTGCTTGGCTCCCTTGACACTTCGCAGACCTCTGCCTGTCTCACTCTTGGCAACAAAACCTTCTCAGCGTGACTGGAGCTTCAGGACACCTTGAAGCCCATAGGAGCTGTGACCCCACACATCCTCCCCCTTGCCTGAGCTGCTGTCTAGTGAGTATCTTGTGATTAGAGAGGGGATTCCAACACTTTGCTCTGCTCTGGTCAGACCTCACCTGGAGTCCTGCATCCAGCTCTGGAGCCCTCAACACAGGAAGGACATGGAGCTGCTGGAGAGGGTCCAGAGGAGGGGCATGAAAATGCTCAGGGGGCTGGAACACCTCTCCTGGGAAGCCAGGCTGAGGGAGCTGGGGTTGTTCAGCCTGGAGAAGAGAAGGCTCTGGGGAGACCTAACAGTGACCTTCCAGTATCTGAAGGGGCTACAGGAAGGCTGGAGAGGGACTGTGTGCAAGGGCCTGGAGTGAGAGGATGAGGGGCAATGGGTTTAAATTAGAGAAGAGCAGCTTGAGATTGGGTGTTAGGAACAAGTTGTGTCCCATGAGGGCAGTGGAACAATGGCACAGGGTGCCCAGGGAGGTGGTTGAGGCCTCATCCCTGGAGATATTCAAGGTGAGGCTTGAGGAGGCTCTGAGCACCCTGATCTGGGTGAGGGTGTCCCTGATACTGCAGGGGTGGGACTGGAGGAGCTTTAGAGGTCCCTTCCCACCCAAATGATTCTCTGGTTCTGTGACCCATCAGTCCCAGGTTGCCCAAGGAAGCTGTGGCTGCCCCATCCCTCCAGGCCCTTGTCCCAAGTCCCTCCCCAGCTTTCCTGGAGCCCCTTCAGGCACTGGAAGGTGCTCTAAGGTCTCCCCGTTGCAGCCTTCTCTTCTCCAGGTGTCTCACCACCCTCATAATAAAAAATTTCTTCCTCATGTCTAACCTAAATCTCCAGTCTTCCAGTTTAAAGCCATTGCCCCTTGTCCTGTCACTCCATGACCTTGTCTTAAGTCCCTCCCCAGTTTTCGTGTATGCACCCTTCAAGTAGTGGAGGCATTCCTTCCTTTCCTTCATTTCCTTCCTTTCCTTCCTTCCTTCCTCTCATCCATCCACCCATGGCATCTTCCCCAGCACCCCTGGGCAGGCAGCCTGTCCCTCCCAGCTGATGTGCCTGGAGAAGCTGCTTCTGCATTTCCACTCACAACCCAGTTTTTGAAGGAAAATCCAAACCAGCTTTTAGGGGGTCAAATCATCCCTCACATCCCAGGAGCTGTTTCTGAGCAGGTGGCACCACATCCCAGACACTCAAGCACTGGACCTTCAATGTATGAAGCTCCAGAACTTCAGCACATGAAGCTCCAGAGCTTTGGTAGATGAAAAACCAGAACTTTGGCACATGAAGCTCCAGAGCTTTAGTACATGAAAAAAACAGAGCTTCAGCACATGAAGCTCCTGAGCTTTGGCACATGAAGCACCAGAACTTCAGCACATGAAGCTCCAGGGCTTCAGCATGGGAAGCTCCAGAGCTTTGACACATAAAAAACCAGAGCTTTGGTACATGAAGCACCAGAACTATCAGCACATGAAAAACCAGAGCTTTGGTGTGTGAGGCTCCAGAGCTTTGGTACATGAAGCTCCAGAACTTCAGCACATGAAGCACCAGAGTTTTGGCACGTGAAGCTCCTGAACTTTGGTGTGTGAAGCACCAGAACTTCAGCACATGGAGCTCCAGAGCTTTGGTAGATGAAAAACCAGAACTTTGGCACATGAAGCACCAGAACTTCAGTACATGGAGATCCAGGGCTTCAGCATGGGAAGCTCCAGAGCTTTGGGACATGGAGCAGCAGGTCCTTTACCTCTGGATCCTCAGGGAAGATGTTGTCCACGAGTCTCTTGTAGCGAGGCCGCAGGGCTCCACAGCAGCCACAGACACCTGGAAGAGAGGACACAAAGCCCATCAGCAAGGACAAAATCCTCAGCTCCTGGATGGGTGGGAAATCTCTCCCGGGCTTCAGGAGGGCAGGCTGGAGAAGGGGACGAGGCTGATGACATCCCAGAGTTCTGCAGCCAAAAACAACATGGGAAGAAAGCCAGAGGTGGGAGGCAGGGAGCTGGCTGCTGACCAGCGTGGTTGGAGGGAGGACCGCAGGGCTGTCTGCTCTTCTCACCCAAGAGCAGCCCCCAGAGACCAAGATGTCCAAAGTTCTCCTAAATCTGCCTTGCAGGATCCTTTTTCCAGGTCCTCAGAGCAGCTCTTTCCTCTGGACAGTTCCACCAAGGACCTGAGCCCCTGCCCCGTGCTCCCCACAATGCTCAGGACAGCACAAGCTGCTGGAGACAGCAAGACAGAGAAGGAAGAGAGAAAATCCCAGGAAGGTTATGAAAGGAAAATTACTTTTCCTGTTTGTAGCCTCCAAGCTGAGCTGCTGGGCAACACCAAACACCTTCCAATGCTTCCCTGCCTTTGGGCACCCAGACCGTGGCCCCTGTCCCCAAGGAGGACACCAAGTGACCTGATGTTTAGCAGGACACCCACATGGCCAAACACACACAGCCCCTCAAATTTTTGAGGAGCCTCAGATGTGGCAGCAGCTCAGCCTTGATGCAGAAGCCCCAAGAGCCAAAACCCTTGGCAGCAGCAACTCCAGAAGGGTTGGGCACGGGGCTCATCCCAACCCAGAGCATCACAAGGCACCAAAGACCCCAAAGGTGGCTGTGATCCCCTGCTCCTGGGATCTGCCACGGGGGGAAGCACAGAATCCTTTTGGTTGGGATAAACCTCGAAGGTGATGGAGTCCAACCCTTCCCCAGCACCACCCCCTGTCCCTCAGCACCACATCTCCAGGCTCTGAAACCCCTCCAGGCATGATGGGGACTCCAGCCCTGCCCTGGGCAGCCTGGGCCAGGCCCTGACAACCCTTTCCAGGCATCGAGAAATTGTTCCCCAGCTCCAACCTTAAACCTCCACCCTGAGGCCATGAAGGGCTCAGGAAAGCATGGGCTGCAGCCTGGATATTTCCCCCTGTGTCACATCCCCACTTTTGCCCAGGGAGGTGGTTGAGGCCTCATCCCTGGAGATATTCAAGGTGAGGCTTGAGGAGGCTCTGAGCACCCTGATCTGGGTGAGGGTGTCCCTGACACTGCAGGGGTTGGACTGGAGGAGCTTTAGAGGTCCCTTCCCACCGAAATTATTCTACGATTCTTCTCAGGGCTGCAGCACACGGCCAGGAATCCCCTCATCTGCTGCCCACATCATGAGGAACGTCTCCTGAAGTTGTTTTTTAAAAGGAGAGGGAAAAAAAAAGATTTCTGGACCTTCTGCCCTCCTTTTTGCTGGCCAGGAACCCTTTGCTCCAGCACAATGCATTTCTTCCTCAGCACCCGGCGTTACTCGGGTGATGCCCCCCCCCACCCCCTTTTTTTTTATTTATTTTTGAGAACTCCAGGCTGGGTTGGTTTTGGGTTTGTTTTTTTTTTGGCAACCACCAACCAAGAAGCAGAAGCTGGAGGAGGGAGGACACACAGACAAAGGCTGTGCCAGGCTGGGGGGAGCTGGAGACTGCTCCTGCTGGAACGCATGAGCTCACCCAGGGCTGGCACTGCCACCTCCCCGCTGCACTGTCACCCCCCCAGGAGGCTGATGGTGGCTTTAGGGTCCCATCCTGCTCCCCTCCCTCCCCCTCTTCTCAGCTGCCATGAATTTGCCCCTTTTTCCCCCCCAAAAAAGTGCCTTTTCTGGGGCCTCTCCTTTGCCATCCCCTGGGGGGTGATCTCCAGAATCTCCACCCATTTCCCTCCCCCTGGAGATGTTCCCCATGAGATGCCCCCTCCACCTCCTCTCTCATTACCTCCCCTCCAGAAATACAACCTGGGGGGGTGTGTGTATATTTTTTTTTGGAGGATTCAAGAGTATTTTTAGCTTTGGGAGAGGAGCAAAGAGTTCCAGCTGCCTTCCCAAGCCACCCCCCTCACCCGTGATGAATGAAGCTCAAGAGGAGCCAGGGATCCCACCACTAATTACTGCATCATTAAATCCCACACCTTCCCTCTCACCTAACATGACCTCCTCCAGAAAGAGGAGATTTTTCAGGCCTCACCCACAAAAAAAAAACACCACTGGGTGAAGCTCTGAAGGAGACCCAGGTGACCCCTCAGCCCCAACGTTTTGGGGGAAAAAAGTGGCTGAAGCCCAACGTCCCATCAGGTGGGCAGGAGCTCACCAGGGCCCAAAGGAGAGGGCTTCCCACAAGTGCCTCCAGAATGAGACTCTCTGATGTCTCGTAAGAGGGCTGAGCTCCCTGCAGCCAGGCACTGGAAGGCTCTTTCCCTGTTCTGCTGCCATGAAACCAAGAGGAACATTCCTGCCCCAAATCCCGGCCTTCTGACAGCCCTCCCAAGCTTGGACAGGCACAGACAAGGAGAGCATCAAGGCTTAGAAGAGGGGAGGGAAAACGACCTAAATCTTGAGGAAAGAAGAGTTTTCCCCCTTTCTTTCTCCAAGTTGGGGGTGTTCAGCCTGAAGAAGAGAAGGCTGCAACGGGGAGACCTTAGAGCACCTTCCAGTGCCTGAAGGGGCTCCAGGAAAGCTGGGGAGGGACTGGGGACAAGGGCCTGGAGGGATGGGAGGATGAGGGGCAATGGGTTTAAATTAGAGAAGAGCAGCTTGAGATTGGGTGTTAGGAACAAGTTGTGTCCCATGNGACAGGTCATGGTTGGAAAGGACCTCTGAGAGCACCAAGTCCAACCAAAGAATTTCTCCCTGCCCAAGATCTCCTCTCCATCTCCCCTCTTGCAGCTGGAAACCCTTCCCTTCCCCCTTGTCCCATCACTGGGGCAACAGAAGTTATTTAAAACAGAAAGTGTCGACAAGACAAGGTATTATTTAAATTCTGAGTTCTTTAAAATCCAAGTTATTTAAAATGTAAGTTATTTAAAATATAAGGTATTAAAATATAAGGTATTTAAAATGCAAGCTATTTAAAAATTAAGGTATTTAAAATATAAGGTATTTAAAATACAAGGTATTAGAAATATAAGGTATTTAAAATGTAAAGTGTTTAAAATAGAAACTATATAAAATATAAGGTGTTTCAAATAAAAGGCACTTAAAACACAAACCCTAAGGTGCTTTAAAAATAACCCCCCAGCTATTCCAACCACGAGGCACTGCAAAAAGCAGGCAGATGACACTGAAGGTGAGCAGAGCATCCCCAACCCCCCCTCCCAGGAGATCCAACCCAAGAACCCAAAGGATGGGGGGAAGGTACCTGCTCCTGCCACCTGCAGCATCCCCAGGGAGGCCCCTGCCCCGCTGCTCCAGAGCCTCAAGGTGGTCACAGCCATGGCTTTGGTAGGCAGGCAGGGGGCCTGGGGGGCTGGGGGTTTCTTTTCTTCTGGTTGAAGGGCGGCAGCATCACAGCAGAAGATGCTCAGCCGGGGCTGAGTCGTTAAATAAATAAAGATTTTTTTATTTTTTTTTTTTCTCCTCTCTTTCCAGGCGGCNGAATCCTGGATTGGGTCAGGAATGGGGTGGGCAGCAGAAGGGAAGTGCTGGTGCCCCTGTGCTGGGCACTGCTGAGGCTGCACCCCCAATCCTGGGGTCAGTTCTGGGCCCCTCAGGAGCAGAAGGAGATTGAGGGGCTGGAGAGTGTCCAGAGAAGGGAATGGAGCTGGGGAAGGGGCTGGAGAAGATGGAGAAGGGGCTGGAGAGTAAGGAGGAGGGGATGGAGAGCAAGAAGAAGGGGATGGAGAATGTGGATAAGGGTCTGAAGAATATGGAGAAGGGGCTGGAGAAGATGGATAAGAGTCTGGAGAAGATGGAGAAGGGTCTGGAGAAGTTGTGAGGAGCATCTGAGGGAGCTGTGGGTGTTGATCCTGGAGCAGAGGAGGCTGAGGGGAGACCTTCTGGCTCTCTGCAACCCCCTGAGAGGAGGTTGGAGCCAGGGGGGGTCGGGCTCTGCTCCCCAGGTTTTTTCCCTACAGGATTCTGTGATTCCTCACCTCCTGCAGGTCCCTGATGAGTTTGTTCTTCTCCTCCAGGAGCTCTGCACCTCGTTGCTGCTGTTGGTTCAGCAGCTGCCACAGCTCCTCTGGGATCCTGATCTCCTTGGCCAGGGCCCACTTGGAGGTGATCTCCTCCAACCTGCAGAGCCCAGACTTGGCTCCCTTCTCCAGGTTTTCCACCCTGCAGGCAGGAAGGACACGGGGCAGGGCAGTAAAATGCTTCAGCTGCTCTGGAGAGGACCCAGAGGTCTCAGGAGCTCAGGAGCAGAGAATTCCCAGCTGGAATTCAAAGTGACCTCAAGAGATGAGTGGAGCTCCTTAGGGCATCCCAGCAAGGGCAGAGCTGGCATCCTGCAGGACTTTGTCCTCAGACAGGACTTTCTCCAGCTCTGCTCCTGCCCAATGCTCTGAGAACCTGGAGGGGAACTGGCTGAGGAGCTGAGCTCAGGGAGCAGGGAGTCCCTTCAGCCTCTGGGACTGTTGGGATTTTGGGATCCCAACTGCCCAGGGACCCTCCTCCAGCTGGAGGCAGATGGCACTGAGCAGCCCAGACCCAGGGGACAAATCTCCTCTTCCCAAGATTGGAATCACCCCGTGTCCCCTGGGGATGCTCCTTGGCTCAGGCTGGGCAGTGGCCACCAGCTCTGCCCCTTCCCCAACCTGCTCCTCCAGCACCTCCTGGCCCAGGACAAGGAGATCAGAGAATCCCAGGATGTTCAGGCTGGAAGAGACCTCCAAGCTCATCAGCCCAACCCTGGACCAGCACCATAACCAACCACCAAACCCTGCACCCAAGGACCAAATGCCATTAAATGCCTCCAGGGATGGGGACTCCAACACTCCCCTGGGTCATCCCAGTGCCTGACAACCCTCCCAGGGAAAAAATATTTCCTAACATCCATCCCAAACCTCCCCTGGCACAGCTTCCATCCATTCCCCCCAGCCCCTCAGCCCCTCACAGGATTTGTGCCCCAGGCCCTTCCTCAGCTTTGGTGTCCTTCCCTGGGCACCTCCAGCACTTCTCTGTCCTTCCTGTGGTGAGGTGCCCAGACCTGATGTCCTGCTTTGGGCCAGGACAAAGGGGATTTTCTGTCTTGTCCTGTTGCTTTCAGCTCAGTCTCTTGCTGAAATGAACAGCAAGTTTCTCAGGCAGTGTCTGCTCCTGGGACTGATCCCACTCCAGGGTTATAGTTACTGCCAGAGACTGGGATACAGACCCCGGGACACTGCTCAGCTCTGAGGAANCTCACATCCCCCCAGGGACCCCCACATCCCCCACAGGGACCCCCACATCCTCCCAGGGACCCCCACATCCCCCCGGGGGATCCCAGCAGCACTGGGATGGATGGAGGAAGACTGGGATGGATGGATGGATGGAGCAGGACTGGGATGGATGGAGGAGGACTGGGATGGATGGGGAAGCACTGGGATGGATGGGTATGGTGATCCTGGACACCCATGGGGTCCATCTCCTCTCCCCCCCCACCACCACCAGGAGCAGCCAAAAATGCTCCTCAAATCCCTGAGAATTATGAAGGAGAATCCAAGGAGGAAGGTTGGAGCTTGGAGAAAGAACCTGCAGGTACTCAGCGTGTCCCAGGTGGGATCTCAAGGTGGTGATGGCTGCAAGAGGAAAGTCCCACACCCAAAAAACCCTTTCAGGGAGTGATTTGGGGGGAAAAACGTCAAAATGTTTCAGTTTCAAGGCCTCATTTCACCCTTTGTTGCCAGTTTTTTACACCAGGAACCTGCTCTGCAGGGCAAAGAGGAATTTTTGGCTGTGATATTCCCAGATTTTGCCCATGGGATACGCAGATTTTGACTGTAGGAAGCTCAGATTTTGGGTCCGGGATGTCCAGATTTTGGCCATGGGATGCTCAAATTTTGGCCATGGGATGCCCAGATTTTGATGCTGAGATGCTCAAATCTTGGCCAGAGGATGCTCAATTTTTGGCCATGAGATACTCAAATTTTGGCCACATGATGCCCAGATTTTGGGCACAGGGTTCCCAGATTTTGGCCACGGGATGCTCAAATTTTGGCCAGAGGATGCTCAAATTTTTGCTGTGAAACACCCAGATTTTGACCATGAGATGCCCAGATCAGCCATAATTGGCCCAGATTTTGGCCATGCCCAAATTTCCAGGTATATTCTTCCAGGGGGTGCTGAGCAGTGCCAGGATCCAGCACAGGGAGGATGCTCAGGCTGATTTTTTCCTCATTTCCCCATCCCTAGGGATGCTGGATTGGGAAGAACTCAAGTCAGGAGGATCTCCAGGGTCCTTCTCCTCAAGGTTTTGATCCATGATGGAGAGGGACAGGAATTTAGCTCTGGGATTCCCAGATTTTGGCCACGAAATGCTCAAATTTGGGATGAAGGACGAGCAGGTTTTGCCCACAGGATGCCCAGACTTTGCCCACAGGATGCCCAAATTTCAACCATGCAATGCTCAAATTTGGGATGAAGGACGAGCAGGTTTTGCCCATAGGATGCCCAGACTTTGGCCACAAAACGCCCAGATTTTGACCAGGAGATGCTTAAATTTTGAGCACAGGATGCCCAGATTTTGGCCAAGAAATGCCCAGAGTCTGACCATAAGCTGCTGGGGAGATCTGGGGAAGAAGAAGCCCAAATTATACCAGAAGAACAAAAGTTTTTCCCCTTTTAATTCATTCCATAAAAAAGAGGCAGCGCGTACACACACACAAAAAAAATTCTTTTTTTTCCCCTTATTTTTTGTTTTTAAATTCTTCTGTGGAAAGCTGGAAAAAAAAGCCAACAAAAAAGAAACCAACCCAAACTATCTGAAGCACCTCAAAGCCCCTCAGAAGTGGCCACCCCAACCCTCCAGTTCATGCTGTCACCCACCTCCACCTCCCAGATGTGGAAACCGCTGGAGAAGCCNTTTTTTCTTTTTTAAGGTCCCTGAAGCATCGTTGGTGGGCAGTGCTGAATAAAAAGGGGAGGCTGAGCTGAGCCTGGGATGTGACAGACACCCAGCACTGCGTCACGGGGTGGGGACACAGGACATGGATTTCCTTGAAGATTACATACAACAACAAAAAAATAAAATAAACAAACCAAAAAAAGCAAACTACACTGAATTATTTTTTTTTTCACCTGTCTTCACGGTGCCTTGTTCAGTGGTTGCTGGTGAACAAGAACAAAAAAAAATCTAAAGCGTAAAGATGCAGGGGAAAAAAAAAGGATAAAAAATCCAGGATGTGGCTTTCGTTTTAAAATCGTGGAAAAAAAAAAAAAAAGCCCCAAAACCCAAACCCAAACCTATGGCTGAATTCCTTTTGACCTTCCTGCCTGGTAGCCCATTAGTTGGCTGGTGGTGAGCAAGGGCAGAAAATCTAAAGCGTGAAGATGCAGGAAAGGAAAAGATAAAATAAAAAGGAGAAAGACTGCTCTCTCCTGACTGCGTTTTCAGACACCACTACAGCTGCACACACACTCCCCTAAACATGCTTCGGTGCAATTATTTTTAGAGAGAATTATTTTTATATACAGTTTCTTTTATATACAACTGCTTTTTACATCCAATTATTTTTATATCCAATTATTTTTAGATACAATTACTTTTCATATGCAATTACTTCTTAAATGCAATTGCTTTTTATACCCAATTCTATTTTAAAAGGGCAGGCAGTGATGGGACAAGGGGGGAATGAATTCCAGCTGCAGGAGGGGAGCCCCTGGTTGCCCAGGTTGCCCAAGGAAGCTGTGGCTGCCCCATCCCTGGCAGTGTCTCAGCCCAGGTTGGATGGGGCTTGGAGCACCCTGGGCTGGGGGAGGTGTCCCTGACCATGGCAGGGGAGTTGGAATTGGATCATCTTTAAGGTCCCTTCACACCTAAACCAGTCTGGGATTCCGTGATTCTATGATCAGGTAAACTGAGGCACAGAGAAACCCACCTCAACCCTATGGAGAGAAGAGGAGGGGAGCAGCATCAGGTCCTGCAGACCCACCACACGTGTGTCACCTCAATCCTGAGCCCACCCAGGCACCCCAGTGGCATTTATCCACTGGTCCCAGTTGTAACTGGGGGTTTGGGGCCAACTCAGCTCCCCAAACCACCACGACCTCACCCACTCACCCATGTTCTGACCCCACTGCCTTTCCCCCTTAATTCCCTCACCCTGTTCTCCAGCATCCTGACACCAAGCAGGGCTGGAAAAACCTTGTGGCCATAGGAGTCCAGGCTGGGAATTCACTCCATAAGGGCACTCCAACTGATTGCAAATAAATCTTAATTAAATCAGGCCAAATCCCTCATTAAACCTAATATCCCATGAAGGTCACTCTCCTAACCCCAAGCAACACCACCAGCCCAGAGCCAGGGGGTGGAAATGCCAGCCCAGCATTTTCCTCCCCACGACCTTTCCCTAATCTGCTTAAAGAAATTCCAGTTATCTGAGCAACCTGAGAGGCTCCTTCATGCCCAGGGACCAGGATGGAATCTCCCTGCTCGGTGTCAGAAGCATCTCTGAGCCCATAAAGTCCCAACTTCCACCCAACCCCATGTGGGCAGGATGGAGTGAGGAGACCCAAGCGATGGGAAAGGGGAAAAACCAAGGAAGCATGGAATTCCAGAGTGGTTTGGGTGGGAAGGGACCTCAAAGGTCACCTCATTGCCACCCCTGCCATGGGCAGGGACACCTCCCCCAGCCCAGGGTGCTCCAAGCCCCATCCAACCTGGGCTGAGACACTGCCAGGGATGGGGCAGCCACAGCTTCCTGGGGGCAACCAGGGGCTCAGCACCTTCAGCACTGCCAGGGAAGGGACATCTGCCCCAGAGAGCCCGGGTGGAGGTGAAGTGAGAGGATTGGGTGGAGAAGTGCCAGAGGGAAGCTGTGAATTCCGTTGCTGAGCTGACAGGCTCTGAGCTGCAGGCAGTGTCTGGGAGAGTGATTCCCTCTGCAGTATGGTCCTGTCCATCCTGCTCAGCCACAGGAGAAACATCTCCTGGTAGTGACAGCTCTGACTGCTGGTACCCAGCTCCTCCTCTGTGCTGGTGCTTGGGTATTGGGTGAGGAAAGGATGGGGAGCAGCCCTGAGGAGAAGGACTTCGGGGGTGTGGGGGGAGGAGAAGCTCAGCATCAACCAAGACAGCAACCTGTTGGTCACCCAACCCCACATGTGTCCATCCCTGGGGTCCCCATCAGCAGAAGGACCCGGAGCTGTTGGAGCCAGTCCAGAGGAGGCCCTGGAGCTGCTGGGAGGGCTGGAGCAGCTCTGCTCTGGAGCCAGGCTGAGAGAGTTGGGGGTGTTCAGCCTGGAGAAGAGAAGGCTGCAACGGGGAGACCTTAGAGCACCTTCCAGTGCCTGAAGGGGCTCCAGGAAAGCTGGGGAGGGACCTGGGGACAAGGGCCTGGAGGGATGGGAGCCTGGAGGGGGAAGGGTTTCCAGCTGCAAGAGGGGAGATGGAGAGATCTTGGGCAGGGAGAAATTCTTGGGTTGGACTTGGTGCTCTCAGAGGTCCTTTCCAACCATGAAACCCAACTTTATCCAGCCCTGTGACATCATTTATCTCTTTAAATCATTACTTACANGGGGCAGTGTCACTGACCATGGCAGGGGGGGCACTGGGGGGGGCTTTGAGGTCCCTTCCCACCCAGATGCTGGGGGTGTGTGTCCATCTATGTCCTCACGTCTATCCACCTGCAGCTGACACCTTTGCCCCCCTCTTTGTCCCCCCATGGTGTCCCCAGCCCAAGCAGTTCAGGAAGATGATCCAGCAGACCTTCCAGCAGTATGCCCTGCTGCGGGAGGAGGAATGCATCCTCAAGTTCATCCACACCCTCGCCACCTTCGCCAACATCGACCAGGAGAGCTACCGCTGCGAGCTCATCGTGAGTCCCCAGCTGGGGGGGATCAGCCCGGGGGGGATGGGGCTTGGAGCCCCCTGGGCTGGGGGAGGTGTCCCTGACCATGGAGGTGAGTTGGGACTCCATGGGCTTGAAGGTCCCTTCCCACCTGGAGCAGCCCCTGGCTCTGTTTGGGATGTGGCAACACGGACGGGTTTGCTGCCTGCAGGCTGGGAGCAGGGATGGAGCTCCCCAGGCTCAGGAGAGACCACACGGCTTGGAAATCACAGAATGGTTCTGGTTGGAAAAAACCTTCAAGATCGTCAGCTCCAACCCTTCCCCCAGCAGTGCCAGGGCCCCCCCTGCCCCCTGTCCCTCAGCACCACATCTCCAGGCTCTGAAACCCCTCCAGGGATGGGGATTCAACCCCTGACAGAAGAGCCAAGGACACAGGAAGGTTTGCAAGTTTGGAAGGGTTTTAGAGAAAAAAAAAGAAAAAGAGAACCCAAGCAAAAACCCTTTGCCCTGTTTTGCGCTTTCAAGAAGAAAAAAGAACCCAGAAAGGAGCTTTGTGAGATGCTGAGCACACACGGTCCTGTGGTTTCCTCTTTCCCCAAGACATGCAGCATGGCTCAGAGCCACTTCTCATTCTGACCCAACCCCCTGATTCCCAGAGGGAAGGGGCATGGTGGGATCAGCCAGGCTTCCTCTCCAGCTTTTTCTGGGTCACTCACAGTCCCTGTGGAGTGGGGACAACTCCAGTTACCCCCAGCAAAGCCACCCCAGATGGAGCCAGAGGGCTCAGCCTGGAGCATCTCCAAAAGTGCATTTTTTTTTGGTGCAATTACTCATTTCACAAGCCATGAGAGGGCTTGATGAGGTTGGAGGTCAGCAACACCAGCTCCTGGCTTGGCAGAGTCCTCTCCAAGCAGAGCACCTTCACCACAGGGGACAAATCCTGCCTGGGCATGGAAAAACACGAGGAAAAAAAAGCCCTGGAGATGGTCACAACCATCAAGGTTTAATAGAAACCTGTAGATTTGTGACCAGGTGGCTTGGGAAAGCCCCCAGTGCTGCCAGCACCACAAACAGCCCCTCTTCCTCTAGGAGCACTGAATTAATTTGTAGATAATTTGGTTGAAAAGCATAAAAAAGAGAGAGGGGAAATTAAAAAAAAAAAAAAAAAGCTTAATTGTATTTCATATCCCTCTGCTGAGCCACCATGTCCCACAGAGCAGCAGTGATTCAGAGCAGAACCCACCCACTGCTGCTGGCCCTGACTTGGTGGCAGCCCTGGGTGGCTCCTGGGGACCTTGGTGGCACCCACTGCTGACAATGCCTCTTCCCTGGGCAGCCAAAAATAAACCCCACGTTTCCCCTCTGCCAGCTGCTGCTGAGAGAAAAGAAAAGGAAAAAAAAAAAAAAAAAAAAAAAAAAAAAAAGAGGAACCTTCTCTGTTTCCAGCTTTGCTGGTGTGGGAGGAGGAAACAGCTCGTGAGAGCAAAGGGAGGACATGAAGGACACAAACCATGGGGAGCCAGAGGGCTGGGACACGGTTCCCAAAGTGTGTTCTCTAGGAGCTGACACACACACTGCCTTCCAAAAAATGGGGGGCGGGGGGAAACTCCCCAGGAGAACCCCCCATGGAAACGTGAATCTAACCCCGTGGTCCCTCATCCCCTGCCATGGTCAGGGACACCTCCCCCAGCCCAGGGTGCTCCAAGCCCCATCCAACCTGGGCTGAGACACTGCCAGGGATGGGGCAGCCACAGCTTCCTTGGGCAACCTGGGCAACCAGGGGCTCAGCACCCTCACCCCAAACTATTTCTCCCTCAGGTCTCATCCCCTCTTGCAGCTGGAAACCCTTCCCCCTTGTCCTGTCCCACTCCAGTCCATCCAGGACATCCCCTTATCCCAGCCCACCACTAACCCATGTCCCAGATCTGGGAATCACAGAATGGTCATGGTTGGAAAGGACCTCTGAGAGCACCAAGTCCAACCCAAGAATTTCTCCCTCCCTGCCCAAGATCTCCTCTCCATCTCCCCTCTTGCAGCTGGAAACCCTTCCCCCTCCAGGCTCCCATCCCTCCAGGCCCTTGTCCCCAGTCCCTCCCCAGCTTTCCTGGAGCCCCTTCAGGCACTGGAAGGTGCTCTAAGGTCACAACTTCCTTGGGCAACCGTCAGCCAGATCAGGTTGCTCAGAGCCCTGTCCCTGACCTGGAACGGTTCCAGGGATGGGGCATCTCCCACCTCTCTGGGCAACCTTGGCCAGGGCCTCACCACCCTCAGCATGAATATTTTCTTCCTCAGATCCCCTCCAAATGTCCCCTCTTTGGAGTTTAAACCCCTCACCCCTTGTCCTATCACTGGAGGTCCTGCCTGCTCCATCCTCTCACCCCTAACCCAGGGAGGAACACACCCTCTAGACCTTCTCTTTGGGGTGCAAACTCCCCAAGGGCACCCTTTGTGTTCTCCAACCCCTTTCCTCAGGGTTGCTCCACACTCCTGCAGATGCCCCACACTAAGGCTGCTTTAGCCCTGGGAAAACCCCCTCTGGTGTCCTCCTGGGACTCAGCATCTCACCCACAGTGATGATGTCCAACATCTTCTTCCAGACGTTGTACTGCAGCGAGCCCAGGTACTTGGCAACATCAAGAACCATCCCTGAGGGCACGGGCTCTGGTTCCTCAGCTGTGCAGGCGATCCTGGGGCAGAAGATTGGTCCCAGGGGGAGGAAGGGTCCATGGCTGGGTCTCCTGGCACCCCCCGTTTTGCCCACCAGCACCCCCAGCTCTCCCAAACCTTGCTCTCAGGATGGTGCCAGGAAGGGCCCAACAACTCCACCACCATCAGAGGTGTCAAGCTTCCCCCAGGACTTGGTTTGGGTCTCTGTGAGTGTCCCCCACCTTGCCTGGAGGCACCTCCCAAGGGTGCTGCTTGGCCAGGGGGACCCCAACACCTTCTTCTGATGGAGGACCCAGCCCAGGAGGTGACACCTGGGTCCAGGAACCCAGTTGGGGCAGAGACCTCATTCTGCAGCCAGGCAGAAGAACCCTTCCAGCCCCAGCGAGAGGACACAGGGGGGGTGCTCAGACACCCCCAGCACCCTATGTCACCCAAAAAGGGACATGGTGGGGACCAGGACTCACCTGCGCTTGCGGTTCTTGTGGGTCTGAAAGAGAAGGAGACATGGGGCATCAAAGCTCAGCTTCTCAGGAGGCTGCCAAGAACCCAGCACCCTGCTGGCACCCCAGCAGAGGCAGGGGGGTGCCACCCTGCAGGACACCCGGGGGGCTTTACCATCAGGAAGGTGTAGTCATCTTCTTTGAGGTCCTCCTGGAGGTGGTGGGCTTCCTCCAGCAGAGCCTTGCTCTCCTCTGCCAGCTGCTTCATCTTGCCCTCCAGGAGCCCACGTTTGTGCCGGGTCTCCTCCTGCACCTGGGCCAGCAGAGCCTTCTCCTCAGCCCGCAGGAACTCGTGCAGCTTCTCAAATTCCTTCCCAATCTGCTCCTCCAGCCGCGCCGCTTCCACCTGCGCCGGGGGGGACATCACCACCTCCTCCAGAGCCTGAAACTGGGCTCCCCACACCCTCTCCCTAAAGGGATCTTCTGGGGTCTGCTGACCACCCCCAGCACTCAGGGACTTGAGCTCCCACTGGGACCACGCTGCCCTCCCAAAGTCTCTGCTGCAACAGCCCCATCACCCCAGGCCCCAAATCCTCACACGAGTCATAGAAACAAAAAGCAGAACCCCAGAGTGGTATGGGGGGGGAGGGACCTTCAAAATCATCAAGATCCAACCCAAACCATGGTCAGGGACACCTCCCCCAGCCCAGGGTGCTCCAAGCCCCATCCAACCTGGGCTGAGACACTGCCAGGGATGGGGCAGCCACAGCTTCCTTGGGCAACCTGGGCAACCAGGGGCTCAGCACCCTCACCCCAAACTATTTCTCCCTC
>JAAWXA010000043.1:5440291-5501624 GCA_038090715.1 Florisuga fusca
TCTCATCCCCATCTCCCCTCTTGCAGCTGGAAACCCTTCCCCCTTGTCCTGTCCCACTCCAGTCCATCCAGGACATCACCTTATCCCAGCCCACCACTAACCCATGTCCCAGATCTGGGAATCACAGAATGGTCATGGTTGGAAAGGACCTCTGAGAGCACCAAGTCCAACCCAAGAATTTCTCCCTGCCCAAGATCTCCTCTCCATCTCCCCTCTTGCAGCTGGAAACCCTTCCCCCTCCAGGCTCCCATCCCTACAGGCCCTTGTCCCAAGTCCCTCCCCAGCTTTCCTGGAGCCCCTTCAGGCACTGGAAGATGCTCTAAAGTCTCTTCTCCAGATTGAACACCCTCAGCTCTGAACAGCTCCAACATGGGGCTGGGCAGAGCTGTTCACCTTAGCTTGCTGCACTGGGCAAGCTTAACAGGACAAAAAAAAACCAAAAACAAAACCAAACCACTGATTTTTTTTAAAGCTTATAATCTGTGTTGCCTCACACCCCCCAGCTCCATCCCCAACGGGTGGTGCAGTCAGGGCCTTCATCATTAAAATTCCAAAATGTGGGGGATTGCCCATCCTACTCCCTTGTGCCTGAGCAGCTGGCCACCATCCTCAGCAGGAGCTGTCTTGCTTTGCCTCCTCTCCATGGCTCTCCCAGCCCTGACAGGGAATGTTTTCTCTCCCCAGGCTCCAGATGAGGCAGCCCTGGCAATGCTGGCAGAGACCCTGAGGCAACACAGCATCGACCACCAAGTGTGGACTGAGCAACCTGAGAATGTGGCCACCTGCCTGGCACTCAGGCCCTACCCCAAGGAACAAGTGCATCAGTACCTGAAGAAATTTAAGTTGCTGAAGTGAGCAGGGGCAGAGATGAGTTCAGCCCTGAGCAGAGCAGACACCCAGAGGAAAGCTGCTGTCTTTTGGGGAGCTCCAAGTGGTGATGCTCAGCAGCAGGGTGTCTTCTCCTGGGGTGGTTGCAGCAGTTACACAGGGAGAAAAGCATTCTGTGGTGAGGAGGGATTAAAAGTTACTCTGTGCTGAAAGTGGCCACGTGTTGTGTTGCTGTGTGTCAGCATGCCTCCCCCTCTTGTCCCTGAGGAACCAGCAAGCTGTTAGGTTCTGTGGTGAGAGGATCACAGAACTGGCTGGGCTGGAAGGGACCTCAGAGATCATCAAGTCCAACCCTTGATCCACTCCCCCCGTGGTTCCCAGCCCATGGCACTGAGTGCCACATCCAGTCTCTTTTTAAATATCTCCAGGGATGGAGAATCCACCACTTCCCTGGGCAGCCCATTCCAATGCCTGATCACCCTCTCTGGAAAGAATTTCTTCCTAATATCCAACCTAAACCTCCCCTGGCAGAGCCCTGGCTCTGCCAGGGGAGGTTTAGGTTGGATATTAGGAAAAAATTCTTTAGCCCATGGCATCTTGTCTCTGCCTGGGAAAAGAGACCAACCCCCCCTGGCTCCAACCTCCTTTCAGGGAGTTGTAGAGAGTGATGAGGTCTCCCCTGAGCCTCCTCTTCTCCAGGCTGAACAGCCCCAGCTCCCTCAGCCTCTCCTCATAGGATCTGTGCTCCAGTCCCTTCACCAGCCTGGTTGCCCTCCTTTGGACCTGCTCCAGCACCTCAATCTCCTTCCTGACCTGAGGGGCCCAGAACTGGACACAGGACTCGAGGTGTGGCCTCACCAGGGCTGAGTCCAGGGGCAGAATCACCTCCTTGGACCTGCTGGCCACGCTGTTCCTGATACAGGCCAGGATGCCATTGGCCTTCTTGGCCACCTGGGCACACTGCTGGCTCATGTTCAGCTTCCTGTCAATCCAAACCCNACTGAGGTTTTTGCATATGTGTAGCTCAGCAGTTGAACTGGGGCCACTCAGCAGCCCCAGAGTGGAGGGCAGGAGCTTGCAGTGGTTTGGAAGTGACTGATGGAGTTCATAGAAAAGATTTTCAGGGGCTCCTGAATCCTTCTTCCTCAGGTGTTGAACTTTCTGTGTGTCCTCACCTGCCTGGCCACTGCCAGAGGTAGCATAGCAGTTCCAATGGACTTCTGGTGTCTTCTTATTTCAGTCTGACCCTTAGGTTTTTATCTGTTTCTGTTTTTCCAGCCCTGGGATACACCACAAGCAGGCAGGGTTCTTCGTCACCCTCTCTGGGCATCATCAGGGATGTTTAACCCCTTTGCTGCAGGTTGCTGAGTAAAATTTGTGATTTCCACATCATCCAGAACCTCAGCCTGGCTGGAGCTGAATGTGAAGAGCAGCAGGCATCTGGGGTACACTCAGGGGGTTCATGGCAATTCCCATTTCCTTCTCAGGGAGCAGTAGCCATGCCCTGCTCCAGGATGGATTTAGCTTTGGATACCATTTTTGAGCAATCTTGGTACAATAAAAAACCCTCCAAAAGGATGAGATGTCATTCTAGGAAGCATATCAACAGGAGCCCACCCTCTGGATAGATGCCAGCCTTATTCCACTTGGGGTCTTCTTCTTCAACAAGCAAAGGAGATCTCCTTCAGAATCAGTAGCAGCTTCTGCTGAGGTTCTCCCCAAGGGTTTCTGCTGACCTGGAGCTGATTTCAGCCAATTGCTGACAGCATTTGTTTCTCTGTGAGCCATAGGAAGCCTTGGTCAGAGCTCAGTCAGCACGTGGGACTGATCTCTTCTTACAGCCCCCAAAACTCCACTAAACACTCCACAGCACAGCTGAAAATAGCAATGAACTTTGTTCCCTGAAGTAAAAAAACAAAAGGACAAACGTTGCACAGCAAGCAGCAACAGCCCCAGGGAAGGTTTCTGCCCCACAAAGCTGAAGGGCTCTAAGAAGTGACCAGTTCCTCCTGGAGCTGCCTCCAGCACCTTCTCCTTCCCTCCTCTGCTTCCAGGCAAAGAGGCACAAACTGCAGAGAGCTTTTATTCCTCCTCCTTGTCTGCAATAACAGCAGAGCCTGCTGAGATCTGGGACACTTTCTAGCTGGGGAAGGACTCCACAAAAAGCTTTTTGAAGGAAGAAGGAAGCAGCAGAGCTGGGAGGATGCCCATCTCGAGACAGGGAGCTGCAGACTGATGTTGAGCTGCCCTCTTTGTGCTCAAACCACCCAAAGCCACAAATGTTGCTGGTGCTGTGGCTGTTCCAGCCATGGGGTTTGCACCCAGGATTGCACTAAGGGAATGGGAGAGCTTTGGGTCAGCTCTGAGCATGGAGAGTGCAGGCTCATGATGGCTCAGGGAGTGTGTGTTGGGGAAGGACTGAGTACAGGGGGCTCCTAGCAAGGTATGGGGGTTTTTAGGTTTAGATATTAGGAAGAAATTCTATAATTTGAGGGTGCTGAGCCCCTGTCCCAGGCTGCCCAAGGAAGCTGTGGCTGCCCCATCCCTGGCAGTGTCTCAGCCCAGGTTGGATGGGGCTTGGAGCACCCTGGGCTGGGGGGGGGGTTGGAACTGGATGATTTTTAAGGTCCCTTCTCACCCAAACCTTTTTTCTCCCAAAGCAGCGAGCCTGAGCAGCGTTTCCATCCTTGAGGCTGGACACCAGACGGCAGCATCGGCCGCTCCTCCCGTCTGAACCAGAGTTACAAAACCACATTGTCAGCTGGAAATGCAGCTTTCCCACCTCTCCTCATCCTGCCCGGGCTCTTCATGCTGCTGTCACTCCTTGTCTTTTCCATCCCTCCCCCCTATTTTATTTTTTTCTCAGGTGAAGCTGCCTCCGAGCTCTTTTTTTACTTTAATTAAACTCCAAACCCCACCCTGGTATCAGCTCTGCTCCCCTTATCCCAGTGCCCCCCACCCCACACTCCAGCTGTGAAGTGAGTGACTAATAACCCTCCTCCCTCATTATATCTCTTATTTTCTCCACAGCACTTCAGGATTTAAGGTTTTTTTCCACCAAAAGGCTCCTTTCCATCTCCAATGATGGAGGGGCTCCCAACATCCCCATCAGCACAGAAGCAACCAAACCATAACAGGCAACTCCAGTTCTTTTTGTTTGTTTGGGGTTTTTTTTTTTCTTTTTTTTGGTCATTTTTTAAACTCTTGCAAATGTCACTCAACAAAGGTACACAGTTTTCCACACAGCAGGGCAAGTTTAAAAAAAAATAAAAATAATATAAAGGGGAAAAATAAAATAAGGGGGAAAATAAAAAAAATCCCCCTCCCTCTGCCCACCCACCCCTCTTCTTGTAAAAGTCCATGGTGAATATTAAAAGCCACCCCTGAATCAAGAGCAGAAAACAAATTTATACAGAGCTATTTACAGTGACAGGCTTGAGGGGGACAAGAAAAAAAAAAAAAAAAGCTATCTCCCAACAGAGAATTCAATTATTATTATTATTTTATTATTATTATTTTAAATAAAATTAAGCAGTCGGTTCTTTCTGCTTTGATTGTGTTTAACAGCTGAGGTAGCTTAAACTATTTAAAATAATAATAATAAAATAATAATAATAATTGAATTCTCTGTTGGGAGATAGCTTTTTTTTTTTTTTTTCTNAACACTACGAGCTGAAGAATGGCTGCGGGTTGAGATATCAAAAATCTCAGAAAAATATATAATATATATATTTATATATCTCTGTACGTCTTCTTATTTTTTTTTTAAATTTCACATTCCTCGCCGAAGCGATTTTATGGTTTGTTTTTTTTTTTTCGATTTTATGGTTTGTTTTTTTTTTTTGTGTGTGTGTGTGTGTGTGTGTTTTTAATGTGTGTTTTTTTTGTGGTTTGTTTTTTTATTCAGTCAGTAGCTGCTGAAGAAGGCTCTTCTGCTGGCCCGGCGGCGGCGGCGGCCCGGCGGCGTTTTTCGGGGTGCCCAAAGGAGCCGTTGGGTTGAGGTAGGGATCTCCTACCAGATTCACTGTACACTGCACGTCGGCAAAGACCTGAACCTGTTGTACCTGCTGGGACACAAAAGATAAAAAGAGAGGAGGGATTTAGCGAGGCCGGGGCAGGGGCAGGAGGAGGCGGCGGAGCTGGGTACTACGGCAAGTGGAAACTCACTAGAGACTTCCTCTAGTCTGGAGCCACCCCAGAGAAGAACTCTTCTGTCTTCTTGTCCTACAAAAAGAAAACCGCTGCAACTCATTCGGCTCTGCGAGGTTGAGAATGTTGCTCATCCATTTAAAAAAAAAAAAAATGCAAAAAAAAAAAATTTAAAAATTGAAGGGGGGGAAACACCCCCATAAAAATAAATAATAATATATAAAAAAAAAATAACCCCAGCCTGGCATCCCCCTGGGTGCAGGAAAGCCGTGGCGTGGCGTGGGGTGGAAGTGGTGGTGAGAGGTCCAGCGTGGCTGTTGGAGCAAAACTTGAAGAGGTTTTGGTGTCTCGGTGGCGCTGCCGGCGCCTCCCTACGGGCTCTGCCAAACCCCACGGGGCGTTGGGCTTGGTGGATGAGGTGGGGATGAAAGAGGTGGCTGGGTGGGTGGTGGCTCAGTGCTCGGGTGCTGCCCCCAGAGCCTCCTCCCCCAGCCAAATTTCCTCTCAAGGTGGTGGCACAGGAGCCATCGGCCACTCCGGTGCTGGCCGAGCCCTAGAAAGAAATGCTCCCTGCTCCTTGTCACCCCAAAGGGTGACACTGGTCCCAGTGAGGGGACTTGAACATCAACACCCCCTTTGTTTTTCCAGCTCTGCTCCTCGCTTTTGACACGTAGAGAGGGTTGGTTGGTGAGCAGCACTGGTGTGTGTCCCCCCCCCAAGGACTGGCTGTCACCCAACGCTGCTGGGAACCACGGTGGCTTCAACCCAACCCATGGTGGGTGGAAAGCCAAGAGTGCTGAGCTGGGAGGGCTGGGGCTGATGATGGGGAGGAACCCGACAAAGTCCTCGGGGTACCTGAGGTGTGCTTAGCAGTTTCTTACTGACCTGCGCCCCGTCTGCTTCTGTTTTCAGAAGGTCAGAAGAGGAAAGTTGGTTGCAGTAAAGGCCCGTGGGTCTCAGCGCCGGGTCATTGACCTGCCAAAAGCAAGACTCAGGCTCAGATGATGGCTCTTGGACACCAGATGGGCACACACCACCCTCCCAAGGTGAGTTTTTTGGGGGAGAGCAAGGGGATTGGTGCCACCATTGCCCCATCTTTGCCTCAAGCTTTGTGAGCTCCTCCCTGAAATGTCCCAGAACAAACCAATGAGCTGGGAGCTGGACAGTGCTGAGACAAAGCCCAGCAGCTAAAAAAAAAGTTGGAGACATCTCTCTCTGACTCAGGGAGGATCTCACTGAAGGGCTGGGATTGCAGAAAGGTCCTGAATCCAACCATTCCCAGCTTTCAGAAAGGGCCTGGATGGGATGAGGGGGAAGGGTTTCCAGCTGCAAGAGGGGAGATGGGAGGGAGAAATTGTTTGGGGTGAGGGTGCTGAGCCCCTGGTTGCCCAAGGAAGCTGTGGCTGCCCCATCCCTGGCAGTGTCTCAGCCCAGGTTGGATGGGGCTTGGAGCACCCTGGGCTGGGGGAGGTGTCCCTGACCATGGCAGGGGGTTGGAATTAGATGGTCTTTAAGGGCCCAATCCACTTTGGGATTCAGACCTGCCATCAACCCACCATGAAGGTTGGAGATGCTTGGCATGTTCCTACACCCTGCAAGGACACCCAGGACACCCTGGAATGTTGGTGGCCTTGGACTGGCTATGCCAGATCTTTGGATACCAGAGTACCACCAGGACCAGAGAAGCAAATGCAGAACCCCTGGGAGCTGGCTGCCCATCCCAGGAGTGGGAAATGGTGTGGGACTGACCTGCTCCGAGCACATGGAGTTCATCCCGGGCATCTGCAGTGAGTTCATCTGCATCTGTCCAGCCATGGGGTTCATGTTCTGGACGTTGGTGTTGCCTCCTGCCATGGAGACGGTGATGCTCATGTTGTTGTACATGCCCTGCTGAGCAGGTGCTGGCTGATTCTGCCCTGCTTGGCTGAACACACTGGGAAGGAGAGGAGAAAGAAACATTACCTGGGGGTAGGTGGCACTGGGAGGCACCTCGAGGTGTGTGCTGAGCCCCTGAAACCATGGAATCATTAAGGTTGGAAAAGACCTCCTAAGGTCATCGAGTCCAACACCACCACTCAACTAAACCATGTCCTGAGTGCCACGTCTGCACGTGCTCTGAACCCCTCCAGGCATGATGGGGACTCCAGCCCTGCCCTGGGCAGCCTGGGCCAGGCCCTGACAACCCTTTCCAGGCATTGAGAAATTGTTCCCCAGCTCCAACCTAAACCTCCCCTGGCACAACTTGAGGCCCTTCCTCTTGTCCCATCCCTTGTTCCTGGGGAGCAGAGCCCGACCCCCCCTGGCTCCAACCTCCTCTCAGGGGGTTGCAGAGAGCCAGAAGGTCTCCCCTCAGCCTCCTCTGCTCCAGGATCAACACCCACAGCTCCCTCAGATACTCCTCACAACTTCTCCAGACCCTTCTCCATCTTCTCCAGACCCTTCTCTCCATGTTCTCCATCCCCTCCTCCTTACTCTCCAGACCTTCTTGCTCTCCAGCCCCTTCCCCAGCTCCATTCCCTTCTCTGGACACTCTCCATCCCCTCAATGGCTTTCTGCTCCTGAGAGGCCCAAAGCAACAAAAAGAGCTCTAAAAAAGTCCTAAATCAAGAATTGTCAGTGCTCCATGTGAAGAAAACTGCCAAGAGCCCCTGAGCACTCCAGAGCTTTGTAAGTCCTTGGAACATCAGGGAAGGGAAGGGGAAGGCATTGCTGTGGTCACTGGTACCTGGACCTGCTCTGCCTGGTGCCTCCTCTCCACGTAAGCATTGAGGTGGTTGGACAAGAAGCTCCTGATGTTCCTCTGGAAGTACTTCTTGGAGATCTGCTCCAAAGGAAGCAGATCTCCTCTTTCCAGGCATTGAGAAATTGTTCCCCAGCTCCAACCTCAACCTCCCCTGGCACAACTTGAGGCCCTTCCTCTTGTCCCATCCCTTGTTCCTGGGGAGCAGAGCCCGACCCCCCCTGGCTCCAACCTCCTCTCAGGGGGTTGCAGAGAGCCAGAAGGTCTCCCCTCAGCCTCCTCTGCTTCAGACTAAACAATCAGGTGGCCTGAGCCACGGTGGAAGCCAGCCTGCCTCTTGGTGACCACCAGGCTGGGTGCTCTGCTCAGACAGCAGGAGGGACAGGGGGGGCACTGAAGGTGCTGCCTGCTGCAAGGCTGAACCAGTGTGGTGTCTGGGAGGGAGGTGGCCACTGCAGAGACATCTGTCCTTGGTGAAATGGAAGACACCATGAGATGTATTCTTAAGAGGGCTTTGGGATGGATTAAGGGTCATCCCTGCTCTATGTGACACCATCTCCAACTCTTTATGCTGCTTCCAGTGTCCTCAACACCCAACCATCCCCAGGTCTGCTCCAGGCAGGAGGACAGCCCTCCAGTGCCAGCTGAAGCATCCCACCTCCAGCAGAGCTCCCAGCCCAGTCACCTCCTACTCTCTGCTCTTCCTGAACTCCTACAGAGCTGAGGCACAAGGCCAGGCAACCCCCAGGTGAGCTTTTGGGTTTTTTTTATTTATTTTTTTCCCCATTTCTGGAGATCTGCAGCTCAAGCCTGACTCATGAAAAAAAAAGGCAACAGGTCTGGTGACTCTCCTGATCTGCTTCCCTAGTTTGGAGCTGGGCACACCTGAAGGGGATCACTCTTCTGGGACTGCTGGTCGTGACTCTGTTACCATCTTCCCTAGTCCCACTTTCAGGAGGCATAATTAAGCCACTTCTTTAATTACAAACCAAAGAGCTGCTTCCTACTCAACACACGTGCTCCTTCCTTTAAGCACTGTGGGCTTCTGGCCACCTCCAAGCTGAGATGAACACGAGGACATGGGCTGATGATGACTTCTGGAGGACACCATGGCAGGAGAACACATCCTGAGCACACATCCCTCAGCCAGATGTCCCCTATGGGTGCCACCACCCCTGCCAGCACCCTACCAGGGGACCACCGCCTTGGTGTCACCTCGCCACCTGCCTCTGCCCTCCAGGTGACCCCCACCATGATCTTACTTGTTGTTCCCCATGGCTCCTTGCTGCCAGGTCTTCATGTCAGGTGACTGGTAGCCCGGTGTGGGGGGAGCTGGCTGCAGCATGGGGCTTTGGGAAGGTGGCAGCTGGGGTGACATCAAGGGACTGCTGGGGCTGAGCGACGGGGCGAAGGAGGGTTCACTCTGCTGCCCCATACCTGGGGAAGGACAGATGGTGTCAGCAGTACCAAGACCACCCTCCCCCAGCAGCCCCCTCCTCCTCCCCTGCAACCATCAAACCAGAACAATCAGCCTGGACTTTAGGTCATGGGGGGAGCCTCTGTTTGGTTTTTTTTGTTTGTTTCCAGCAGCTTATTGTTCAAATGTCACAATTTCAGGGCTGAAGGAGCAAGGAAACCACTTCTTCAAGGGGTTTCCATCAGCAAGTGTTTCTCCTCAGCATCACTCCTGGATGGAAATGGCCTAGGGTCAGGAGAAGGTGGTGCCAAAAGAGGTTATTGTGGGGCTATCACAGCCACACCACCATTTTTCTCTCCTCAGCAGTGATATCCACCTAGCTGAGACCCTGAGACTCTGGCTCCCCCATCTCCTGCCAGTGTGGTGGCCACAGAAGAACTGCAGCCTGCCTACAGCTCATCCCAGACATCTCAGCAAGGCTTTTCCCCTTTTCAGAGCAGAGGTATTTCAGGAAAAGCAATCCAGAGGACTGCTTTCCAGCTTTATGATCAAGGAAAGAGTTAAGGAAATTATTTTCAAGGAAAGAGTTAAAGTTTCCCAAACTTTATGGTTCTTTTGGATATTCAACCAGAAAAGGTCCCCCTGGGAGGTGGGAACCAGCTTAATCCACAAGTTCATTGAATCCCAGACTGGTTTGGGTGGGAAGGGACCTTTAAGACCATCCAGGGATGAGCAGGGACACCTCCCCCAGCCCAGGGTGCTCCAAGCCCCATCCAACCTGGGCTGAGACACTGCCAGGGATGGGGCAGCCACAGCTTCCTTGGGCAACCTGGGCAACCAGGAGCTCAGCACCCTCAAATCCAAGAATTTCTTCCTAATATCCAATCTGAATCTCCCCTCATTCAGTTTAAAACTGTTCCCCCTCACTCTGCCACTTCATTCCCTTGTCCAAAACTCCCTCCCCACCTTTCCTGTGGCCAAAGAGGCCGAGATGGCAGGAGGTGGAGCCCAGGGTGAGGCTCTGAGCTGCAACCTCAGCCTTCTCCTCTCTCCCTTCCCCCCCGTGCCATTCCACCCACCAGACCATTCCAAACTCAACCAACCTTCTCCACCTACCTGATCCTGAATACTGGAAGATGTTCTGCTGCATCTGCGGGGTCATCCCAGCACCAAACTGTCCTCCAACACCCCCCATCATCCCCCTGTTCACCATGCTGCCCCGGTTGGCCAACGCCGCCGCCGCCGCCGCCTCGGGGTTGGACGCCAAGGGTGAGAAGGGACTGGTGGAGGTGGGAGGGTTTCCTGGGGTCGTACCGTAGTTTGGAGGGTATGGGAATTGTTGAGGAGGGGCTTGGGGTAAACGTGGGGCTCCGAGTTGGACGGGGAGGCCGGCGGAAGGGGGGAGGTTGTTTCCAAAGCTTTGCTGTCTCATCAGGATGGCTCGCTGCTGCATCAGCTGCCGCTGCCGGTGCTGTTGGCTGTAGAGCTCCCGTTGGCGTTGGGCCAACATCTGGGCGTTGAGGGGAGGCTGGGGTGGAAAAAAAAAAAGGGGGAGGATGGAAAAAAAAGCCCTCGTTATCACAGGATCACACGAGGGTGGTGGTTGGAAAGGAGCTCGGAGATTGCCCCCCGTCCCACCGTACACAGGCACGGGCAAGCACACCAAAAACCAACCCAGAACCAACACAACCACCACCTAGTAACACCCACACAAACCCCTACAAACTCAGCCACTAGAGCATGCCCTGAAGTGCCTCATCAACACTTTTCTTCAGTCCCTCCAGGACAGAAATCCTTCCTCAGCTCTGCTCTCACCCTCCCCTGGGGCAGCTTCAGGCCATCTCCTCTGCTCCTGCCATTGTTCACTGGAGAGAAGAGCTCAGCACCCACCTCCCTACAACCTCCTTGCAGGGAGCTGCACAGGGCAACCAGCTCTCAGCCTCCTCCAAACTCAACATTCCCATTTCCCTCAGACCCTCCTCACTTGGTTCTGGTCCCTCCCCCTTGGTAGCTCCATTCCCTTCTCTGGACATGCTCCAGCCTTGTCTAAACCTCCCCTGCTTCAACTTGAGGGCATTTTCTCNGGCTCGGAGCAACCTGGGCTGTGGGAGGTGTCCCTGCCCATGGATGGGATTTGGAACTGGAGGAGCTGGAAGGTCCCTTCCAACCCAACCCATTCCATGATTCTCTTCTGTATGTATTAACAAATGTTTTAAGGCTTGTAACTGCCCAACAGCCTGGAGAAGATCCCTCATCTCCTGTGAGTCCATATGAGCAGTTTGGGAGTAAAAAAAGGGATACAATGGAATAATTTCTATAGTGACCTTGATTTCTGGGCATTGCACTTCTCCTGTGGGCAACCAGGATTTTGGAAACAAGAACTGAACTATCTTGGCCAAGGAGGTCAAACAAGGAGGGCTGGAGTTTTCCAGGTGGCCAGGATTTCTCCCAACCCCACATATTCTATTCCCATGGAAGTTGGAATTGGATGATCTTTAAGGTCCCTTCCAAGCCAACCCATTCCGTGATTTCATGATTCTGTCTTTGGTGGTGCCTCTCATGCAGCCTTAAAGAGGGACACTGAAGGAAGCAGCCACTGAAACTTTGGATAAATGGTAACACAGAGCCTGGCATGGAGGTTTTTCCTGGCATGGAGGTTTTGCCTGGCATGAAGCACTTTTCTTCCAGTCTCTGTAGTAGGGGAGCATCCTAAGGAAGAGGTTGAAAGCCTTGAGTACTGAGGTTTCACAAAATCATTTCAGAGGAAGCTCACAGAGCCCAGAAAGCTGCAGGAAAAGCAATTTAAAGGTCACTTGGTACCAAGTACAAGCCCCAATCAAACTTCCCAGCCTCATCTGTAGAGCTGAACAGGTGAAGCCAACGGAAGCACAACCAGAGAGGTCAGGAAATAGTAAATAAAGGAAAGGACTTTGGAGCTCTGGGTGTGTGGTCCTGACAAGGAGTCTTAATTCATCCTGAGACAGCTGCAGAGCAGCACATCAACACTTGGCCCTCCCTGTTTGGGCTGAGTGAGCAATTAAGAGTATCAGAAACCAGATGGCTCCATTTGGCAGCTCCTTTAAAAGTGTCATTTTGGGACTAGCCAGGTCATATCACAACTGAATCACTCCAGCTTAACTGCTTTCAGGTGACCTGGAATAAAGAGATGAAACTATTTGGGCACCAACCTCTCAGACTGCCAGACTGCTTGCACCCACTCAACGACCATTGGGTTTCATCATTAACAGCAGAGTTGATTATTCCTCATTAATGGGATCACAGAATCATAAACTGGTTTGGGTTTTAAAGATAGAAAAGAGGCATGTTTGGAAACCTATTTATATGCTTCCTTCTTCATGCAAAATCCCCAAGCTTTTCTACTTCAGGAGAAACATTCCTCTCTAAAACACTTTTGGGATGGACCAGGGATGCTGTTGGATGCACAGCAACCCCAAGGGAGGACTGAAGAAAGAGCTGGACCATGTTCTCATGGGTAAGAAGTTTAATTCCTAGTGTAAATCCAATCTACAACCCAAGAGCCAAGGAGGCTTCTCCATCCCTCTCCATCAGATGTGGATCCATGGGGTCAACACCACACTTGACAGAAGTTCTGGGGGTGAATCCTCACTCTCTCCATCTCCAATTTGTTTGATAAGAAATTCTTGGGCAGAAGCTTAGGGAATAATTCTGTCAGGATCACAAAACCACGTGATAATTTAGGTTGGAACTCCAGTGGGGATCTTCTCCAACCTCCAGCTCCGAGCAAGAATCATTTTGGTTGGAAAAGACCTTTCAGATCATCAAGTCCAACTGTTAACCCAGCACTGCCAAACCCACCACTAAACCACGTCCTTCAGCACTCCAGCTACATGGCATAAAACTTCAAAGCTGGGTTGGGCTGCTCCTGGATCATCCAGCCAGAGCTTTAGGATCTCTGAGGACAGAGTCTCTCATGCCTGATGTTATCTCAGTGGTTACACAATTCTCATTCTCTTCATAGTCATCTTTGTTCAAAGTAGAAAAACAAGAACAAACCAGCCACTAAATTAACCTCATCTGCTACTTCAGAAGTATTAGACTTGAGGAAAATAAAGAGTCCATGTTTTCCTGGGTGAGACCAGTTCTGATGAGAAGCAAACAGCCACTGCCAAGCTCCCCCTCCAGTGCCCAATTTTAAAGCAACAAGTACAACCTGAACTTGCCACAACACAAAACCTGTGAAAGGATTTTCAGCTGGTATTTTCCTGTCCAGTAGTTGCCCACTTCATACAGACAAAAGAAGACACCACTACCCAAATCCATCTCTCATGGACCCACTGGTGGAACTGGAAGTCTGTGACTTAACCTTAAACCCAAAGCTGCTGTTTAAATCCAGATGAGAGCCTGGTAAAAGCAGCTTTCCTACTTTTGCATTTCAGTTTCATCAGGTAATTGCCTATCCCTCACTTGGGGGAGGAGTAATTAATTTTTTTCTGAAAGACCTGAACTGCATTCTATGCAAATTAATGTTTAAAAAAATACTATAATCAGCTCCATGTGGAAATGAAGTCTGCTTCCCACCTAACCCTGTACCACCAGGTAAGTTCTGGCAACTTGTTTGATGCAGAAACAGAAGGAAATTGGATTCTTTAATCTGAATTTAAGTACTCACCATTAGGTTTTAACTGAGCAGTGACTTAATGACAAAAACTGCCTAAACAAATTTTACAATGTAATTTCCAGAAGATATTTACCTATGCCTTTTTTTTTCTACTCCAGCTCTCTCCAGTTAAGTTTGCTGGGTCACCACACCAGCAGCACATCTTGCAGGGTTGTTATTGAGAAATTCCAGGGGATTTCTAGTTATTAATAAGGTCCAGCAGAAAGAAAATCTGATCTGACAGTTCCCTCCTTCAGTGGTTATCTGAAATACAGGTGAAAGAGCTGGGAGTTACTCTGGGAGAGGGATTTAACACTTCTGGGGAACAGGAATCCCCTAAAAGGAATTCTAGTGATTTTATTTTTTATTTTAAATAAATAGTTAGACATCTAGCTTCTGGCTAGCTTCTTAAAAACTCATCTTTCCTATGTCCTAATTGCATCAGTAGCTTTGAGTCATCAGATTAATCTTAACACTGCCAATAGACCATCACTTTGTGGGGCTTATGGAAACATGATACTTAAAAGGGAAATCATGTTTTGCCTATGTATTTTGTAGTTTCCTACCACTTAAAAAACAGAAAAAAGAAAAATCCGACATTTACAAAGAGCTGCAGACCACCCAAATTACTGAATGTTTTCCAGCTTCAGTAACAGCAAGGGTAAATATATTTCTGGGGTTTTGGTCTATCTGAAGCTCTCTACTGTTTTGTATAACCAATCTGGCTGAAAGACCTCTTTCCCCAAGATCTTTCTATTAATAATAATGAAAAGATTAAAAATTAACACTGCTTGAGTTACAGAAGGTGTTACAACACCCTGCAGCTCAACATTTTACCAGCAGTAAGAGACTGCATCAGTCTAAAGCAAAATTATTAATACTGCAGCACCCACCTATCAGCAGAACCTGGCACAACGTTGGTTATTGTCATCACTGTCACCCAAAAACTAGGATTTTTTAGGCAAAAAAATTGGATGCACAGTTCAGTGGTTTAAGTTACTTAAAATCTGCCTTTTCTTTCCTCAATTTCCCCCAGATTTCTTCCACTATTTCTTCTCAAGCCAAATGCAGCAAGTGGAAATCTGCTCCACATCCCTCTGAGATAGAGGTCTGATGTAAGTGGAAACTATTCCCTTTCCTAGAAGAAAACAGGCATCAAGAAGACAAAGAAGTGGAATTGCTCATTTCTGAGGGTTTCCAGATGAGTAGGAAAAGGTAAAAAAAAAAAAAAAAAAATTCTGGCTCTCCTTGAAATGCATCTGAAAGCCATCACTTCTCCTGCTTCCCAGAATCAAACCACCCATCACTAAAAGCCACGTGCCCTGTTCCTAGCTTGGGGATATTGCACACTCCTGGGCTTGTCTTTTTTTTTCTGGATTTCTCATCTCTTTGTTTCAGTCGTGAGAACTGTCTTTAAGAACAGGACTGAGCATGGTGTCAGTCATCTGTAAACTCTGCTCACCACCACCACCACTTCAGACCTTCACCACCAGTACTGAATGCTTCTTTGGGAGAGGGGAGAATGCCAAGTGAAGGTGTTTCCAAGGACTTTCTGCTTGGAGTGACATTTTTTATGGAATATCTTGTCTGGTTACAGCTTAAATACCTGGATCAAAATACTCCATACAGGTCATTTCCTGGGCTGCTTCCACTTCTAAGAATGCTGGGATCTGCCTTTGCCCTCAAGTTTTGCATCCTTCCAAAGCTCCATTTTTCCAATTGAAAGTGTTTCCAAGGACTTTCTGCTTGGAGTGACATGGTGACATTTTTTATCTGTGTAGGGAGATCCTGCAACACATCATAAGCTCAGTTTTTCTTCTTTAATGCCATAAATTAATGATGGGAAAAGGAAATGCTCAAGGTCATCTCTGACTGGTTGATGTGGGGGGATGGCAATGGTGTCAACTGTCAGAGATTTCACAGATTTCTCAGTTATTTCAGTATTTTTTCTTGAAATAGCAACTCCTGGTGGGTTTCAGAATTGGGGTTGCTTCCATCAAAAGTCCAAAAGAACATAAATAACAAGGCTGGGTTTGAAAATACCAACACTGGGGTCACAAAGTACCTGGAGTCATGATGTCATGGATGCCAACATTTTCCACTCCAAAGTCTGGTGCTGTGGAGATTTGATGCATTTATTTACAGGAAAATTGTAAAATTATAAAATAATTGTGATGGTATACAAGAGCCTTCAGTCAAAAGGGGAAAAAATTACAGACATCAAACTTTGACTGTCAGCTTCCTGTAATAGGATCTTAAAAAGGTGAAGAGGACAGCAGAGAGGAGAAGGCTCCTCAAAACACCAGGTTATGGGAAGAAAATAAGTGAAAATCCAGACCAAGAGCAGCATAAACACCCAAAATACCACCAGCAACCTAGAAGTGCAGGTACCAAATATAAATCTCCTCCATGTGTATTATTATTCAAGGGTTAGACATCTCCAGAGAGCTATCAGAGAAACAGAAGATGGAAGAAAAAGTAAATATACACTTCAGCAAAATAATAAAACAAACCAAAGATTGATCACTTAACAGTTCAGGGAAAGCCCAGAATGACTCAGCCAGAATGCTTTCAAAAATACAACCATATTCAAACTGCTCGTTACAAAAAGCAGAAGACTGGTACTTCTTTCTCATAAGTGTATTAAGGATTATCAGGGAACTACCCAATATCTTATTTCCCATGAAGAAAAGGGGTTGGAATGATGGGTTGCCCCATAGCCAACAGCCACAGCACAGGAAGCAAAAGAAGCTGGAAAAAATTATCTTTGATTGTAACTACACAGCAATGACCACAGAGTTCACAACTGGGCAGGGACAACCTCAAAAAGCTATTTCTAAAATCCTAGCAAGACAGAATTAAAAAAAACTGAAATCACTAAAGAAGGACCCGGGTAGCAGCATCTCCTGAAATCACTGCAAACCAAAAGCAACACTGCTGCTCATCCAGGCACCCAAATGCCCAAGGTGCTTATGAAAAGTGGATGTTTTGGGGCATTTGGAGCACTAAAGTGATGCAGATGGAGGGGGAAATTCCCGAGAAAGCTGAAGGATGCAGCATCTCATTGCCCTTCCACCTCCTTGGACCTCGGCATGGAAGCTGCTTTCGAGGTCAACTATTCAGGCAGCCTCTCAAACACATGGGCAATAATCCTCCTACATAATGCTGGACTGAACTGGCAGCTGGCAACAAGGATAAAGGGTTTAATTGTATCTTTTTTTTTAATAATTCCACAAAAGGCTTATCAAAATAGGGAGATATTTAGCAATAGCGACGAGAAAAACTGACAAAGAACGTGGAAATCAGCACAAAGAACCCAAATGTCACCAACCAGAGAAGTTACTGACCCCAATTCAACCACACTTACTCCTTTCCATCTCCCTTACCTCTTCTCCTTTTCTGTTTCAAGTGGATGATGAGATTAATGGGATTCAAGGAAAAACTGCCCAGGAAAAGAAATAAAAGGTTTGCAACAGTTTCACTTGAAACTGAAAAATACCACACATGAAAGTATCAGAGAATCATAGGATGGGTTGGGTTGGAAGGGACCTTCCAGATCCTCCAGTTCCAAATCCCATCCATGGGCAGGGACACCTCCCACAGCCCAGGTTGCTCCAAGCCCCATCCAACCTGGCCTTAAAAAATTCCAGGGATGAGGAATCTTCCACCACCTCTCTGGACAACCTGTGCCAGGCTCTCACCACCCTCATGGGGAAGAACTTCTTCCTAACTTCCAATCTCAATCTCCCCTCCTCCAGTTTGAATCCATCCCCCATGTCCTATCCCTCCCTGACATCCTCAAAAGTCCCTCCCCAGCTTTCTTGTAGCCCCTTCAGATATCTGAAGGTTGCTCTGAGGTCTCCTTGGAGCCTTCTCCTCTCCAGACTCAACAACCCCAACTCTCTCAGTCTCCTCACTCCAGAGCTGCTCCAACCCTCTGAGCATCCTCCTGGCCCTTCCCTGGACACATTCCAGCACATCCATGTTTTTCTTGTACCAAGGGCTCCAGCACTGGACACAATACTCCAGATGGGGTCTGGAGAATCCCCTCTCTTGACCTGCCGGCCACGTTTCTTTTGATACAGTCCAGGACATGATTTGCTTTCTGGGCTAAGGACCAGGCTTTCTTGTAGCCCCTTCAGATATTGGGAGGTTGCTCTGAGCTTACCTGGGAGCCTCCTCTTCTCCAGGCTGAACACCCCCAATCCCTCAGCCTGGCTTCCCAGGGAGGTGCTCAGCCCTCTGAGCATTTGAGTGGCTCCTCTGGACACCTTCCAGGAGCTCTGTGTCCTTCTGATGCTGGGGACTCCAGAACTGGACACAGGACTCCAGGTGGGGTCTCAGCAGAGCAGAGCAGAGGGGGAGAATCCCCTCCCTCCACCTCTCTCTGTGCTTCTGCTGATGCCCCCAGGACCCTGGGGGGGGGTCTGGGCTCCAAGCTGACACTGATGGCTCATGTTGAGCTTCTGCTTCACCCCAAACCCCAAACAGTTTCTCTGAATAATATTTGACTGATCACCTCCTGTGCCTGAGCCATGCTGATTAATTTTTTTTTCAAACAAGCATCAGCTCCAGTCAGTCCCTACAGGGCTGGGATCCTGCAGACACAAAACCTTCATACAAAAGAAGTCCTTTTTTTTTTTTTTTTTATCCCAAACAATTTTCAGGGAGCAAAAGGAAATTGGTTGCTTTCTTCTTTTTCCCTTAAAGAGGGTAGCACTTCTCTCTGAAGGGGGAGCAATGCAATACATTTCCTTCTGTGTAGCAAACATCCTGAGTGCCCCACGAAGCGCCGCGCTCTGCTGCTCCGACGTTCGGCCAATGAACTTTCCAAGCCCTAAAAGAGCAAAATCCACGCATGCAGAGTTTTGAATACCCCCCACCCCACTCCGTAGTCCCCCCGGGATAAATCCAAGGAGTTCCCAGGCTTGTTCCTTAGCTCTTCTTGCCTGCCACACAGGGACAGGTGAGCAGCCTCCCTGCCACTGCAGGGCCGCGTCTTATCACCGCATCAGCTGCGGCCACCGGCGGCTCCGACAGCAACTGAAGGTTTTGGCTGAATGCCTCGAATCACTCCTGACTAAAAAAGCACTTTAGGAGTGTCCTGCCAGAGCCTGACGTGACAAATAAAGCAATGATTCATAACCAAATTGCAGAGAGATGCTCTGGAAAGGCAATGGAGTGAGGCTGGCGGAGGGGAAGAGCTCTGCATCCCTCGGCGCCAGCAGCTGGGAGGGGAAAGGAGCCCGAGGAGGAGGAGAATGGATGGAGAACAAGTCCTGAGGAGGAGGACTTGGAGGTGTTGGGTGATGAGAAGCTCAATGCGAGCCAGCAATGTGTGTTTGCAGCCCAGAAGCCACCCATGTCCTGGGCTGCATCAAAAGAAACGTGGTCAGAAGATCAAGGGAGGGGACTGCCCCCCTCTACTCTGCTCTGGTGAGATCATTCCAGCAGTGCTGGGTCCAGTTCTGGGGTCTCCAACACCAGAAGGAATTGGAGGTGTTGGAGTGAGTCCAGAGGAAGTCATGAAGATGCTCAGAGGGTTGGTGCTGCTCTAGAGCCAGGCTGAGAGAGTTGGGGTTGTTCAGCCTGGAGAAGAGAAGGCTCCAGGGAGACCTTGGAGCATCTTCCAGTGCCTGAAGGGGCTCCAGGAAAGCTGGGGAGGGACTTGGGACATGGCATGGAGGGATGGGATGAGGGTTTCCAACTGAAACTGGGGAGATTGAGATGAAATATAAGGAAGAAATGAAATATAAAGAAGAAATTGTTTACTGAGCCCCTGCCCCAGGCTGCCCAAGGAAGCTGTGGCTGCCCCATCCCTTGGATGGGGCTTGGAGCAACCTGGGCTGTGGGAGGTGTCCCTGCCCATCCAGGGGGTTGGGACTGGAGGAGCTGGAAGGTCCCTTCCAACCGAACCCAGTCTGTGCTTGGGTGACACAACAGTTTTATCCATCTGGCCAGAGAGATCACTAAAGGGAGGGGAGGCATCAGAGGAAGGAGGTGATGGTGGTGGGTAAGCTCTTCCTACACAACATCACTACACTCAAAGACTTCACACAGTTTGTAAGCTTTCTGCCAATAATCCTTTCTAAATCAGCAAGGGAGTTGGCTACCAAACCTGAAATCCCACATTACTGAAACATGAAATGCAAAATATTTAGTTACCCAAAACCAAGTCCACCAGAGAAATCAAAGCTTACAGATGTCCAACAAAAACTTTAATGAACAGATAAGAGTCATCCTCTTGTACTACCTGTGAAACAACCTTCACACTCCACTGAGAAACTGTTTGATTGGTTACCCTGAAAACTGTTCTGCTTTTTGCCAGGGATTTTTACCAAAAAAAAAAAAAAACAAAAAACCAATCTACTGAACCTGATCTGAACATGGAGAAAGCAACAGAATCTGCAAATGTAGAGTGCTGCCACTATTGTTTTTAAAATGCCTACTTTGAAGTCTCTGCAGAAAAAAGACTGCAGCTTCTACTATGGTGATAGGTTTGCCTTGGATAGGTTTTGGAGGGTTGTGCACTGGAATTATTTTTATGATCTGCTTTCCTTCCTTGAGCAAGACCTGTGTCCTGTCAGTTCCCCCTTTGGGAAGAGAGAAACAGGATACTGACCACCCAAGCCATGTTCAAAGCTGGAGCTGTTCAGCCTGGAGAAGAGGAGGCTCAGGGGAGACCTCATCACTCTCTACAACTCCCTGAAAGGAGGTTGGAGCCAGGGGGGGTTGGGCTCTGCTCCCAGGCACCTCTTAGCAAGACAAGAAGCCATGGGCTTAAGAATTTTTTCCTAATATCCAACCTAAACCTCCCCTGGCAGAGCTGGATTGAGGTTTAGGTTGGATATTAGGAAGGAATTCTTTGCAGAGAGGGTGATCAGGCATTGGAATGGGCTGCCCAGGGAGAGGGGGGATTCTCCATCCCTGGAGGTTTTGGAGAAGAGACTGAATGTGGCACTGAGTGCCATGGGCTGGGAACCACGGGGGGAGTGGATCAAGGCTTGGACTTGATCCCAGAGCTCCTTTCCAACCCAAATGATCCTGGGATTCTGTGTGACTCTGTATCATTCCTAGCCAGATCATCTAACCTACAATACTTGGTTTAGTTTCTTCTAAAGAAGACTAATTGTAATTAAATATCTTACATAAGCACACAGAAATATTTTGATTGGAAAAGACCTTTCAGATCATCCAATCCAACCCTTAACCCAGCACTGCCAAGGCCACCACTGCCCCATGGCCCTCAGCACCACACCTCCAGGGCTTGGAAATCCCTCCAGGGATGGGGACTCCACCACTGCCCTGGGCAGCCTGGGACAGGGAATGACAACCCTTTCCAGGAAGAAATTGTTCCCAATATCCAACCTAAACCTTCCCTGGTGCAACTTGTGGCCATTTCTTCTCCTACTGCTTGTTACTTGTGAGTCCAACTCCCCCCTGGCTCCAACCTCTTTTCAAGGAGTTGTAAAGAGTTGATCCTCCTTTTTTCCAGGATGAACAATCCCAGTTTCTTCAGCTGCTCCTCATAAGACTTGTGCTCCAGACCCTTGTATATGGACACAAATATCCAATCCTAGGCATCCACGTAGGAAAGATGCAGCTTACTGTTTATCTTCCCTGACCTGTTGATATTTCTTCCTCTCAGAGAAAGATCTCAATTATTTTCAGGTTCGTGCCAGCCAAGGGTTTGGGTGTGGGGATGAGTATGGCCAGCACCTTTATGGATTCAACAAATACATCCTCAGGGAGTCAGACAAACTGGGGAAAGGCTTCCACATCTGCAAGAGAATCCATCACCTGCCATGGGGAGGAGACTATTTTTTCATCCACACTTTAAGACAAAAAAAAATGAAGAAGAAATAAGGAACCCACCTCCAAAATGAGGAAGGATATTATGCAAAAAGCATTTGTGACAACGTTCTTCAGGCAGCTTTTGCTCCCCTACCAATTTCTCTTCCATTTTCCCAATGTTTTTGTACCTGACCTCCTCCTCACTACAGAACTAGAGCACATCCAAAGGTAAACAGGATCCTAATGATCTCTCATTAGTTAAACTTCCAACAGAACACTTCTGAAATAAATAAAAAAAAAAGGTCAAAACCCACCATCAGTGGAAGAAAAATTTCAAAGGAGCAGGAAACCAGCTGTTAGCTTTTCCAACTCCAAATCTGTAGCTTATAAGGATCCATTCCCCCATTGAGAAGCTTCCCAAGGTGGACCCAAGAAAAGGTTTTTGCACTAAGGAAGGCACAGAAGACATAAATGGTGAAAAAAAGCTGGCAGCTGTTGTGTAGTGTGTTGTGACTCAATGTGGCACTTGATATGGAGAAAAAGGGAAATTTTTAAATGACAAAAGCTCAGCCTGGACACCACGAGGGCCACCAGCCAGAAGTCACCACATCTTGTTTCACCCACTCTGCTCCAAAGGGGCACAGACCACCAGCTCCCCAACTCCATGGTTCTGCCCCAAACTGTATGTGGGATTTCATCCCTCGAGCCACAGTAGATTGGGATTCTGTGGGGACTCCTCTATAGGATGAAAAGGAGAACGAGGGAACCCTCAGCCTTGAATTAACACATGGGAAAAAGGGACTAAAATCTTTCGAACAGCAAGGCCCGGGCAGCACCGACGTCTTTGTCTTCAGGAAGAGGGATTAGGACAGGAATCTGGCTGTGCTGTCCCCTCATTTGATGGGAAAGTGAGAAAACACTTTGGGCTGAAGGCCTGGCCCTGTTCCAGAAGCTGCTTTGTTAGGAAGGAACTGAATAAAAGGTCTGTAAGACAGGAGAGTAAGATTTCTGCCTAGCAGTCAGAGCAATTAAGCAAGCTGCCTTGATGAAGAGGATAAAAAAGCCTTGGAAGAGAACCCAAAGGCTCAGAAGAGAAGGGGAAAGTAATTCTGAGAGTAGGTCAACGCTCCAGAGGGGATTACCTTTCCAGTTTGAGACTTAATGCCAGAGACATGCTTCAAAAAGCTGACCAGGGAGAATCTGCTGATCCCACAGATGACCCCATAATGTCTGAGTGCTCAAGTGCAAGTCAAGTATTAAAAGGGAAGGTTGAAAGCCACACAAGTTTGGACCAAAAATGGCAGACCTAGAAAGTGCTTTCTTCTCCTTACATGTAAAATTTATATTTATATACATATATATATATAAAACTGCTAAATATGTTGTATACCTGGCATTATTAGGTTACTCAACATCTCAACTTGAAAAGAGCAATCTAAACACAGAACCATTTTGGTTGGAAAGACCAAAAGATCTTTCAGATCATCCAACCATGAACCCAGCACTGCCAAGGCCACCACTGCCCCATGGCCCTCAGCACCACAGCTCCAGGGCTTGGAAATCCCTCCAGGGATGGGGACTCTGCCCTGGGCAGCCTGGGCCAGGCTCTGACAACCCTTTCCAGGAAAAATTTGTTCCTAATGCCCAAACTAAACCTTCCCTGGTGCAACTTGAGGCCATTTTCTCTTATCCTAACGCTGATTTCTTAGGAGAAGAGACTTCTGATTCCAACCTCCTTTCAGGGAGTGAGAAGGTCTCCCCTCAACCTCCTTTGCTCCAGACTGGACACCCCCCAGGTCCCTCACCCTCTCCTTTTAAGACTTGTGCTCCAGACCCTTCACCAGCCTTGTTGCCCTTCTTTGGACATGCTGTAGCATCAAAATGTCTTTCTTAAGAAGGACAGAGTGGACTTTATACATCATGTTTTCAGGAAAGATGGCCTCTCCTCCTGTATTTGAATCAATTCCACTGCAGCTTGAACTATTTTACTAGGCACCAGTATGATTCCCCTCTGTCAATTACTGCACTATCTGAGCAGGTAATAGCTTTAAAATTGAAGGAATGGCTGCTTATACTGGTTGGAGCTGAAATAGGGAGTGAAAGTCTCCCAAATGAAACCCCTGCTAGGAGATTGCTGGGTGAAAGTGGCCTAATGGAATCCCAGACCAGAGGAGAAACTTCAGAGACTCATTTCAAAGTGCCACTTCAGCAAACAAAGTAGTTGAGTCAATTTAATGCTTCTCATACTGGAAAGAACCCCTTCCTTCAAGTGGGGAAGGAAAACAAATGATGATGAGTCAAAGGCCAAAATAATTTGTGGGAGTCATGAGGAACCATCCTCAGGCTGCGGCTGCCAAGAGATGATGGGCTCACACTTTGCTGTCCCAACCCCTGGGACAATGTCCTGCCTGCTGGTGGTCCCAACACGTTGGGTTTATTTTTAAGGACGTGTTGAGAGTGAAAAATGCAAGAGAAGCTCAAGGGTTTTCATCCTCACCCAAAAATCTGCCTGCCAACCCAAGCAGACACCGTCAACTCGCTGCCCCAAGGACTCAGATGTGTTTGGGGAAGAGAGAAGGGCAAACGACTCTTTTGAGCCAATGGAAATGGTTTTACCTGTCAGAACCAGAGCTCAGGCCTGAAGCATTTTGTTTTTTCTCCAGGCAGAAGTATCAAGGGCCCCAGCAGAGGATCAAGGAGTCAATTTTTCTGCATTCTTTGCTCTGCTTCAAGCGCCAACGCTGTTATCCAGTGCTGGAGGAGAACCAAACCTGGGAGCTGACTGAAGAACCAGCTCTGAAATACCTCTGTGCTGCTGGAGATATTTGTCATTTTAGATCTGTGGAGCTGTCAGGAAGTAAATTTTGCTCAAAATTGAATTATAAAGGCAGTTTTCATTGCCCTGACTGTGCAGAGGACCTTTACAGCTCGATACTCCAAAGTCCTCCACAACCACCATCACCTCCCCAGCTGGGCAGCTGGATTCAACCAGGCAAACACATGCAGAGGATTTTATCTGGGGTATAAACACAGCAGCAAATTTTTGCAAATGGTTTTAATTTAATGGGGACGACAAAAAAGGCTGGGGAAGGACTTTGGACAAGGACATGGAGTGATAGGACAACGAGGAGCAGTTCCAAACTGAAAGAGGGGGGATCTGGATTACACATTGGGAAGAAATTCTTGAATGTGAGGGTGCTGAGCCCCTGGCCCAGGTTGCCCAAGGAAGCTGTGGCTGCCCCATCCCTGGCAGTGTCTCAGCCCAGGTTGGATGGGGCTTGGAGCAACCTGGGCTGTGGGAAGTGTCCCTGCCCATGGATGGGATTTGGAACTGGAGGAGCTGGAAGGTCCCTTCCAACCCAAACCCATTCTTCAAATAAAGAAGTAAACAAACCCAAACAAAAAAAACAAGGCAGAAAGAGTTCCCCTTTCTCTCTAGGTTGCCTAAGACCTGGGACAACAACTTCCTAATCCTGCCCTCAGTCCTCCCTAATTCCTTCATCAGACTTATTAAAACCATTGAACATAATTCTGGATATTCTGTTTCTACTACCCCTTCCTGAAGGCAGCTGGACAAATCCCTCAGTCTCCATTTGGGTTTTGCAGGAAAGGAAAGAATAAGTACCATATATACATATAGATACATAAATATATATATATATAATCACCTATTTTAAGCTTTCTTGGAGATCATTTTAAATAGATCCAACAGTCCAGAAATAACATGCAACTACCCCACTCCTAACTCTCATAACCTTACCTCATCACTCAAAATATGCTTTTTTTTACCTTTTTCCCTAGAGAAAAAAAACCTTGAGATACATGATCAAGTGATTCAGTATCACACAGAAAACAAACAAACAAACAAAACCAAGAAAAGAGAAAACGAGGAGCTCCTTGAACACTCATTTCCCATGGAACTGATTCTCATGTCAATTAACTTTGGTCAAATGGAACCTCAAAACAAAGCTTCCCCCAGGACTGGGTATTTATCACAGCACTGAAGATTTTCTGGCACCCTGTGTGTGAACCCTTGATGTTACTTTATCCACTCTCCCCAGGTCTTCTGCATTTAACCTGCAGGATTTTCATGAGCTCCAGAATTTAATCATCTCCAAGACTTCTCCTTCCCACATCAGACTTCCAGGGTTTGCAGAATAGAAACCCTCCCACAGAGAACATAAAGCATCACCCTGATTTCTCCAGGATATCAGGTTTTGAAAAGAAATGGTTAAATTCTAATTATTGCTTTAAGTCTAACTCCTGATTCTAAAACTAAACTCCCTGCAGAATTGCTCTGCTTTCCCTACCACCTTTGAAGAAATGAGGTTAGCAATGTTTACAAGGCTCATGAAAATAAAAGCATCTTCCTGCCAAGACTCAGTCCTAGGACCTCCTGACTGTTCTTCTGCCAACATCCTTGGGAAGAAATTAGAAGAAATTCTTTGGGGTGAGGGTGCTGAGCCCCTGTCCCAGGTTGCCCAAGGAAGCTGTGGCTGCCCCATCCCTGGCAGTGTCTCAGCCCAGGTTGGATGGGGCTTGGAGCAACCTAGGCTGTGGGAGGTGTCCCTGCCCATCCAGGGGGTTGGGACTGGAGGAGTTAAATGGTTATTTAGTATTAAATGGAAATGGGTTAAAACTTGGAGAGGGGAGATTGAGGTTGGAGATGGGGAAGAAATTCTTGAATTGGAGGGTGGGGAGAGCCTGGAACAGGTTGAGAGAGTTGGGGGTGTTCAGCCTGGAGGAGAGAGGGGAGGGGAATGAAGGGAAGGGAGAAGGGAAGGAGGGAAAGAGGGAAGAGCAGGTTCTCGGCAGACCTTGCAGCANCCCTTCCCAGCATCACTTCCACAATGTTCTTAGAATTCCTTTCCTGCTCCAAGGATGCAGCACTGAAGTTAAAAGGGCAAAGGGAGATCAGGAAAAGCAGCAAATCTCACCCCCTTTTTTCCCTTACTCATCAGTCACTGATTTGAAAAAAAAAAAAAAAATACATACATTCTACTCAATCCCCTGGAAAACTGAAGGGGTTGCTTTTAGAGCCAAAGGGCAGATTCTACAAAAGTATCAGCAGCATTTTGCCCCAGCAGCTCAGGTTGGGATTTCAGTGAGGAAGAGGATGAGGGTGCAGAGCTGGGAGCCCACCCAGCAGCAGGAGGGGTGAACTCAAGATGCTGAAGTCACTCTCAGCTGAGCTTAGAGCAGCAGATAAAAGGGACTGAAATAAAGAGACTGAGATCTGGTTTGCTTTTCTATTGACACCTACAAGAGGCCAGGCTTTCAAACACAGCAGCTTGCACAGAACTGTGTCCAAAGCCCTTCCCCAGCTTTCTTGTAGCCCCTTCAGATATTGGAAGGTTGCTCTGAGCTCACCTGGAAGCAACCTGGGCTGTGGGAGGTGTCCCTGCCCATCCAGGGGGTTGGGACTGGATGATCTTTAAGGTCCCTTCCAACCCAAACCAGCCTGGGATTCTGTGATGCTCCTCCACCTGCCCTGCCCACACTGATTGTATTCCCCCATCCTGTTTAAAGATTGGCTTTTCCCCAAATCCCCATAAATGAGCCCAAATTCCTTGTTCACCTCTTCTTCTTCTACAGATTGGAAGCTTCCCAGCAAAGGGGGAATTTCTCCTGGACAGTCCCCATAGTACACCACATGCCTTGTCTTACAGGAATAATCATGAGCAAACACAGGAGCTGGGGCAGGAGGATTGCTTTGAACTCTTTCCAAAAAGCAAATATTGCAGAGATAACAAATTATCATTAATCTCTAACTGAGCAGGTAAGGAGCAATTGGGTTTTTATTATAAAATATACGAAAAATAAGTCAGCAGCTATTCCTGAGTTTCACTTCTGCCATTATTTGAGAGCAGAGAGGGAAGGAACCATTAGAAGTTGTTTACATTATGAAAGAAAAATGTCCAAGCAAGAGGGAACAATGATGATAATGAGGAAGAGGGTGAGACTCAGCAGGGAAGTGCTCAAAAAAATCCCTCAGGAGCAAAGATTAATTTGGTGGTGAAGCAGCAGTTGCACTTGCCAGCACTAACACAGGTTTGTACTTGGGCAGGCCAGGCTTTCTCTTTTAATTGCAACATCCTCTAAAATAAAATAAAATAAAATAACATAAAATAAAATAAAATAACATAAAATAAAATAAAATAAAATAAAATAAAATAAAATAAAATAAAATAAAATAAAATAAAAAAAAAGCTTCTTTTTGCATCCACCTCTGAGCAACCACAGAAATCCCACCCAAGTACAACTGGGATCTATAGCATCAGCTCCCAGAATGAGCCTCCAGGAGAGGTGCAGATCCCTGTCCTGCTGCAGAGGACACAGCAGGATGGGCTCCTGGGGATCCATGTCCATCATATTTTTGTCATCTCATCTCCATGAAGGACCTGGAAACTCACTATGTAGTGGTGGACTGGTTAAATGTGCAATAATTTAACCTTTTGTGCAGCTGTTCTGAATTTTTAACTGCAAATTGTCAAAAAGACTTCAAAAAATAAAGGAAAACAATCCTAATTTGTCATTTATCAAACAATGCAGGTTTATTGCTAAGCCCAAGCTTTTATTGGACCAGAAAAATGCTAATCACAATTCTTTGCTCCCTGTTTCCATTTCCACTCATAAATGGATTCAAGAAGATGCTGAAACAAAAAACCCAAACCCATCCTAGCCTTACAACTTCAATAAAATGCAAAAAAACAAAACAAAACAGGGATCCCTCTTCTACCTTCACTCATCAAAACTTGGTTATTTATAAGGATATGCAGTGATTGGACAAGGGGCTACGTTCTTCAGCTGAAAGGGGAGATTGGAATGAGATCTCAGGAAGAAATTCTTGAATTTGAGGGTGCTGAGCCCCTGTCCCAGGCTGCCCAAGGAAGCTGTGGCTGCCCCATCCCTGGCAGTGTCTCAGCCCAGGTTGGATGGGGCTTGGAGCAACCTGGGCTGTGGGAGGTGTCCCTGCCCATGGATGGGATTTGAAACTGGAGGAGCTGGAAGGTCCCTTCCAACCCAAAGCAATCTTTGGTTTCTATGATTTAGAAGGAAATTTTCCATGGGGTTGGCAAAAGGCAGCACCCTGACAGCCCAAATCCTCTCTTGGACAATGTGACTGTGAATCTACCACCACCAAGGTATCACAGCAAGAGGTTAAAATGAACATTTCTCTCTTAAAATGTAAGTTCTGGCCAGTTGCTTTCCAACTTTATTGCTTGTCAATGGACAGGGCTCCTGCTCCTCCAGCCCAATCACTGCATTTCACACTCAGCTCTAATTACACAATCCAGCAGGAGAAACCAAGACACAGACCCTTTAACAAGCTGAGGCAGAAATCAAAGGCCTAAATCAAAAGCTGGCTCACACCAACTCTATATTCTTTGTGCAGTCAAGCAAAGCTAATTAATGCTTTTAATGTCAGTTTACCCCTTTTGGCACAATAAATCAGAGCTTGGAGCTTTTATGAGTTCACAAAGGAACCTGTGAAAGGTGCAGCTGATTAACCAGACTCACAAATTCAGATGCACTTAATCAGAAGCAGGTATATTTAGTGGGATTGTACTTGACTCTGCAGGCTGTACACAGAGAATGTTCATTTATCAACACAAACAAGGCTGGCACACCAGGAAGAGTCATAAATTATACATCTGAAAGAAAGACCACTGCTACCAGCAGGGCTTTTGTGAGAGCAGAAATGTGGAACAAACACTGCAGGAAGGTGTTGCTGAAAGGTGTAGGGAACATGCTGCCCTCTGATCAGAGAAGCACAGAAATTGTTTTGCTTGGAAATGATCTTTCAGATCACCCAGCACTGCCAAAGCCACCACTGAACCACATCCCTCAGCACCCCATCCCCAGGGATCTGAAATCCCTCCACCATGGGATGGGGACTCCAGCACTGCCCTAGGCAGCCTGGACCAGGACCTGACAACCCTGTCCAGGAGGAAATTATTCCCAATATCCAACCTAAACCTCCCCTGGCACAACTTTAACACTTGTTCCTTGGGAGAAGAGACACATCCCCACCTCCCTTCAAGCTCCTTTCAGGGAGCTGCTGAGCTCTCTCCTCACCCTACTCATGAGATTGTTGTGAGCCCAAGTCTGAACCACAGGGACTGCAAGAACTGAGCCCACTATTGCACTTCTTCAGCAGGAACAGAAAAAAAATCAGTCCTCAAGTGGATCTCCTACCATTACCTGCTTGCCAAGGACCACACAGCTTCTCTGTAGTGTCCTGCACTCATTTGATGCATCATGCAAAGGGTTCTCATGAGGATCTTGTTTCTTCCCCTCCTCAGGAAACACCACTCTCCATTCTTGTGCCCTTTCTGAAATCCATTTTGTTCTCTGTGGAACAGCCAACTGGGGCTTGAACTTTGCAAGTCTGCTGGACACCAGTCCAGCCTCTGAAAGAAGCAGCTGTCACAGGTCTACAAAAAGATACCCACATGGATGATCCCAAACCGAGTGGGAGAGTAGAAACTTCAGAAGGCAGAGAAAACCTACAGGAAAACCTGGATAGGCTGGAAGAGTGGGCTAACATCAACCTCATGAAGCCCAATAAGGAGAAATCTGAGGTCATGAACCTGGGAAAACATAATCCAGGAGCACAGGATGGGCTGGGAGAGCAGGTCTGTGGGAAGGGAGCTGGAGATCCAGTTGGACAAGTTCCATATGGCTGAAGAGTGTGCTGGAGCAGCACAGAAAGCCAAAAGGATGCTGGGTTGCATCAAGATGGACATCACCAGAAGAGGTAAAGAAGTCATTATCCCATTCTGCTCAGCACTTGTCAGGACACATCTGGAATATTCTGTTCAGTTTTGGTCCCTGCTATACAGAAGGGCCCAGAGATGGGCCATGAAGATGATAATCTCTCCCAGGGTGGATTCCCCAACTCTGGACACTTTTAGGATTCAGATGAACAGGGATGAACTGTCTTGTCTAGACCATGCTTTTGCCAGGTGATCACTGAGGTCTTCTCCAACTTGGTGTTCTACAATTCTGTGGAAAACCTCAGCCCAAAAAGAAGTCAAGGCCACAAAGCTTCCAGGACCCATACACAATTTTTGGCAGAAGAGATGGAGATCCAGCTCACAACCTACATAAGAAGAGACCCTAAACTGAAAAGATCCTAAAAGAAAACCCTAAAATAAAAGACCCTAAACTGCATCTTTCTGGCTGAGTAGACAGAGAAAAATTATTTTGGTGAGCTCTCCACAAAGCTCAGGGCAATCTCTGCAGCACACTTTAACATGCACATAAACTCATAGATCAGAAGTAGGAAGTCAATCTGGAAAAGCCTGGTGACCCATAAACCATGCAGAATCCTATGGCATCCATAAATCTTGTTAAAACCTTCCTTTGTTTTTAAATCAGCTTTTGGCAGTTGATTTTTTTCTTCCTAGTTATGGGAAACATCATCTTTCCAGAGACATCTCGTTGGTCACTCTGTCACAATATACAATATTTAATTTTTTTTTATTTATTTTTACTGATGAAGAGAAAAATTTGCAAGAATGCAACTTCAGGTGAAATGTTGGGTGAGATCACCTCGTGCAGGGAAGAAGTTTCCCTACATATGTTACAGCACATTAGGGTCCATCACAGGGGGTTCCTTTCACTGCTACCTCCAGCTTTGCAGCAGTGTCCACAATGGAATAAAGAAGTTCTCAAGAAGCAAAAATTCCCATGAAAAAAAGCTTCATAGGATGGCAAGGGTTGGAAGGGACCTCTGGAGATCATCCAGTCCAACCTCCTGGCCACAGCAGGATCACTCAGGGCAGGACACACAGAAATGTGTCCAGACAGCTCTTGAAAGTCCCCAGAGGAGATTCCACAACCTCTCTGGGCAGCCTGGTCCAGTGCTTTGTCACCTTTTTAATAAAAAAGTTTTTCCTCGTGTTGAGATGGAGTTTCCTGTGTTCCAGTTTGTGTCCACTGCCTTTTTTCCTATCTCAGAGGACCTCTGAAACAAGACTGACCCCTTCTTCCAGGCATCCATCCTTCAGATATTTATAATTTAATAAGATCCCCTCTCAATCTTCTCATTTCCAGACAAAACAGCCCCAGAAGGGGCCACAAAGCAAGGATGGGCAAAGTAATGACAGATCCCAAAGCCTTCCAAATCCTGTAAGATTTGTGACTGGCACGGGAAAGAGGGAAGACAGGGAATCCAGCATCTTGTTGGACTTGGAACTGTCTCAGCTGAGGCCCATTGAAGAGAGCTTAATCATAGAATCATAGAATTAGCCGGGTTGGAAGGGACCTCAGAGATCATCAAGTCCAACCCTTGATCCACTCCCCCCGGGGTTCCCAGCCCATGGCACTGAGTGCCACATCCAGTCTCTTTTTAAATATCTCCAGGGATGGAGAATCCACCACTGCCCTGGGCAGCCCATTCCAATGTCTGATCACCCTCTCCATAAAGAAATTCTTTCTAATATCCAACCTAAACCTCCCCTGGCACAACTTGAGACCGTGTCCTCTTGTCTTGTTGAAAGTTGCCTGGGAAAAGAGACCAACCCCCCCCTGGCTCCAACCTCCTTTCAGGGAGTTGTAGAGAGTGATGAGGTCTCCCCTGAGCCTCCTCTTCTCCAGCCTGAACACCCCCAGCTCCCTCAGCCTCTCCTCATAGGATCTGTGCTCCAGTCCCTTCACCAGCCTGGTTGCCCTCCTTTGGACCTGCTCCAGCACCTCAATCTCCTTCCTGACCTGAGGGGCCCAGAACTGGACACAGGACTCGAGGTGTGGCCTCACCAGGGCTGGGTACAGGGGCAGAATCACCTCCTTGGACCTGCTGGCCACGCTGTTCCTGATCCAGGCCAGGATGCCATTGGCCTTCTTGGCCACCTGGGCACACTGCTGGCTCATGTTCAGCTTCCTGTCAATCCAAACCCCCAGGTCCCTCTCTGTCTGGCTGCTCTCCAGCCACTCTGTGCCCAGCCTGGAGCTCCCCATGGGGTTGTTGTGGCCAAAGTGCAGGACCCGGCACTTGGCCGTGTTGAACCTCATCCCGTTGGAATCAGCCCAGCTCTCCAGTCTGCTCCATGACCATCAGACTGTGTGGAAAGATGAAGGAGATAGAGCTTAAGAGAAAGAAGAGGAGCTACATTCCCCACTAGGGACCAAGAATGTCCATGTTCCTGTTTCTTGGAACATACTGCAAGAGGTTGCTGGACAAAACCAGAAGAAGCAAGAGCAGAAGAAACACATTGGAGGGTTCTGCTCTCAAGGCAGCCACTCCTGCTTGCTCTGAGAGCATCCTTAGGAAATGTCCAAGTGTGTCACCCACTCATGCAGTGATGTGGTTGGTATGGTGGAAAACACAGAGGTGTCCCTGCCCATGCAGAGGGGTTGGAACTGGATGATCCTGAAGGTCCCTTCCAACCCAAACCATTCTGTGATTCTACTATTTAAAAACATTAACAATGTTCTATTAGAACATATTTCCCTCCTCTAAACATGACCCAAAAAGGGAACACAAACCACTGCCCTTGGTATCACCATCATTAGATGCCACCAGGAACAAACTATCTGTAACTCTTAAATAATCATGTGATGCTCAAGGGACCTACACAGAATCAGAGAATCACAGAATGGTTTGGGTTGGAAGAGATCTTAAAGATCATCCAGTTCCATCCTCTTGCCATGGGCAGGGACATCATTCCCAAGAGGATCTTGCTCACATCCCAGTCCAAGCTCACCTTGGCACCCACAACTTCTCTGAGCAATGCCTTCCATGTCTCATCACCCTCCTGGTAAACCCCTTCTTCCTTAGGTCAAACCTAAAAATACTCTTCTTCACATTGAAACCCTTGTCCTGTCACCACAGGCCTTGGTGAAAAGTCTCTCTGTCTTAGAAGCCAGCCTTACATGTTGAAGTGCTGCTGCCACTCTCCCTGGAGCCTTCTCTTCTCCTCAGCTCTCTCCATAACAGAGCTGTTCCATCCCTCAGCTCATTTTTTTGGCCTCCTCTAGACCTGCTCCAACAGCTCCAACAGCCTTTCCTACACTGGAGACCCCAGAGCTGGATGCAGGATGGAACTTGGGGCTTGACAGGAATCACCTTCCATTTCATCTCTTCTCTGGCAAGAAATTTATTCTCCACAACAGAGCTGAGAATTCAATTCAAACTTAAGAGATCTGTGAACAGAGGATTTGCTCATGAAGTAGAAAAGAAAATCATGAAGTGAGGTGGTCATGCCCCAACAGCAGAGAAGTATCCATCACCCTCCAGCAAGATGCTTCACTTCAGCTCTGGATTTGATGCATTCCCAACTCAAGGAAGATCCCCAGCAAACCAGCAAAAATGATCAGGAGACTGAAGATCAGAAAGTTTCCATCTGGAGTGCAGAGATAGGGAGGCAAATGGGGCAAATCTCTGAAGTTCTGGTTGAGCACACACACACTGTACAAACCCCAGCCTCATCTGGAAGCACATTTTAAAATATTTACATCAAACCAAACCATTCCACAGATAAGAGAGGTATTTTTAGAGAGATGGACTTTACACACACTGTTTAATTAACTATTTATTTGCTGGAGTTCCACTTTAGATTTGGGGAGTGAGGTACTTCCCAAGCAGGAAATAACCCAACCCAAGTAAACTGTGATAAGAGGTTGGGCACACACATATTCAAGAGTTTAATACAATTTTTTCTGGCTTTTGATTTCTGAACACTGTTCACTATCATGAGTCTAAAAGGGGAGGATTCAATCCAAGAAAAAAATACCTGAAAATTAAATTCCCAAGTGGCTGGTGGAGATCCCAAGCAGGGCAATCCCAGCCTGGAGAGCAACACGGATCTGCTTCAAGAGGACAACCAGTAGGTAGGCAGCTAAATCTCCCCAAGCTCCATCAGTTCCACTCTTGAGATCTCCAGGGACCAGGCCAGGAGCTCAAACATCCAAAGCTTCAACTTAAGCTTCTTAATCTGGAGCTGAATTCTGCTCCCCTTGGACCAGAATCTCTCCTTCTCATACAAAGTCAACACCCAACAACATATTCTCATTTGAAAAAACATTTTCCCTTCCAGATCTCCCATCAGTGGCAGTCCCACTTCTCCAGTCTGAGCAACTCAGCCCTCACCTGTTTTCTCCTTACCTCCATAACTCATCAAATGGTTTTTGAGTTTTAGAAAGGCTTTGCCTCTACCTTCTGCTGTCCTGGACCTCTGTTTCTCAGGCCCAGAAAAAGCCACGTAGTCCCAACTGTGCCTGTTACTTCAAGTTGGAGAAAAGGGGAGAGGGCACTGGGCAGAAAAAGAGGATAAGAACAGCAGGAGGGGCTCTTTTTTTTGGGTCTCTTTTTTTTTCCACCCTTTATCCTTTTTTTCTAGCATGATATTCAACAAAAAGGGGAAGAGGGAGATGGAAAAGGGCCCTTCAATGTTGCTTCAAGAATGACACAAGGCAGGATGAAGCAAAGCTTTTCTGACATGCTTGGCACTTTCTGTCCCATCCCACCAAAGCTGAGTGGCTGAGTTGGGATGAGGAAGAAACCACAGCTTGGTTTGGGCTGTACCCCAAGAGTGGACATCTCAGGAGGGAAGGTTTTTCCCAAAGCAGGGCTGGATCCTTTCTGCTTTCTAAAATACTGGGAGGATAAAGGTGCCTCAATGCTGGATCCCAGAGCAGTGCAGTGGATCCCAGAGCAGAAAGCACCCACCAGCACTGCTGTTGTCTGTCCACATCTGGTTTTCAGCAAATCCAACTTGAGCAGGAGCAGAACACTCAGTGGGTATCCTGGCAGCTGATGTTTAAAGTTCATGTTACTAAGCAAGCAACAAAACATATAGAAAAGGGGGAAAGAAAAAAAAAAAACTATTTTTTTCCATACTACTGCACAGGAACAGCTGTGTTAGGTCAGACTGACACTTCAGCTATCCCAGCATCTTCTCTGCAGCACCAATCCAGGGGAATACTGAAGCAAAGGGCAGAAGTGATGTTTGCACAGCACACTTTCCAGCCCACAGCCACCTGCAGCACAGGGATTTCCTGAAGTGGTGTGTTCATATTTACCAGCTCCCTGAATGCCATCCTGTCCCACGACTGTAACATATCTGATTTTCTTATCTGTAATTCCCTGAAGGGTTTGACCTGCTCAGTGTCTCACAGGTACAAAAATAAAGTGTAAGACAGAACCCACCCCGACCAATATGCAGACCACTCATGGCAAAGTTTATCTTTTAAAAAAATGTCTCCAGCTTTTTTTTTTTTCTGAAAGGCTGCTACATAATGATGAGAAAATTATCTGCCTGTCTACAGGTAAATGCAGAAATTCACACCAGGATTATGCCTTTCCCAAGCAACTTTGACCCAGCTAGTGAACACAGCAAATGCTTTTCACCTTCTTTTTAATATAAACCAAAAATAAATTATTTACAAAGAAGATATTAAGGGTAATAAACACTTAAAACCCCTCTCACAGTTCTTTAGAGGAGCAGCTCATACCTGCTGTGTGCTCAGCTCCACTCTGCTGATTACCTTATGTTTATTGTCTTTATAAATCAGCAAAATAAAACAAGCAGGACGTGCAGTGTTGCTGCAGCTTCAGCTTCTGCCTTTCTTGATCCAGCAATTCTCTGCTCTGTTTGAAGTGAAATGTGATTCTGTCCCAAAGTGCATTTCATATAAGCAAGGGTTCAGCTCATACCAAACCCCAACACTTTTAAATCAACCTCAGTGGCATCCAAAGCTTTTTCTGAGCGTGGAGGGAGCAGGGAAAAAGGTGCCTGGAGAGGTACCAAAACTCAAGCCTGACAATTCGAGGGCACAAGTAAAATGTGAATTCATACCTCTTGGATAAGAACTTCCTTCAGGTGGAGATAATCTGGAGAGGAGTCTGCCTAGGGCTGCAGGGCAGAGTCTTCACAGCATTCCACAGCTCTGCAGCAGCAACCAACAGAAAGAGAGATTTGTCAGGCTCTGTGGGTAAACCTGTCAGACAGAAAACACAGCTCCTTCTAGCAAAGGGTGGGCTTTACCTCCAGTGGAGCAAAAGAAGGAATGGGGTACATGTAAGAAATGCAGCCAAAAAAGGAGGAGCAAGGGAGATGCAGGAGAAGAGGGGGAGAGGGAAGGGATGAGGGAGGTGGCTCCAGGAACAGGAGTTGCAGAACAGACGGCGCAGTGTGAACGGTGTTAAACACAGCTCCAGAATCCTGGAATGGTTTGGGTTGGAAGGGACCTTCCATCTCCTCCAGTCCCAACCCCCTGGATGGGCAGGGACACCTCCCACAGCCCAGGTTGCTCCAAGCCCCATCCAACCTGGGCTGAGACACTGCCAGGGATGGGGCAGCCACAGCTTCCTTGGGCAACCTGGGCCAGGGGCTCAGCACCCTCACACCAAACAATTTCTTCCTCATATCCAATCTCAATCTCCCCTCTTCCAGTTCAAAACCATTCCCCTTTGTCCTATCACTCCCTGCCCTTTTCAAATGTCTCTTCCCAGCTTTCCTGGAGCCCCTTCAGGCACTGGAAGGTGCTCTAAGGTCTCCCTGGAGCCTTCTCTTCTCCAGCCTGAACAACAAACATCTCAATTTTTCCTTCTCCAAAAAATACCAAGGATACATTTTCTATCACCAGAGGTAGAGAAGAAAGACAGCAGAAATTCAACATTTGCACCTTCAAATCACAAAACAAAACAAAACAAAAAAAGCCACAAACCACACAAAATCTTTCTGCTACAGCTTTGATTTTGGAGGGAATACTCACATCTTGCACAAAGTCTACAGCAACTACGTTCTGCTGAGGAACTGCGTAGGAACTAGAAAGCAACAACATCAGGAGTAGATGGAATCAGAAGTAGGAGCCTCTCAGCTTTCCAACAGGAGAAAGCAAAGTTCAAGCTTTCACTTCAGTCTTTGCTCACCAGCTCTTTGTCAGGATTTGGGACAGAACAGGCCAAGCAAATTTTGACACGTTACTCCTACACCCTCCCTTCCCAGCTGACACAAAAGCTCTGAGAACTGAAAACAAAATACCTCAAAATAAAGTACAGAACACACACACACACAAAAAAAAAAGCAAAAAAAACCTCTCAAGCAGCTCCACATGCTTTCTGCATTATACAGAGGAACAGAAAACCTACTGTTCACAAAGCAGGACCAGTGCTCCTCGTAACAGTTGTTTGTTTTAATCAGCCCAGTGCTAAAAGGTTTACTTGAAATATTTCTTCATTGCTTCTAACCACCAACCTGGTATCAGTTTACCTTCACCCAAAAACCAGTCTCAGGGAGAAAAGAGGGTGTAGAAAATGCTGAGGTCAGTAAAACAATCATTTCTTTGGGAGCACCGATCCGTCCCACCTCTCACTGCACCAAGAAGCCCTTCAAGCCCAAGCAAAGGAAACAGCAGGAAATCAGACAACAACAGGGGAAAAAAAAAGACCAAAAATAAGAAAAAAAATCAGAGCTAAATCTTCATTTGTACTCAGGTTTCCATAATTGCATAATGCAGGAAACCAAGACTGTGCCATCCGAGGTGGAGAGAAACCAAAACCCACCCTGGTGATGCCCAAACATCCACATCATCCCAATTCTGCTGCTCCCCAGCACATAAGCACTGAGGAGCTGTGAAGAGGAGGACTTGGGGGTGGTGATTGATGAGAAGCTCAATGTGAGCTCCTGCAGCTCAGAAAGCCAAACCTAGCCCAGGAGGCACCCAGAGGAACACACTGAGGAGGTGAAGAGAGGTGATGCTCCTCCCCTACTCTGCTCTTGTGAGATTTCACCTCAAATATTGCATCCAGTGCTGGTGTCCCCATGATAAGAAGGACACAGATCTGTTGGAATGAGTCCAGAGCAGGGCCACAAAGATGATCCAGGGGCTGGAGCAGCTCTGCTATGAGGAGAGGCTGAAGGAGATGGGATTGTTCAGCCTGGAGAAGAGGAGTCTCTGGGGGGACCTTAGAGCTGCCTTCCAATCCCTGAAAGAACCTCCAGGAAGGATGGAGAGGGACTTTTCAAAAGGGTGTGTCCAGTGACAGGACAAGGAGAAATGGTTTTAAACTGGAGGAGAAGAGGTTTAGGACCTTAGGAAGATGTTCTTCAGTAGGAGGGTGGTGAGACCCTGGAACAGATTGCTCAGAGAAGTTGTGGATGTCCCCACCCTGGAGGTGTTCAAGTCCAGGATGGATGAGGCTTTGAGCATCCTTGTCTGGATGAGAGGTGTCCCTGGGCATGGCAGGGAGGTGGGCAGGAAATGATCTCTGAGGTCCCTTCCACCATTCTATGATGATCACTCCCAGGGAAAGGCCTCAGAAATGCTTCCATCTGTCCTACATGTGCTTCACTTCTCTATTCCCACCTTGTAATAAACATATTCATTGCTTGGAAGTTCATCTTGATTTCAGGGTTTTTTGGCTTGCCTTTCCAGTCCCCAATTCAAAGCTGTAACAACTCTTAAAACATCTGAGCCAACATCTCTAGGAGAGAAAGGAAGGCAAGAGAATTCCAGCAGAAATGACGACTTGACAAATCCCCTCACATCAAGCTCTGCAGTGGCAAATTAAGTCTCTCTTTGAGCACATTCTGTACTCAAAGTAGCCTCAGTGCTTCAGGAGGTACCAAATATAACACAGCCCCATTTTAACTTCCTTCCAGGAATACACACAGTCATTTATCAAGAAGACGTGGGCTGCAGTTTCAGTTCCAACAGCTTCAGTAATGTTTTGTAAAATTAAACAGATGACTCCTTTTGTGGCACTGAAGAAGCAAAAAATAATCTGGGTCCAAGCAAACAAGGGAGAAAACCACCTCCCCTGAGTACTCCTCCACCCTTCAGGGATTTTATGAAAAGCTACACCAGGCTCAGCACCAACCATGGGATCAATGCTTCTGTATCTCCAATCTCTACACCTTTGCCATCAGCATTTCACAGAGCAGAGCTGCTCTGAGAACTAAATCTACTTCAAGGGCAAATTTTTTAAATGTTTTGGACAGCCAAGGAAGCCAATAAGCTCAACTCAGCACCCACTGAAGGTTCCCTGTGTGTGTCCAACACCTCTGAGTGTGCTCAACACCTGAGGTTTTCCTCCTTCCACCTTGATGTAGCAGGAGGACACTACTGCAGCAAGCTTTAATGCAGGGGGATTATCAGAAAATTCACTTTTTTATTCCTCTCCAGCTGCTAAAGAGACAGAGACAAGCACTGCACCCACCTCCCATTAACCTTGTTGATGGGATCTTTCTTTAGCTGCCAACAGATCTATACCTTTCTTTGTGTTGTCACACAGACAATCACCCCCTTTGGGGTTTTTTGGTCCCTTTTCTGGTTTTTCTTGACCAGAAGTCAAAATGATTAGGTTGAGAATAACTGGATGCTGCTACTGCAGAGAAAAGCTGTGATGAGCTGCCCAGAGCTCCACCTGCCCAACCACAGCTGCCCTCAGTCACCACGGGAAAAATGGTCAGGATTGAAGGGAAACCATTAAAATGAATCCTAGCACAAAAGAAATCTGCTTTCACAGGGATCTCTCACTTAACTTCAGCACACAGAATCACAGGATTTTCAGGGACTCAGCCTGAATTGAGCCTCATCCAACCTGGCCTTAAAAACTTCCAGGGATGGGGAATCTTCCAGCACCTCTCTGGACAACCTGTGCCAGGCTCTCCCCACCCTCATGGTGAAGAATTTCTTCCTAACTTCCAATCTCAATCTCCCCTCCTCCAGTTTGAATCCATTCCCCCATGTCCTATCCCTCCCTGACATCCTCAAAAGTCCCTCCCCAGCTTTCCTGTAGCCCCTTCAGGTATTGGGAGGCCACAATAAGGTCTCCTTGACATGAGAAGGTACAAGATGTCAATGTGATGGAAAAATTAGGGATATAGCACAAAAATGGGAAGTTCTGCTGGCTCCAGAAGTTCATCCAGAGTATGCTCTTGGATGAAACCCAGGATGTCATCAAAGCCCTCCCAGTGCTGGAGCAGCTCTACCAGCAAACCCCACTCCTCCAAAAGCAGAGGAAGAGGTGGAGCAGCTGGAGAAACCTCAACCTCCTGCAGAAATCTGTATAAATCTGCAGAAATCAACAGCACACAGGACAGGAGCCTCTCTGTACATAAAAAAATAAAAAATATATTAAAAAAAAAAGCAAACAAAGAGAATAAACTCATTTATAAACTCATTTTTATCAGGCAACGTACCTGGGGTGGACAATGAAATTGCCAGGTGGCATTTTTAATTAACTATCTGCAAGGTCTGGGCAAGGTATGAAAACTCCTTCAGTACACACCTGAAGAAACTATGTGCCACTCCCTCAGGAGCTAAGTGGAGCTTTCATGGGAAGCATCTAGAAAGCAGAAGGAGCAGTTACCCAGCCCACAGCTCTCTGTCAAGTAAATATTCTCACTGCTTCTGTGGGGAAGAGCAGTAAGGAAGAAAAGGGCTCTCCTAATCAGTGGTAACATCCTTCTTTTTCCTGGATGTCTTTAGAGATAAACCTGATTCACTGCTCCACCTGGAGAGGGAAGGGGAAGGGGAAGGGGAAGGGGAAAGGGAAAGGGAAAGGGAAAGGGAAAGNCAGGTTGGAGCAGCATCTCACAAAGATCTCATTCACTTCTGATTCCTTGGTTTTCTTGGTGGGCTTGGTGAGGGTGCTGGCCACATGGAATTTCTTGCAACTTGGATAGGGAGAAGCAGAGTTGGGCAAGGGATTGTGCCACTCAGGAAGTGTCTGGAAAGGTTTGACCTGCAAGGGTTGTAACAGCCCCATTCCTCCTTCCTTCTGAGCAGTCCTTGCTTTTTAGGGATTGTTGGAGACACGGAAACAAAACAAAACAAAACCACCCACTGGCAAATTGCTTTTGAGTAATGTGAAACCCTGATTATGGAAATGTTAATTGTGTATCACAACAGGCACTCATCTTCTGCCTCCTCAGAAAATCCTGCTGGTGGCCCATGCATGAACAGAAGGACAATTAAAGGGAATTCTGCTTCAAATGCACTTATTAGGATGTCTGTGTAAAACTGGTGCCTTCGAGGCTAAAATCAATAATTCTGTTTGTGAGGCAATATTGGGAGACCAGTCTCTGATAATTCACACCTCAGAGTCAACAGTTTTCCTCTTGTGTCCAATGGGAATCTCCCCAGGAGCAACTTGTGCCCATTGCTCCTTGTCATGTCCATGGGACTCCTTGTAAACAGGGAATTTCCATCTCACAGGGAGTCTCCATCTCCATCCTCTGTGTACTTCTTTAAGGTACTGGAACATAGTCACAAGGTCTCTCCTTCTCAAGGCTGAACAGACCCAATTTTCCTGATCATTCTCGTGGCTCTTTGGACCCTCTCCAGCCTCTCACATCCTTCTTGGAGAGCAGGGACCAAAACTGAACACAGCACTCCAGGTGTGCTCTGAAGTGGTGACAAAGACCTGCAGAAGCACTGGATGGGTGGAAAAAAAAGTGGGAGCATGAAGATTGATTTGTCTTCTGTGCAAGTAATGAAATTTCCCAGTTGTTCAGGTTCTTTCTGTTTGAGGGATAGAAGATAAGCAGATATATTTTTAAGGATGACTTCTCCAGCCTCACCGATTTTTTCTTGTCTGCAGTGCCAAGCAAAGGGATGTTGAAGTTTCTGCTCCCAGGTAGGAGTTTGCTCTTCATGAGCTTTGTGGTGAAACTGCTGCTCTGACTGAATTCAGTTTTGTGGGACTAGGCAGTGTCAAAGCTGTCAGGAAGATAGGGTAAGCCTCTGTGTCTGCTCTTTTTTCATCAGTGCAGGGAAGAAAAGTCATGTAAAGGCTGTGGTAAAGCTGTGGCACTGTAAAACACAATCATGGGAGCTCTCAGGAGTAGCTGCATCCTCACTGCTCTTGTGATTTTCATCAGGCACTGAGTCCCTGCTGAGAAAATGTGTGGACTTCACTAAACTGATGGAGTCATAAATCATTACCAGAATATGATAAATGACTTGGAGCAGTCCAGATGACTTGTAAACTGCAGTCCCACAAATCTGATGTGAAATGACCTGTGACAACATTGCATGTGGAGGAGCAAACAGGATGGGCCATGCCTGAGGAAGAGGGCTCTGCCCTGGAGAAGCTGTCACTGTGAAAAGGTACTTCTGGTTCTACTGAGCAGCTAAATCTGCTTGAATTCAGACAATCCCAGACTGGTTTGGGTTGGGAGGGACCTTAAAGGTCATCCAGTTCCAACCCCCTGCATGGTCAGGGACACCTCCCCCAGCCCAGGGTGCTCCAAGCCCCATCCAACCTGGGCTGAGACACTGCCAGGGATGGGGCAGCCACAGCTTCCTTGGGCAACCTGGGCAACCAGGGGCTCAGCACCCTCAAATTCAAGAATTTCTTCCTCATCTCCAACCTCAATCTCCCCTCTTCCAGTTTTAACCCATTCCCCTTGTCCTCTCCCTAACCCCCCGTGTCCAAAGCCCTCCCCCAGCTTTCTTGTAGCCCCTTCAGATATTGGGAGGTTGCTCTGAGCTCACCTGGGAGCCTCCTCTTCTCCAGGCTGAACAACCCCAATCCCTCAGCCTGGCTTCCCAGGGAGGTGCTCAGCCCTCTGAGCATTTGAGTGGCTCCTCTGGACACCTTCCAGGAGCTCTGTGTCCTTCTGGTGTTGGGGACTCCAGAACTGGACACACAACTCCAGGTGGGGTCTCAGCAGAGCAGAGAGTAGAAAAATGAACCAAATGGATGTTAGAAAGGCAAAGGGAATGGGGTTTGCATCCATCTGATGTAATCAGAGAGATTTTGAAGCCCATCTGGAGTTTGAGCAGCAGAGGGAATTAGAGAAGCTGAAGTGCAGCTCCTTGGCTCAAGGCAGCCACATCATCCAGGCTCTGCTCCCTCTGGGGTGACCCTGGCACAGAAGCTGTGTTCATACCTCTGCTGCTCTCATTTATCAGCTGCTGGCTTGGAATCAATTAAAATGATGTCATTTAGGCCTGGCACTATGCTAATTTTTCTCTAAGTAAGTTCTTGCAAGTTCAGCTGCAGTTTGCCATCAGGGAGCCCATCTCAAATGCTCCATTTGAAGTGAAAAATCAAGGTCAAAAGCAGCCTTGCAAGCAGGTGGCCACCAGCAATGGCTCTTGGCAACCCCTCTCCAGCCAGCAACACCTCTAAATCCTTTGGGACTGGCTGTGGGATGAGTTAAAGATATCAGCAGTGTCTTCAACCAGGCTCCTGGTGGATCTCCTGGATGGTGACCTCTGTTTCAGACCCTGTAACCCAGGAGGGCAGAAGTGGCCCGAAGCACTCACCCTGCAGCCCCTGCTGCAACCCTGCTCACCCTCCTCATCCCTTCCTCTTTTCACCTGGATGCAGGATTCCTCCTCCCCCAAAGGCAACGAGCCCTGCTCCTACTTATATCACAGCATTCCCACCACAATTCCAGGATGGGTGAAGAATGGATGGGGAGCAGCCCCGAGGAGAAGGATCTGGGGGTGTGGGGGGAGGAGAAGCTCAGCATCAACCAAGACATCAACGTGTTGGTCACCCAACCCCACATGTGTNAGGAAAGGAAAGGAAAGGAAAGGAAAGGAAAGGAAAGGAAAGGAAAGGAAAGGAAAGGAAAGGAAAGGAAAGGAAAGGAGAAAGGGGAAAGGGGAAAGGAAAGGAAAAAGAGAGAGAGAGAGAAAGAGAGAAAGAGAAGGGAGTGGGGAGCGAAGACTTTAAAGACTTTAAGGTATACAAAAAAACCAACCCTGCTTTCCTGTAGGGGTAAATTGTCTTTTCCCAGCCAGGGGATCCCTGGCAGGCTCAGTTTTGGAGCTGATAGAGGTATCACCACCATCATCCCTCAGTCCCATGGGAAGCCAAGTGCTGACCTCACCCCAGCAAGCTCAGGCAAGGCAAACACTGATGGCAACCTGGAATCCACCTCCTTTAGCAAAGGTAGAGCACCAGCTCCCCCAGTTACTGAACTGGTTACATTACCATGGGTAAGAGTGTCTGGAAAAAATCACAGTTTTTTCTGCAATGAAATACAGAAAGAAGAAAAAGAGAAATATTCTCTAGCTAGAAAATGCCTTCTCACTTGCAAAGGGTCATTGCCCTTTTTATTTGTTCTAAAATTATGATCTGGATATGGGAGGGTCTGCAAGCTGGAACCATCCTCATCCACTCAGCCATCAGCCACCATCCTCTGCTGGCAGGGACACTGCCAGCCACAGCCTGCTGAGACTTAAGAAGGTTCTGGAACCACCTGAGACACACAAATCCTGGAATGGTTTGGGTTGGAAGGGACCTTCCAGCTCCTCCAGTTCCATGGGCAGGGACACCTCCCACAGCCCAGGTTGCTCCAAGCCCCATCCAACCTGGGCTGAGACACTGCCAGGGATGGGGCAGCCACACAAATCTCCCAGTCTGTCTTCACAGAAGAGGTGAAGAAGTTATTTTGGCAAGCTGAGGTGTATGAAGAAGGTACCTGGATGCCTCCCTGAGTTTGGGACATGCTTGTTTCTAGGTGGTCTTGGCTCTGTCCTGCTTGGGTTTTCCAGATAAGAAATATTGCCAAATCTTCTCCCATCAATGCTCAGAGATTTTTGCCTTCTTGAACCCCAGGTTTTTGCAATTGCAAATGAAAAACCATCTCAGTTGAAAGTTAAGTACTCTTCCAACTCCTGCTTCCTACTTTCAACTTCCTACCCACCCATCAACTCCTTTTCTACAGCCAAAGTTGCCCCAACTTGCTAAATAAATCCACTAATTCATGTAGAATACATTTTGCACAAATTTCCCCTTAATTTCCAATTTCCTAATTAGTAGCTTACCTGCTCTGGCTTCTAAAGCAATTTCCCTCTCTCAAGTTGAGCAAAGAAACCTTAAGAAGGTCCCTAAAAGCTCCTCCATAATGAAGTCCTCCCTCTTTTTTTCTGGGTGTGAAGAACTTCAAAGCCCATAACATTTCCTTAGGAGATTACTGCAGCCCCTTAGGAAAAAAAATTCTGATATCTTCACCAACAACATGTGAGAAGTGAAACAATATTTTCCTCTTTAATTCTCTCCTCCCCTCCTGTGACCAAAATTTTGTCTGCTGGTTTTGCTTTAGCACCTACACCACTCTGATGCTCTTATTATGATTTCCCCAAGTCCCCCTTTTTTATGCATTAATTTTGTTCTTCTTTCTAGAAAACTGGGCTCCAGTGGTAGGAGCTGGGTACATGGATTATAAAATTAAGAACTAATTAGAACGTGGGGATTAAAAAAGATGCCTTGGTAGATTGCAGATTGTTAGGATAAAATAGTCTCAGTGTAATTCCTTTAAAAATTCACCCTCAACTACTTATCAAATGAAGATAAAAACATTCACTAAATGTCTGATGAGCTGGAGAGGAAAACCACAGCATTCCCCACCCAGAAAATCACTTCCATTCAGCTGGACAGCACTGCCCAATTTTCCTCATGAGCCAATTTTCCATCTCAAAAACCTCCCACACCCCTTGAGCCCCTTGAATTTCATGGTCATCCATCAGGACATTCACTGAGATGGGGATTTTTTGAAGGGAGAGAAAAACATGAGGAGCTAAAATCCAACTGGACAAGGTCTAATGGTGCTTGTCTGGAGCCAGACACCTTCCTTTAAAAATCCTATTCCACAATGTTTTGTCTTTAACCTGGTAGGATCCCAAGCCATCAAAATGGAAAGGGCTCTTCTGGGCTCCAATAAATAAAATTAAATTGACTGTGATTAGAAAACAAACATCCCTTGGGGCAGCAGGGAGGGCTGAATGGAGCTTGTGGAGCCTCATACATTGGGCTTATCCTTGTAGCAAATTTTTTTTCTAATTCCAGCAAGAAAAACCCTTCAAAGGGAGACACTGAAGTTGTTTACCTCCATCAATTTTTATGTCTCAGCTCCATGGGGTTACAATAAAATTAGAAGGGTTGGACCAGATGATCCTTGAGGTTCCTTCCAACCTGGGATTCTGTGATTCTATGAATTTTTACAAAGCAGTTTTTAAAGCACTGATTCTGGATTAGTTTTCCTCACTTGGGCAATTTTCATGTTCTAAGACACTCAGAGGTTTCTAAGTCCCAGACAACTTGGGAGGCAAAAGAGAACAATGTGATTATCACAGATGAGTCTTAACTGAAGGAAACAATTTGCTGCACTACTGGCAACACTCAGCCTCCTAAAAGGAAACATAGGATGGATTCAGTATTAAAAAATGAGTTTAAAATATTTTTAAAAAAAAAATCTTACAGTAATAGCAACTTTGTTTGACCTTTACCTCTATTTAAATAAAATAAAAACTGAGAGAAACTCTCTCACACAACCCTTCCCAGCATTACAAATAAAAGGAATTAATGAGAACATGGCAGTCTGTGTGGACATCAGGAAAAGTGCCTCATTCTGCAAGTTAATTCAGACAATTTGACCCCCAGGGTGAATATACCTCAAGGACCTTCACTTAAAGGCACTAATAAAGGATTTGGTATTGAGCTGGGAGGAAGGAGACACCACAGAGAGGAGAGCAGAGCCATTTGTGTTGGAACTCAATGCAGTCAGTATTTAAATTGAGGAAGAATAGGGCAAAATGTTAAAGAATATAACACAGATTCTCCAGGATGGAGCTGAGTTCAGTCCCTCTCAAGCCACATAATAATTAATAAAATAAAATAAAATAAAATAAAATAAAATAAAATAAAATAAATAAATTAAAAAAAAAAAATAATTAAAAACTGAGAAGCCAGAGGTGTTGGGAAAAAAAATACCAGCTGAGATCCACCTGGAGGAACTGGAAACCAAAACATCTGTGAAAATACCTAGCTGGAAAGAAAGGCATGGAAAGAAATTATTTTGGCAGAAAAAGGCAGAAAACATTTCAGGAAACCACAGGGACAGGATTGGCTGGAAGCACCTTCCTGGCTTTCCTCCCCTCAAAATCTGCCAGGTGCCTTTGTACCAACACGACTGCTACAGAGCTGCAAAGCCAAACAAACCAGATTGGTGATTTGGGTTAAAAATAACCATTTTTTTTTTTCCCACTGATCTGGTTCACCAAATGGCCCTTCAGAGCCTTGTACCACACACCTAAGGGAGCCCAGCAATGGGAACAGGGGGCAGGGGAGTGGAACTCCCAAGAAAAATGCTTCACCCCAAAAGAATCCTGGAATGCTTTGGGTTGGAAGGGACCTTCAGGCTCCTCCAGTCCCAACCCCCTGGATGGGCAGGGACACCTCCCACAGCCCAGGTTGCTCCAAGCCCCATCCAACCTGGGCTGAGACACTGCCAGGGATGGGGCAGCCACAGCTTCCTTGGGCAGCCTGGGACAGGGGCTCAGCACCCTCACACCAAAGAATTTCTCCCTCCCATCTCCCCTCTTGCAGCTGGAAACCCTTCCCCCTCATCCCATCCCTCTATTTCCTTCTCCAAAGTCCCTCCCCAGCTTTCCAGGAGCCCCTTCAGGCTCTGGAAGCTGCTCCAAGGGCTCCCCAGAACCCTCTCTTCTCCAGGCTGAACACACCCAACTCTCTCACCCTGTTCCAGGCTCTCCCCACTCCCAAATTCAAGAATTTCTTCCTCATGTCCAACCTCAATCTCCCCTCTTCAAGTTTAAGGCCATCACCCCTTGTCCTGTCATTCCATGTCCTTCCAAAAAGTCCTTCCACAGCTTTCCTGTAGCCCCTTCAGGTACTGGAAGGATGCTGATGGCTCTAACCACCACACCTGCATTTCTTTTAACCACCTCCAGGCAACAAGTGTCTGAAATTAAAGGGTTCTGTAAACCCAGAGTGTCAAACAACACACAGAGCACCCTTTTTTTTTTTTTTTCCTACATCCAGGATATGAGTGTGAACTAGAGATGTAAAAGAAAAGCCTGGAAGTCATTAAAAGTGGCAAAGTTGACCATCCTCAAATTCAAGAATTTCTTCCTAATACCCAATGTAAATCTCCCCTCTTTCAGCTTGAAACATCTCCCTCTCATCCCATCCCTCCATGCTCATGTTCAAAGTCCCTTCCTGACCTGTTCCAGGCTCTCCCCACCCTCCAATTCCAGAATTTCTTCCCCATCTCCAACCTCAATCTCCCCTCTCCAAGTTTTAACCCCTTTCCCTTCTCCTCTCCCTACCCCCCCGTGTCCAAAGCCCTCCCCCAGCTTTCTTGTAGCCCCTTCAGATATTGGGAGGTTGCTCTGAGCTCACCTGGGAGCCTCCTCTTCTCCAGGCTGAACAACCCCAATCCCTCAGCCTGGCTTCCCAGGNCCTTCTATGTGGGAAGGATCAAGTTGGTCCTGTGATGAGGAGGGGGAAAATTAGGGAGGTGAGGAGGATGGGGGGAAAGCCAGGGAGCCCTTAAAAACTCTGATGCTGGAGCTTCCCTCCCCCATCCCATCCCATCCCATCCCGGCGGGAAGGACCGAGGTGGCCCTTCCCTCCTCCATCCCCCATCCCTGGGCTGAGGAGGGGAGAGGGTTACCTGCTGCTGTCCCTGCAGCCTCTGCTGCAGCTGGAGGCGCAGCTGGTTGGGGGCTGTGGGGGGTCTGGTGAGGCTCTGCCGGGGCTGCATGGCCATGGTGGTGGGGAAGGCACCGCGGGGCGGCGGGACCGGCACCGGCAGAGCTCCGAAGGACGGTTTCTGTCGGACCATTCCTGGGAAGGCTCCGGGGAGGTTGGTGGTGGGAGAGGCAGAGGAGTAAGGCTGGGGGTACATGCCAGGTTTCTGCTCCATCAGGAGTGGTGGGGTGGATTGCTGGGGCTGGAACCGTTCCGTCAGCGCCTCCAGACCCCCGCCCTGGTGAAGGGAAAAGGGAAAAGGGAGGAAAAAGTCACTCTGGAGCCCCATCAGCACCTGACCTGTCCCAGGAGAGCTCAAGGAGGATGGAGGACATGTCTGGTGTGGGCCAGCTCCCCCACAAGGTCCAGTTTGCTGAGCTGAGGAGAGCATTCAGCACCCACTCACCAGAACTTAGCAAACCTTAGAGGGATGGGAATGATTCCTTTGAGCTTGCTGGGGAGCAAAGACCAAGGTCAAGCTTTTTGGAAGGGCTCAGGGCTCATCTCCCCAGGCTGGTTGCAGGGCAGTGGGAGGTGATGCTGCCTTCTCCCACCTTCCTCCACAGGGTTTGTTAGCTCTGAGCTTCTCAACTGGGCTCTAAACAGCAGCTCCTCTGGCTGGACAGGTTTGGGGGAGCAAAATGAACATGGGAAACATTTTGTGTTCTCTCTCCTTTCCTGTTTTTATGCAACCTCAGAGGCTTGACTTCAGGAAGACAATATGGTGTTTTGAGTCCCCATCTACCCCCAGAGCACCCTGGACACAGCCCACCTCCAAGGACCTGAACAACAAACCCCAGGGACTGGGAGACCTCATGGAGAAACACACTGGGCAGTGTGCCCAGGTAGGTGGCCAAGGTGGCCACCAGCATCCTGGCTTGGTGTCAGCAGTGGTGTGGGCAGCAGGAGCAGGGCAGGGATCAGCCCCTGTGCTGGGCACTGCTGAGGCTGCACCCCCAATCCTGGGGTCAGTTCTGGGCCCCTCAGGAGCAGAAGGAGATTGAGGGGCTGGAGAGTGTCCAGAGAAGGGAATGGAGCTGGGGAAGGGGCTGGAGAAGATGGAGAAGGGGCTGGAGAACATGGGGAAGGGTCTGGAAAGTAAGGAGGAGGGTCTGGAGCAGAACTCCAGTGAGGAGAGGCTGAGGGAAATGGGAATGTTGAGTTTGGAGGAGGCTGAGAGCTGGTTGCCCTGTGCAGCTCCCTGCAAGGAGGTTGTAGGGAGGTGGGTGCTGAGCTCTTCTCTCCAGTGAACAATGGCAGGAGCAGAGGAGATGGCCTGAAGCTGCCCCAGGGGAGGGTGAGAGCAGAGCTGAGGAAGGATTTCTGTCCTGGAAGAGCTGCCCAGGGAGGTGGTGGAGTCCCCAGCCCTGGAGGTCTGCAAACCCCCTGTGGATGAGGCACTCGTGGCACTAGTGGCCATGGTGAGATTTCATTTCATTTTATTTGGTGGTTGGATGTGATGAACTTAGAGGTCTTTTCCAGCCATGGCAGCTCTGTCATTCTGTGATCTGTGCTCCTGCACTGCTCATGGACACCCCTCACTAGGAACCCACAGGAGACAGGACCTTTGTGTCTGTGGTGGAGCTGTTCCTATAGGAATGCTCAATATTGCAGCTGGGTGGTGATTTCCAGACCAGCAAATCATGAGATGATATTCTGCTCTGCTCTAACTTGACTCAAGCAAAGAAATCTGGTGTTTGAGCTCTGAACCCACAGAGAAATGACATCTTGGAGCCAGAATCCTCAACCTGGATCCCAGAGATTAGAAGAAAATGTGCTGAGAAAAACCACACACCCAATCCACCCTCTAAATCTCCTTGTTTTGGGGGTTTGGTTTGACAAGTGCCCATCAAAGGACTGAGGACTAAAGGCAGGGATGAGGATATAGGAATAGTGGTGGAGAAAAACCATCCTGCTTAGGATCAACAAAGATGATGGTGGGGAAAAGAAATTGCTCAAGATGAATTAAGATGGGAGTTTCTATGGTTAACCAGGCCAGAAAGCAGCAGCCTGTGATGGCCAAAAACCAGAGGCCTGCTGAAATGAAGCTCTTTGACTCTCCTCTCTCCAAAGTACCCACTTTTCCAGCCACCTCCTGATCAGTGGGGTTGGTGAAGTTGGGGATGCAAACCCCCACCTGCCAAAGAACACAGCCTGGGTGGGGGGAAAGCATTCAACACGTTTTCTTTATGATGCCTTTATGCTGACATGTTGTTTCTCTAAAGATGGATTTTCAAGCAAATATTTCATGGAACTATTCAAAATATTTCTGAGGTTCAGCTGAAGCCATGGAAAAAAAAAAACAAGATTCCCATTAATGAAATGATCCCTGGATGGGAGCAAAGCTGGGTCAGGGTCCAACCATGAGGTAATCCCCCCAGACCAAGTGCTCCTCATCAGGGGAGGCACCAGGTGGGTGCAGGGATGCTTGGAGAGATGGCTGAAGGCATCTCAAACCAGCAGTGCAATCCTGCTGGAGCCTGTCTGTTGCAGGAAAATGTTGCTGGGGAGCTGTGCCAGCTGAGTCTGCAAATCCCTTGTGAAAACACAACTGGTGCAGCTGCATCTTTGGCAAGAGCATGTAGGTATAAAGGACTAGAGAAGCTCAACTCCCTAACCCTAACTTGCCAAAAAAAACCAAAAAAATGAAGCCAGGCAGGTGGTGATTTGTGATGTGCCTAACCCTAAATTGCCAAAAAAAAACCAAACCCAAAACCCAAGCCAGGCAGGTGGTGATTTGTGATGCCTTGAGAAAAAGGATGTGGCAAAGTCCTGACTTGGGCATGAACTCACTGACAGGTCCCTCACAACACAGAATCACAGAATTACAGAATTATCAGACCTCTACAGAGAGCCCAACTAAAATCCCAATTTTTTTAGTCCCACTAAAGCAAGGATCCCTTAGAGCACATCACACAGGGCTGCATCCAGGTGGGTTTTGAATATCTCCAGAGAAGGGGACTCCACCACCTCCCTGGGCACCCTGGGCCAGTGCCTTGGCACCATCACAGTAAAGAAGTTTTTTTTTCTCATGTTCAGATGGAAGTCCCTTTGTTCCAGCTTGTGCCCATTGCCCCTCACCCTGTCACTGGGAACTACTGAGAAGAGTCTGGCTCCATCAGAGCTCCATCAAAGAAACCAGCCTGGAGAAGAGAAGACTCCAGGGGGACCTTAGAGCTGCCCCCCAGTCCCTGAAGGGAACCTCCAGGAAGGCTGCAGAGGGACTTTTCATGAGTGTCCAGTGAGAGGAGAAGGGGAAATGGATTTAAACTGGAGGAGAAGAGGTTCAGCCTGGATCTGAGGAAGAAGTTCTTCAGCAGGAGGGTGCTGAGACTCTGGAACAGATTGCCCAGAGAAGCTGTGGCTGCCCCCTCCCTGGAGGTGTTCAAGCCCAGGTTGGATGAGGCTTGGAGCAAGCTGGGCTGGATGAGAGGTGTCCCTGGCCATGGCAGGGGGGTTGGGTGACCTCTGAGGTTCCTTCCAACCTCAGCCATGCTATGATTCTATGATCAAATCACTCATGAGAAGATAAAACCTCCCAGTGCTGCAGCACAAAGCATCCCCTCATGGCCACAGAAGGAGACGTGCCACCAACACAGGACCAGGCCCAAAGCAGCCAGTGGGATTTGCTCTGGGAAGCTTCTTTCTCAGGACATCCCATTTATTCACAGGCTTTCTATTCTATTCCTTGTTTTGGAACAAAAAACCAAAACCAGGCGTGTGAGCACGATGGGGGCATGAAAAAAGAAACCCAAGACAAATCCCAAGCGATCCGTCTCGTTTTCCACATCCCCGGCTGGCTCCCCCACAGCCAGCCTTCTTCTCCCCCTGCCATGCCTTGTTATTTATGAAACCCTGGAGCCTTCTGAGACATCTGCCCCCCAGGGATAGCTGCAAACAAGGAGATGCAGCTGCAGGAACCAGGGCCCCTCTCTGGGTAAGGCGAGCCCCGCGAAGAGCAAACCTCAGATTGATTTTGTTTTACAACCCGAGACAGAAGGGCAGCTGCACTGTAAACCAATCTTGAGAGTAAGGCCTGCACGGTTTCATACCAACGAGGCCATTAGATATATTATTAGGCAGCATAACCCAAGCTCAGGAATCCCAGGCTGTGGGATTCCAGCTGGAAGGCTCCTCCATGCCCTAATTCCCCCCTGGTAAGGTGGGGAAGGGGCAGAACCTGCCAGCACTCCCTGTTACACGAGTCACCCAGGGCTGAAACCACTTGGCCGCCTCTTTGCCAGGCTGCTGGTTCTCATGGGGGAACGTGTTTGACAAGCAGAGAAGCAAGATATTGTATTTCACGGGGCTGTTTTCCAGCATTTTTTTTTTTTTTTTTTGTNTTTTTTTTTTTTTTTTTTTTTTTTTTTTTTTTTTTTTGTAGGGAGGGGGTGGGTGCAGGGGGGCTGGAAACGGCGTGGTGTTAAGTATCCCCCAATCTGCTGCGCTCACGTGTCCCTGCTCACATCTGGCCTCCTGTTCCCACCAGATGCTGGAAAGCCTCCTGCCTGCTGGTGTCAAACCTCAGCATCTGCCCCTGCATGTGACCTCTGAGAAGTCCTACGGGTGGTTCTCTCCTAACCTGGACAAGTTTGTCGATGCCGAGAGCTCGATCCAGCTCGGCCAACTCCGTCTCATCTTTGCCGCTGAGGAAGGAGACAAGCTGCTCCAGAAGGGCTTTCTCATCATTCCGACCCTCTGGCGTGGTGGGAGGACACAGGAGCTCATCCAGCTGGGAGGTGATACACTGGCTGCAGAGAGAAGAAGCCAAGAGGAGGCATGTTAAGGTTTCTGAAAGGAGGAGAGGAGACTGAGGTGGGAGACACTCGAGCCCCTGCAGCCCCAGGGACTCGCATCATGCAGTCCCCATGGCCTGAGCACCCTCGAGCCTCGTGCTGAAAGCTGCTTGGAAGGATGAACCTCTCCACGAAACGAAGCCTGGACAGACTTTTGGCAAAGTTTGGGAAGCAAACTTGGGTGCTTTTGCAGGTTTTTTTTCCCTCCCAGGATAAAGGGAGGCAGAGCAAAACTTCAGCCGGCACAAAAAGCGGGAGAGACTTGGATGGAGCCGGAGCAGCTGGAAGTGAAGCAGCTGAAGGCTAAAGGGGAACCTTTGAGCTGAAAAAAAAAAAAAAATCAGATTTCTGCAAAGCTCTCTCAATATTCTTTGGGAATAAGATTAATATGTAATGAGAGACATTCCGATGACGTGACTAATTGGAGGCAATCGGATTTGCTGGGTCTGACAGGATGAGGAGAGCCCGTGGCACATCACGCTCGTGGAGAGGCACAAAGGCAAAGGGGCTTGAACATGCCAGCAGTTCCCAAGCAGCAGACATGTTTATCTTTTTAGCTCCAGATGAGGACCAGATGTACAGTAAGGAACTGAAGCCAATCTGGCCGAGAGAGCTCCAGCCAACACACGCAGCCTAATCCAGGGGAAAAAAAAAAAAAACAACAAAACTCGGCGTTGGGATTTCTTAAATTGCAGAGAGGGAAGTGGGGAGGTGAAAAGCAGGGTTAGTTTCATTCCATCACTGAGGTCCCTGCTCCTTGCTGCTGGTATCAAACCAAGTTTTTCAGTGCTGAGGCTAAAGCACAAAGTTTGCTGCACAAACTCTGCAGAGGAAGGGAGTTCTTGCAGAGGAAGTGGAGGACAAGTTTGGGTTTTTTTCTCCACATGAGCAGGCAGCTAGAACTGAAATTTAGGTTGGCACCTTCACCTCTGCATGGATGGCATGAGTTGGTTTGTAAAGAGATCGTGGGGATAAGAAAACCTTCCTGTAGTAAATAAACCTCCAGCATGTCCTGCTTTCCAGCCCAATCTGGCTTGCAGAGCCTTCCCCATCCCTCCCCCAGCTCCATGCTGTGGTGGGGTTCAGGTGAGTCTCCAGACAGGTAACAGGAGTTGAAGGAGATCCTGGACCTTATGCATCATGTTCCCAGTGTTCTGTCCAAAGTTTTTCTATCCACTGCAACCCTTCAGGCTTTTTTCTTTTTTTTTAAAGGTGAAAACTCTGACTCTGCATGCAGTGAGGAGAGGGAATTCAGCTACTTGCAGAGATGGTGTCAAATGCTGCTTGAGGTCCCATAAAACATCTCCCTGTCCAGCCTGGCACAGATGTCCTGGAAACCTCAGGCATCTCAGATGGCACGGGGTGCCAGCCTTGAGGCAACCCAATCAGGCCCAGGGTGGCATGTTTGACCTTGGGGGATTAGAGGAATACGTGTGAAAATGGCAACCTGGATTTGTCAAGTGGAGCCTTGGACCTGGCCCAAGGTGCAGGAGACACAAGAGCATTTCTGCTTGGGACATGAAAGGGGATGTTGTAGTCATGCTGCTTGATCAAGAAGCAAAGGCTGGGGAGGATTTGGAGAATGAGAAAATATCAAAAAAGAAACTCCAGTTCCTCAGGACACCTGGTGCTGGAGATCTGCTCACCACCAGCTCCTTAAAGAAGGTCAGGACCTCAACCCACCTCCAGCAAACACAAACGTCCCAGCTGGGAAATGTTTCCAACCCCCCAAAAGCAAAATCTGTGCTGGTTTGATCTCAGCTGAAATATATTTTCCAGTTCAAAGGCTCTGCTGGGTGGACAGGCAGCTGCTGGGACCATGGGCATCTCCCAGGATGAGCATGTCCTCCCCAGCTGGAGCACATCTGCAGCTCTTGAGGACCAAAGTCCAGAGGGTTTTTTTCCAGCAGAATCTCTTCTCTCAGCTGCAGTGGACATGAGGTTTTGTAGTTGATCACCATGCTCCCAAGTGGAAGTGGTCAGACCCCACCAAGGTGCCTCCAAAGCAGCTCTCACCCATGATGGTCCATCAGAAATATGGTTCCTGAAGATAAGAGAAGGACCTGAGCTTCTTCCAGCTGCCCACCACCTCCAGCAGGAACAGCCCAGGTCTGGAGACCCTCATTCAGGAGGAACAGAGGCTCACCAGGACAAGCAGACCTCTGCCTCTCATCTTGCTGTCATCTCATGGTCCTGCTTCATCTGTTGGCTGATTCCACCATGTGGGGAGCCCAACCTTCCTGCAGGAGCCAGTGGAGCCATGGGAAGTCCAGCCATGGTTCTACTTTCTTTCTTCCCCCTTAATACCAAGAAAATCCAAGCCCAAACCAGGCTCCAAAGGCAGGAGAGCATCTCACCAGGCTTCAAGCAGATGCCACTGCTCCACCAGTCCATCCTTATCTCCTGGCACAGGGTTCTGCCCTGAAAATCACCCGAAGTGTCTTTCCCACTCAAGGACTCCTGGGATGCTGTTTCCCAACACTTTTCTCCTCAATACCTACACAGGTCCCAAGCCTTCCACACCAACCTGGGTCCTTTCTCAAGAATCCTACTGCAAAGGGGGAGCCAGCAGAAAAGGCAGCTCCTTTCCTCCCAGCTGCACAGCCTGACTCAAGCTCAAAGCTGATGAGTAGGGTAAGGTCATTTTTTTTACTCCAGAAGCAGCAGTTTAAGGAACATTTGTAGCTTAAAAACCAGGCTGATTTTTCGGGCAGCTCTGCCCATTGCCAGGTTTGCCCCAGGGATCTCATCCCAGGAAAATAAAGACACGGGTGAGGCTTGGAAGGAAAGTTCCTTCCTCGTGGCAAGGGCCTGGGCTGATGTAAATACTCAGTTAAATGAAGATTCATTTTCTCTCCCAGGTCTTTCAAGCACCAAGAGCTGGCCAAGTCTTCCCAGCAGAAGTCCAAGATCCAGTTGCAACAGTGGAGACCACTGAGGCTGCAGCTCTCTTCTTGAGCTGAGTGAAAAGCTTGGAGACATTAATTCAATTCTTAGCCCCTAGAAGAAGACATTTGGCTACTGGCTTGCTCAGCTACAACTCTTCCATGTGTCTTCTTCACGACTGGAAAACAGAGACTGTGCTCATCTGCTCCAGGTTTTAATTAACAGAGGAAATTCTGCCTCTCTGCAAAGCAGGGCTTTGGCAAGAGGACTTGGGCAGAGCTCATCAGTGCTGGCTCTTAAAGCAGGAACCTGAAGCTCTCCTTGAGCCAGGGAGAAGATTCACCTCCATGAGCAGCTCCTCAGTGAGGACTTGAGGGTGCAGCAACAGCCAAGGTCCATCAGCTGGGCTCTCCATCCTTCTGACCTCCCATCCCAAAATATCTGACCTAGGGTCTCCTCCAACCCCTTTGTGGCCAAGGAGGGATGCTGTCCTTTGGGATGCTGATGGCCTCTGGGTTGCTCCATGGAGCAGGGACCCAAAAAAGGTGTTGTGGACACTGGAGGGGGTTTTTTGACCTTGGATTCAAGCTGTGGCAATTTTAGCTGAAGCTGAGCAGGAGGACTGCAAAGAGTCAGCACAGAAAAACAGAAAAGTGTCCCCTGGTGCCCCAGATCCCACCACTGCCCCTGGTGAGAAGGGAGGTGGGAGAACACCACCCCAAACAGGGGCACTGGCAGGAGCCAGTGGGCATTTACAGCATCCTTGCCTCTGCCATGGATAGATGGGATGAGGGAGGTGTAGACATGGGCTGGGTGTCTGTCCAACCCACCTGCCTCATCTACTCACTCACTTGTCCCTAGGGAGACAAGAGATGTCACCTCCTGCCTCACAGCACCCAACACAACCCAGGTCCTGCCACTTCCATGGAACCAGGAGCACCCAGTGCTGCCAGAGGGTGATGGGCAGTTGTTCTCATCCCAGCCTGCCTATGCCAGGTTTTCCAGGCAGGCAGCAAAGCAAGGAGATGTCTCTTTGACCCAGGGGAATGCTGATGTTCTCCTGGAAGAGCTGGGGAAGCCACCAGCCCCATGGTACTTACTCTTCAGGTTTATTCAGAGCTCCTCGATTCATGGCTCCCATGGAGTTATCCGTCCAAGGGATCTGCTCCCCCATTCCTGGCTGTCCAAACTGGTGATCTGGAACCCCCATCTCCAGCTCGGGCATTCCTGAGGGAGAAAAAGCAGGATGGGGGGGGAGGAAAAGTGAGTGTGTGGCCAGGACTTGAGTGCTGCCGTGGGGCAAGTTCAGAGCGATGGGACACCAAGGGTGTCCTAAAGTATCCCCAAATGAGATGACAAGACTGACCAGTTATGGCTCTTCCCAACCCGAAGTTTCAGATCTCAGGTGTGGTTTTACAGCCATTACTTATAAGCATGAAATTGGGGTTGATTTCTTGCTTATAATGACTGCTGCTCCTGCAGCTCAGGCCAACCCTATCCTTGGAGGCACCAAGAGGAGCAGGGTCAGAGGATCAGGAGAGGGGATTCTCCCCCCTCTACTCTGCTCTTCTGAGAGCCCACCTTAAATTCTGTGTCCAGGTCTGGTGTCCCCACCATAGGAAGGACACAGATCTGTTGGAATGAGGCCAGAGGAGGCCACAAAGATGATCCAGGGGCTGGAGCAGCTCTGCCATGAGGAGAGGCTGAGGAGCTGGGATTGTTCAGCCTGGAGAAGAGAAGGATCCAGGGGGGACCTTAGAGCTGCCCCCCAGTCCCTGAAGGGAACCTCCAGGAAGGCTGGAGAGGGACTTTTCATGAGTGTCCAGTGACAGGAGAAGGGGAAATGGATTTAAACTGGAGGAGAAGAGGTTCAGCCTGGATCTGAGGAAGAAGTTCTTCAGCAGGAGGGTGCTGAGACTCTGGAACAGATTGCCCAGAGAAGCTGTGGCTGCCCCCTCCCTGGAGGTGTTCAAGCCCAGGTTGGATGAGGCTTGGAGCCTCAATGAGAGGTGTCCCTGGCCATGGCAGGGGGGTTGGAGGAGATGAGCTCTGAGCTCCCTCCCAACCTCAGCAGGCACTGCCACCCCCAGCAGAGACATCACCCTGTGTCCTCCCTGTGGGCAAATTCTATCAAGAGTTTTCCCCTCCCAGCACGTTTCTAGCAGGAGGTTCAAAACTGAGGCAAAGTTAGAGGGCTTCTCCTTGAAGGCAAATTGAAGATTTTAGCTTACAAAATAGCCCACACCCATCTGCATCTTCTGCCTCTCTTCTGGAGCAAAGTTAATTTGCTGAGGGAGAGGAGCCAAGGCAATTAAATTAAGTTGTAGAAGAACTTGGAGCCCAAGCCCAGGACAGAGAGATTTATGAGGCTGGAGACTTCACGTCATCCCATTGGAAATAGGAATTGGGCTTGAAGATCAAAGAGCATCTGAGCTGAACCAGCCCGTGGAGCTCCAGGGAGATGGAAACTGGAGAGGGAAACGTGTTTCTGGCTGGAGTGGCACCTCTGCCACATCAGGACGTGTGACCAGTGGCCACCTCTGTGCCAAAATCCCTGAGTTTGTGAGAGAAATGCTGATGGGGGTGGTTGCTAAAGATGAAAATCTCTCCTCTTTAAACCAAGCTCAGCACTGCTGATTCTCTTCCCACTAAACTAGTTCTTTGTTTGAAAACATCTGTGGTTACCCAGCGCCCGGGGGGGCTCTGCTGTTGTCACAAGGAGCCACCACCTTCACGTGCCACCCACACTCTGGGGTTGGTTTCAAAAAAGAGAAAATCAGAGTCCTGAGGAGAGGTAGAGGAGGAAGGTCCAGCTCAGGGACACTCAGCACACACACACTGGCAGGATGGCTCCTTCCAAACACTTCTCTTTTGCTCAAGATTTCTTCAAAAAAGCTTTAAGGTTGCTTGGCAACAAAGAGATCCCAGCAGTGCCAGTGGCAGCCCCAGCAGCTGCACTGCCAGGGAGGGTCATGGCACAGTTATGGTACAGCCTGTCCTCTATCCTTCCTTGATACACCCCAAAAATCATCTCCAGGCTTGTTGATGCTGAAGATGATGGGTCTTTCCCAAACAGAGCATCATTCACTGGGCTCTTGGTGACCCTCCACAAGGCAGGTGGACCTGGCATGGCTTAACCAGGGCAGGATGTAAAGTTATAATATTATAAAGTCAAAGAATAATATTATAAAGTCAAAGAATAATATTATAAAGTCACAACTGCTGAGATGAGACCATGTGCAGGGCTGATTCCACCCTTCTCTCCTGGGGGGCACTCAGAGGAGGACAAAAGCTCACATGTGATGTTCTCCCTCTCAACTCAACCCAAGAGCTTCATCTGATTCTGGGGACAGGTTGGGTGCAGGGTTACCCAGAGGGTGCAACACTCCAGTGCTGGCCACATGCAGCCTGCACCCCTGGGGAATGGGGGATGTTGCTCTCCTGGAGCCTGGCCACCATCAAAAAGGGGACAACAGATGAATCCAGCAGCTCTTCTAGCCTCAAGCTGCCACCCTGAGAAGATGAGATCTGGGTTATTTCTTTCTGCACCTACACCTGAGCAGTCACACAGATCTACTGAATGGTGGCAAACAAGGTTCCTCTTCCAGATCATCTTTAGCATCAACAGAAGCATCAAGGGAAGTGGAGGAAGGCAGAGAAGCAACAACCAATGACCTTCTGGAGCCCAGGCTGCCAAAATGCCTCTCAGAGAGGTCTGTGGGGCTCTGCTGCTGGTGACTGCAGCAGGGGGAGGTGACAGTCCTGCTTCTGCTTCTTCATCTCCCAGCAATCAAACCATGCCCTGATCCTCGTGGAAATTGAACCTCAGCTGGTGCCAGGGGAGCCTGAGCCCCAGCACTGCTCAGGTGAGGGGATGCAGCCTCCTCTGCCTGCCTTCCCAGGAGCTGGGATGGATAGAAAAGGATTTCTTCTGTCTGAAACTGTATCAACATGTAGAGAGAGAGAAAATCAAGCCCAGCTTGAAACCTCACTGCCTGTGAGGAAGATGCTGGTGAACCATGATGCAGAGAATCATGGAATGATTTGGGTGGGAAGGGACCTCTAAAGCTCACCCAGTCCAACCCCTGCAGTATCAGGGACACCCTCACCCAGATCAGGGTGCTCAGAGCCTCCTCAAGCCTCACCTTGAATATCTCCAGGGATGAGGCCTCAACCACCTCCCTGGGCACCCTGTGCCATTGTTCCACTGCCCTCATGGGACACAACTTGTTCCTAACACCCAATCTCAAGCTGCTCTTCTCTAATTTAAACCCATTGCCCCTCATCCTGTCACTCCAGGCCCTTGCACACAGTCCCTCTCCAGCCTCCAAAGTCCCAGATGTGGGATGGATAACGGAGCCCTGGGAGAACCTTGGGTGACAGCAGCACAAGGACTCTGGTAAGAAGGTTAAGAGCTCCATTGGCTTGGGAATTGCAGTTGGTGATCCCAGAGATGAGGGAGAATCAAGATCTTGTTCTCCCAGCAGCCCAGGGTGCTCCAAGCCCCATCCAACCTGGGCTGAGACACTGCCAGGGATGGGGCAGCCACAGCTTCCTTGGGCAACCTGGGCAACCAGGGGCTCAGCACCCTCACCCCAAACAATTTCTCCCTCCC
>JAAWXA010000043.1:5620543-5639914 GCA_038090715.1 Florisuga fusca
AGGTGCTTTGGGATCAGTGCTGCACCCGCCTCCCCCTGCTCCTGCCCCTTCCCTGGTCAGAGCACCTCAGACTTTCCCCAGGGTTCCCCAGATTCCCAGATTCCCACATTCCCAGCCTCATCCTCCTTCCTGGGCTCCTCCAAGGTGTGGGATGGTGCTCACTGTCCCACCAGCCAGGGGAGTGGACATGAAATTTCCCAGCCCTGTTCCCTTCCCTGCTGTTAAGCCATGGACATTTCTTCCCCAGGGAAGAGCTTTGGTGGCATTTTTGAGGACAGTTGGGATTTTTTTTTAAATCCTGGTAGTTTGCTGCAGTTGATTTCTGTGCAGAGAGGAGGGTCAGTTCCACGCTGTGAATGTCCCAGGGATCACCCACACCTGAACCTGGGGCTGCTGCCAGGACACCTGCTGCTCTCATCTTCTGCACGTTTGGTCCTGGAGGAGAGGTTCCTGGTGACCTGAGCCAGCCCGGGTGGCTCCTGAGCTCACAGCTTGTGAAATCCTCTGCTAAAAGGGTGGCTGAGGTGGGTTAGGATCAACCCATCCTTTGGGATGGGGGGTGGAGAGGGGTTGGGTCTCCTCTGTTCAGGGAGCAGCAGTTCAATGTCTTGTGTTACCAACTACCTCCAAAGCCCATCTCCATCTCCACCTCCATCTCCATCTCCATCTCCACCTCCATCTCCATCTCCACCTCCACCTCCACCTCCATCTCCATCTCCACCTCCATCAGTTCCTTGTCCCAAAAGGAGAACAACTGGAGGCAGCTTTGTGTCCACCCGGTACACAGGGAGGTGCTGGCCCAGACCCCTTCTCGGAGATGTGGGAGCATCATTTGGGGTTGGGGTGCTGCTGGCTAACTAGAGACCAGGACCCTGTGTGGGGGACAGGACCTTGTTCTGAACGAGGGGGCCAGAACTGTCCCCCCAGGAGGATAGAGCAGGGGGTGATCCTGCTGGGGAGGGATCTCTCTGACACCCGGGGCCTTTCAGCAGCTGCAGGACGGGAGGTCCCACACGCTCAGGTCTTGTCTTGATGTGCTCTGGGGGTACTTGTTAGGATCCTCCATCACCAAACATCTCCAGCCCTCCCAGCAGCTCCAGGGCCTCCTCTGGACTGGCTCCAACAGCTCCGTGTCCTTCTGCTGATGGGGACCCCAGGGATGGACACATGTGGGGTTGGGTGACCAACACGTTGATGTCTTGGTTGATGCTGAGCTTCTCCTCCCCCCACACCCCCAGATCCTTCTCCTCGGGGCTGCTCCCCATCCATTCTCCACCCAAACCCCTGGAGCTGTTCTGGGAATTCTCCCCACCCGTGGCCAGGCCCTTGCTGAGCTCCATGGGGTTTGCAGAGTGTCCCCAAATGCTCCTCGCAGCAGCTGGGGTGTTCTGCTGCTGCTCCTCAGTCCTCTGGTTTTTCTGGAGGTACAGAGGGGGATGCTCTTCCCCAGGCATCTCTGTCCATCCTCCTCCTCCAGCTCCTCACCCACCAGCAGCACATCCCAGGGGGGTTTGGGCAGAGCTCCCTGCGTGGGTGTTCTGCTCATTCAGCTGAGAACATCCGTGACTGCACCGAGCTGAGCCCTGGGTGGGGGCTGGATAAATCCCAACCCTGACAAGAGGTTTCCCAGGGAAGGGAACGGAGCCTGACAGCCGTGTGGGATGGCTCAGGAGGAAAACTGCTCCTCTGCTCCCAGGGACCCCCACACTGCCAGCACCCCAGAGCTTCACTGTTTGCATTCTGTAAGGAGAAACTGAGGCACGGGAGAGGGGCTCCTTGTTGTGGACCTCTGGGGCGTTGGGGGTGTCAACCAATCCTTTTCTTTATGACCCTCCCAGTTGCTCTTTGGACATTTGGGGCTGGACCCCTCACTGAGCAGCTGCCAGGAGCATGAGATGGGACGAGGGGGAAGGGGTTCCAGCTGGGAGAGGGGAGATGGAGAGGAGATCTCGGGCAGGGAGAAATTGTTTGGGGTGAGGGTGCTGAGCCCCTGGTTGCCCAGGTTGCCCAAGGAAGCTGTGGCTGCCCCATCCCTGGCAGTGTCTCAGCCCAGGTTGGATGGGGCTTGGAGCACCCTGGGCTGGGGGAGGTGTCCCTGACCATGGCAGGGGGGGCACTGGGGGGGCTTTAGGTCCCTTCCAACTCAAACCAGCCTAGGGTTCTGAGTCCCTGATAGAGGGAGGAGGAGGCTCTTCAGTGTGGCCCTGCAGAAGGAAAAGCAGAGGGTCCCCAGGGCCCAGGTCCTACCTGATGATGGTGTGCATGCCCCGCACCTGCGGCGTGTTCTCCAGGACACTCAGTGTCTTTGGCAGTGGCTGTCCTTGGTGGGCAGAGGCCAGGGCTGCCCTGCAGCAAGGACACAGAGGTCACACACAGCCCTCCAGAGCAGGACACAGCCTCCAGCTCAGCCTTCCCACACCATTCCTTCAGAAAGCCTCAAGTCTGGTACCAGGTACAAGATGCCAAAGCAGCACCAGCTTTGGCCAGTGGGACTAACCTCCCCCCACCACAACCCCACTGCCAGCTGTCTCCCACACACAGGCTGCTATAGCTCCATGGGGACAAGACATCATAGTGACCCCAGGATGGGGGCTCAAGTATCCTGGGGATCCATGAGGTCCCAGAGAACAGGGACTCTGCAGGGCATTTGTCCCGCAGATGGGGGCAGCCTGGGGCGATCTGATGTAAAGAACACAAAGCCCCACTGCCCAGGAAGAACCCCGCTTACCTGACAGTGATCTCACGCTGGGCAGGAGAGCACAGTCACCAGTATGGGAAAGGGAGGAAGAAATAACACACAGTCACTGCACTGGTCCTTCAGAGACACCTCAGGAAGCCCCCATCCCAGGCAGCCCCCATCCCTTCTCCAGGGGCTGAACAGAGCAAGAAAACCAGTGCTGGGCACAACTGGAGGCATGGGCAGGCTGCTGGGATGCTGCTCCCAGACCCATTCCCATGTCCCCAGCCCCTGTGTCACAGCTCTGTCTGCCCCAAGAGCTGCACTGGGACCTTGGCAAGGAGAGAGCCCGGGACCTGTTGGGTGCTCCAGGAGCACAGGGCTGGGCACAGCCTCATTCGTCCTCCCAGCAGCATCATAACCCACAGCTCACCTTCTCCAGCTGGCTGTGCACGTGCTGCACAATGAGGTCCAGGGCCACAAAGTTTTCCCCACCTGATGGGAAAGGGGAGAGGCTGGGTCAGACATGGGCTGACCCAGACCCACCCCAGGACAGCGGGGTGGGGGTCAGGGCTGGTGAACATGGTGAGGCCTCACCCCTGGGCACCACGATGTCGGCGACCTGCACAGTGGGCTCGATGTACTGCTCGAAGGCCGGCTTGACGAACTTGTTGTATTGCTTGATGACGCCCACAATGTCGCGGCCGCGCTCCATGATGTCGCGCTGCAGCCGCCGCACCAGCCGGATGTCGGAGTCCGTGTCCACAAACACTTTCATGTCCAGGAGCTGGAAAACTGGGAGGGGTGAGCACCCCCTATGCAGCCCCCCCTCACCTGCCGCATTCCCTTTGCCCACAGCCCACCCGGGTGGGAACACAGCAATGACATCCAGCACTCCCTCCCTTGGAGCCTCTGACACAAAGGCACCAAGGCCCAGGTCCCACCACCCCATGTCTTAGAATCATAGAATGAATCACAGAATGGCTGAGGTTGGAAGGGGCCTTAGAGCTCATCTCCTCCTTCCTGGAGGAGAACTTCCCTGCCATGGGCAGGGACACCTCTCATCCAGCCCAGGCTGCTCCAAGCCTCATCCAACCTGGGCTTGAACACCTCCAGGGAGGGGGCAGCCACAGCTTCTCTGGGCAATCTGTTCCTCCTACTGAAGAACTTCTTCCTAAGATCCAGTCTAAACCTCTTCTTCAGTTTAAAACCAGTTCCCTGTGGACTCCAGGGAGAGGCCACCAGCCGCAGCAGGCAGCGGTACCTTCAGCAGCTCCTTGNCTTCCTCTCCCTTTCCACCTCTTCCCCAGCCACCTGGACAACCACTCACTCTGGGAGCCCAAGATCTTTGCCACTTGCTGCTTCAGGATCATCATGTACTCCATCCAGGTGGGGACCTGGTGGGGATCTGGCTGGTGGCACCAGTTCAGGACACATTCACCTCTTTGGGAAGCACCAGTGTCTGGGCCATGGCTGGGCTGGGTCAGAGCAGCATCCTGGTGATCAGCTCAGCCCCCAGACATGCCCCAAAATGGGCTGGGGATGGGCATGGGCTGGGTGTGGATATGGGGAAGTGTCTGGGTGCCAGACACATCAAACCAACCAGTATCCTAGGACCTCAGCCAACCACTATCCCACCACCTCAACCAACCACTCCTCTACCACCCCAATCAACCACTACCCAACCAACCACTTCCCAACCACCCCAACCAACCACCATCCCACCACCCCCACCAACCAGCAACCCCATTCCAACCTAAACCAGTCTGTGATCCCACCATTCCCTTCTTACTGGGGGCCAGAAAAATGGAGCTTAGGTAAACCCCAAAGTGGTGGGTGAAGGTCCATCCTGTCTTTTTTCTCTGTGGAGCTCTTTCTCTCAAGGAAACTCTTTTTCCTTGAGCATGATCCTGCCCTCGCACCCTGCTCCCACTCTGCTGGGAATGTCCCAGACCTGCTGGCCCACTTCATCCCTCAGGGAATTCACTTGGCATTTGGACTTGGCCAAGCCACAGCTTTGCTTGAGGCATTTTTACACTGAAATCAGCTCTCCACCCCAGGTCTTCTTATTTTTATTTTTATTTTTAATAATTATTTTTAATAATTTTGAATTATTTTTAATCCTGTAAACCTCCTAACACCCTTTACAGCACTCCTGGGTTGTCTAAACTCCTGTTTATGCATCTTGGAAGTGGAAGGCCAGCATAACTCCACAGGACACCTTGGGGAGTCTGGTCATCTTTGGCAAACCCTGGCAAAAAAAAAAATCTAAATCCCCAGGATGAATTGCCCCCATTTCCTTAGATCTGTCCAACTCTTTAGATCTTTATTCCTAGGGAAAACACTCCAAGCTGTAAACCAAGTTTCACCCAGGTGCCTCCTCTTGTGTCACACCTGGAATTGTCTTGGGAAGAACCGGGAGGATTTGATCCCCGGTGGCTTTGTGGCTTCCAGAAACAGGTCACCACCTCAGGACTCCAGCATTCCTCCTGATGTTGATGTTCTCCTTCCAGCCTCAGCATTCCCATCTGGTCATCCAGCAGCTCCTGGGGCACCTGGATGCCAACAGCAAGAGTGCAGCCACGGTGCGGGCGGGCATCGTCGAGGTCCTCTCGGAGGCAGCCGTGATCGCTGCCTCGGGGTCTGTGGGTAAGTGGAGACATTTGTCCTCTCCATCCATCTCTTCAGCCTTCTGTGGGGGTGGGACGAGGTGCTGAAGGTCAGAGTGAGGTTCTAGGAGTGGCCCAAAGGGTTCCTGAAGGTCTGGGTGAGGTTCTAGGAGTGATCCAAGGGTTCCTGAAGGTCTGAGTGAGGTTCTAGAAGTGATCCAAGGGTTCCTGAAGGTCTGAGTGAGGTTCTAGGAGTGGCCCAAGGGGTGCTGAAGGTCTGAGCAAAGTTCTAGGAGTGATCCAAGGGTTCCTGAAGGTCAGAGTGAGGTTCTAGGAGTGGCCCAAAGGGTTCCTAATGGTGTGAGTAAAGTTCTAGGAGTGGCCCAAGAGGTGCTGAAGGTCTGAGCCAGGCTCTAGGAGTGGCCCAAGGGGTGAGATATGGTGCTGGGGCATCCAGGCTCGAGCACCCAGGGGTGCTGAGGAGCTGTTCTGTGCTGTTTTGGTGCTCCCCAAACATCTCTGTCTCTCCCCTCTGACCCCCCCAGGTCCCACGGTGCTGGAGGTGTTCAACACCCTCCTGAGACAGCTGAGGCTCAGCATTGACTATGCCCTGACTGGGAGCTATGACTGTGGTGCTGGTGTCAGCACCAAGATCATCAAGGAGCACGAGGAGACCATGTTCCAGGAAGCTGTCATCAAAACCATAGGTGGGATGCCATAGGATCATGAATCCCAGACTGGGCTGGGTGGGAAGGGACCTGAAATCCCCCCCAGTGCCCCCCCTGCCATGGTCAGGGACACCTCCCCCAGCCCAGGGTGCTCCAAGCCCCATCCAACCTGGGCTGAGACACTGCCAGGGATGGGGCAGCCACAGCTTCCTTGGGGAACCAGGGGCTCAGCACCCTCAGAGTGAGGAATTTCCTCCCAATATTTGACCTACGTCTCCCCTCTGCCATTTTAAAGCCATCACCCCTTGTCCTCTTGCTACAAGCCCTGGTAAGAATTCCCTCTCCAGCTTTCTTGTTTGGAAAAGTCCAACTGTTTTGGTTGGAAAAGAGCTTTTAGATAATCCCACCATTAACATTCAATCCAACCAGAAGCCACCTGAAGGCCAAGCAGCCTGCAGGTCATGGATCCTGGTGGGCTGAACCCCCTGAGGGTCCAGCAGCCAGCTTGGGGTGGTGGTGGTGGAAACCCCTCATGGTCCTGGGTCCTCCTGGTGCTGGTGGGTTGCACCTCACACCTCACTCTTTTCCCCCCAGGGTCTTTCTCCAGCACTCTGCCCACCTACCAGCAGTCTGAGGTGATGGTCTTCATCATGAACAAGGTGCCATTGCCCTCCCTGCAGCAATCCCTGGAGGCTGGCAAAGCTGGGTGAGAAGTGATGCCTTCCTCCTTCCCTCCTCATCCTTCTCCCCCCGTGAAACTCCCCCATGTGTTGGCTTTGAACAGGGAGCTGAAAGCTGGGGAGCTCCTGAAAATGTTCCCACCTCGAGGTGGCCCTTGGGGACAGAGTGGGATGGGGGGAGGGTTGTTAGCAGAAAGGCCAAGGAGCTGCCACCAAGGAGGAAAAGAAACTGAGCAATGGGTGAGGCAACCAGAACCCCCTTGAAGCACCTGAGCACCAAGAGGGATTGGTGTTTGCAGGTGCTGCAGCTGAACTTGGTGTTTCTTCAGGTTCCTGCTGAGAGGTTCAGCTCTCAGAACCTTGGTCCTGGGCTATCACCCCACATGAGCCAGGAACTCAGAATAGAATCATAGAATCCCAGACTGGTTTGGGTGGGAAGGGACCTTAAAGATGATCTAATTCCAACCCCCCTGCCATGGTCAGGGACACCTCCCCCAGCCCAGGGTGCTCCAAGCCCCATCCAACCTGGGCTGAGACACTGCCAGGGATGGGGCAGCCACAGCTTCCTTGGGCAACCTGGGCAACCAGGGGCTCAGCACCCTCACCCCAAACTATTTCTCCCTCAGATCTCATCCCCATCTCGCCTCTTGCAGCTGGAAACCCTTCCCCCTCCAGGCTCCCATCCCTCCAGGCCCCTGGCAGAAGGTCCATGCTCTTGGACCCGCAGCCTCTGCTCTCTGCAGGTTCTGGGATGGTTTTCTTGGACTGATTGGTCCTGAGTCCCATCTCGGGGCTCTAGAGCAGAGCTTCTGGGCTGTGTACACCTGCAGCCCAGTGCCCCAAAGCATCCAATCATTCTGTCTGGAAAAGCCCTTTACGAATTCCAACCCTGCAGAGGCTGGAGGAGCCCCAGTGGTGACCCAGTGTGCAGCCAGTGCAGGAGCTGCCATGGTCCTCATCCCGGGGTTTGCTCCGTGTCCTCTGCTCTGCGGTGGGTGGGACAAGGTTGGAACACACCCAGGGAAAAGAGAAAAACCCCAAACACCTTCTTAGTGAGCTGTTAAAGCAGGTTCAGGTGGTGGCTGGTGCCAGGGCCTCCCCTGCTGACCCCCAGCCCAGGGTCTCCCTGCCCCGGGTGCTGTGCAGTCCCCCCCGTGCTGCCTGTCCCCTGCCTTGCTCTGACCAACCTGCTCTCCCTCTCCTCTCTCCAGGGCTTTCCTTCTACACCCGAGTGCTGGAAAACTGTGAGGACGAGGCCAGGTTTGATGAGGTAAGAGCAGTCACCTCCTCCTCCTGGGCTGTCCCCCAGGGCTGTTTGCTGGGCTGTGTCTCCTGGCCCGGCTGAGCATCCCCCTTCCCCACTTCCAGGGGGTCAGCATCCCCCTGGGCTGCTCCAGGGTTTCTCCTGGCAAGTGCCAAATGGGTCTCTCGGCCGTGGCCTTGGCTGGAGTTGAGGACACGGGGGGGAACAGCCCCACAGTGTCTCCCTGTGGGGTGCTTAGAGTTAAGAAAAAATCTTTAAAATCCGTCTGATCCACTGAAATCTCAGGAATAAATTGCTTGTGTCCACTGGGCAACCCCCCCTGGGCTTTGGGCTGACATTCCTCTTGCCTAAGGGGGAAAAATTCCTCCTGTTTCCAGTCCCTGGTGCTTCAGTTGTTGCTGCTCCGCCTGGCACCCCCACCCTCTGCTCCCCCTGGCACACACGGGGTGACAAGAGAAAGGAGGTGCTTTGGGTGCCATTGGGTGGGGGGTTGGCTTTGGGTGCCCAATCCATGGGTCTGCTTTGGGTGCCCATTGGGTGATGGGTTGGTTTTGGGTGCCCAATCCATGGATCTGCTTTGGGTGCCCATTGGGTGATCTGTTGGTTTTGGGTGCCCATTGGATGGGGTGCTGGCATTGGGTGCCCAATCCATGGATCTGCTTTGGGTGCCATTGGATGGGGTATTGGCATTGGGTGCCCAACCCATGGATCTGCTTTGGGTGCCCATTGGGTGGGGTGTTGGCACCAGGTGAGCAACCAGTGGGTCTGTTTTGGGCACCCATCAGGTGATGTGTTGGCACTGGGTGACCAACCAACCCATCTGCTTTGGGTGCCATTGGGTGATCTGTTGGTTTTGGGTGCCCAACCCATGGATCTGCTTTGGGTGCCCATTGGGTGGGGGGGTTGGTTTTGGGTGCCCATTGGATGGGGTGCTGGCATTGGGTGCCCAATCCATGGATCTGCTTTGGGTGCCCATTGGGTGATCTGTTGGCTTTGGGTGCCCAACCAAGGGATCTGCTTTGGGTGCCCATTGGGTGATGTGTTGGTTTTGGGTGCCCAATCCATGGATCTGCTGTGGGTGCCCATTGGGTGGGGGGTTGGTTTTGGGTGCCCATTGGATGGGGTGTTGGCTTTGGGTGCCCAATCCATGGATCTGCTTTGGGTGCCCATTGGATGGGGTGTTGGCTTTGGGTGCCCAATCCATGGATCTGCTTTGGGTGCCCATTGGGTGATCTGTTGGTTTTGGGTGCCCATTGGGTGATGTGTTGGCTTTGGGTGCCCAATCCATGGATCTGCTTTGGGTGCCCATTGGGTGATCTGTTGGTCTTGGGTGCCCATTGGGTGATGTGTTGGCTTTGGGTGCCCAACCCATGGATCTGCTTTGGGTGCCCATTGGGTGGGGGGTTGGTTTTGGGTGCCCATTGGGTGGGGGTTTGGCTTTGGGTGCCCAATCCATGGATCTGCTTTGGGTGCCCATTGGGTGGGGTGTCAGCACTGGGTGACCAGTCCATGGGTCTGCTTTGGGTGCCCATTAGATGGGGTGTTGGCTTTGGGTGACCAACCATGGGATCTGCTTTGGGTGCCCATTGGGTGGGGGGTTGGCTTTGGGTGCCCAATCCATGGATCTGCTTTGGGTGCCCATTGGGCGGGGTGTCAACACTGGGTGACCAGTCCATGGGTCTGCTTTGGGTGCTGCTCTTCCACTTGGTTTTGAGCTTGGAAAGGGAGAGAGAAGGTATTGCCCCCCCAAGTTCTGGGGGTTTTAAACTGCAGCTTTTTCTCCAGCAGTCAGGGAGAAAACTTTCTGCAATGACTGAAACAAGGTCACCCAGCCCAGCAGGGAGCAGGGGAGCTGCTGAGCAGTCCCATGAGGGATGGAAATAGGCTCCCAAGGGATGTGCCCTCTGGTTGCTGTGTGTTCCTCCTAGAAGAGAACCCTCTCCTGGGGCTGGAGAACATTAAATTGTTTTGGGCTTGTCTAAAACCTGTGTCCACTGTTAGAAACCAAGGTTGCATCCCAGTTCCGGGCAGGGGGTGTTTCTGGAGGGTGGGAAATCCCCTGGGGGTCCCAGCTGGGGCAGGCTGAAGCTCACCCAGCTCCTCCCTGTCCCTCTCCAGGGTTATTCCTTGCTCCAGGTTTTTGGGAAGATTCACCTCCAGCTGCCCCCAGCTGCCAGGGGGGTTTAGGAGCTCGTGGCGTGGGCACTGGGGTGGGATCTGCCACCAGGACTGGTTCCCTGGGCTTGGAGAGGCACAGGGGGTGGGTGGCTGGAGATGTGGCTCCAACCATCTTCCTACAAATCCCAGGAGAAGCTGTGGGTGGCACCGGGGTGCAGGTCCCGTGGGGATCTGGCAGGGAAATAACTGATGGGAAGAACAACCCCAGAGGTGGAGCTGCCCGTGGGGCTGAGAATTCCTTCTGGTCTGCTTGAGGAGAACCCTCCCTGCTGGGTCAGGCTTGGTGGGACCCCGGGATCCAGCTGCTCCCTGTGACCTGGGAGCATCCCAGCCAAGCTCTGAGCATCTCTGCTCCTCCTGGTGTCCCCAGCTCAGGGGTGTTCTGGGTGAGCCCCGAGGGCTGGAGCAGGACCAGGGGGTCCCAGCTGGCTCCAGGCCAGGTGACTGCTCCAGCCTGGGAGCTTCCAGGTGAATGGGACCATCATCCAAACCAGGGCACCCCCCTGCCCAGCAGAGGCTGCAGCTGGATGGGGATCTCAGCAGGGTGAGCTGGGCACAGGACAAGGAGAACCAGAGAGATCCAGGAGCTGGGGAAGGGGGTGAGCCCAGGAGATGAGGGTGCTGGTGCAGGCTGGGGGGCTGGAGGTGTCCTGGGGTGCACGGTGGGGCCAAGGGGTGGAAAAAAACCTGCAGGGACACCCTGAGCAAGGAACCTTCCAAATGACCCCGTTTCCTCCTGCTCTGCCCTCCAAATGGGGTTAAATGGTGACCTGGGGGTTGGGGAGGATCTGGGGGGGGGGATGTCTCTGGTCGCTGTGAGAGAGGTGGGATGGGGTGAGGATGAGGGTGAGGATGAGGATGAGGATGAGGATGAGGATGAGGATGAGGAGGACCCTTCCTCCCTGCAGAAAGTTCCCATTAGCTTCCTGGAAAGCCAAAGGGGTTTTTTGAGGTCAGGAGGACACCAGATTTCCTGCCACCACCTTCCTGAGGATCTGAACTGGGGCTGCCCCAGAGGGTTCCAGTTCTCTGGTTTCACTCTATTTTTTGTTTTTCTTTCTTTGCAATTATTTTTTTAAAAAATTCATTCCTTCCTGAGTTATGCAAACCCTGAGCTTCTCCAGAGCCTGGGACAGATGAGCTGCTGGTTATTCCAGAGGGTTCCTATGGATCCAGCTGTGATCAGGAATGGTGGCATTGTGTCCCTCCTGCATCCCAATGGGTTTCTTCTTGGAGGGGCTCATCCTGCACCTCCCTCTTGGGCATGCAAGCAGGAGAAGGGGGACAGCAGAGATGGTGCTGGGCTTGGAGAGCAGGGATGGGTCCTGGGTGATCTCCCCTGCCTGGATGGAGTCTCTCCTCAGGGGACCAGGACAGGGAAAGTGCTGCTGTTGAGAAACCCCAGGCTCAGACCTGCAACATCTGCAAGTGTTCTCCCAAACATCTGGAAATACCCCTCCAAACACCTGGAAGTGTTCTCCCAAACATCTGGAGATGCCCCTGCTTCATCAGGCTTGGGGAAACCAGGCAGGATGAGCATCCAGCCAAGGCTCCTTGGTCCTGCAGAAATAAGGCTGTCCTGGCTTATAAAGGGGTGACCTGGTTTATAAAGGGGTGACCTGGTGATAAAAAGGGGTTTACATGGCTTGAAGAGGGGAGAGATGTCAGAGAAAGGGGTGACCAGCCTTAAAAAGGGGGCAGATGGCTTAAAAAGAGGAGATGTGGCTTCCAGATGGGGGGAGATGCCCCTGGGCTGGTGGCACTGCCTGAGGGCAGCTCCTTTGGTGCATCCCAGCCAGGGCAGGGAGGAGCAATGCCTAAAAAAAGCCAAACTGCAAGAGTTTAGGCAGGAGCTCAGCTCAGTGGGAGAAGTTTGGGAGCTGGAGCCCAGCAGCTCCAAGCAGAAATCCAGAGTGAAGGTTCCAGGCAGTCAGCTGGGGGGACACTTCTCTGGGACTGTCATTAACTGGTGCTGCTTGAATCCTGGGATTCTTTTCCTTTTTCTTTTTTTATTTATTTATTCATTTCCCCTGCTAAATTACATCCTGACTCAGCTCCAGGCTGTGACACTGTTGGGTTCAGGAGCCACTGAGTGGCAAGGAAGACCAGACAGGGCCCCTTCGTGCTCTCCATAATAAAAATCCATGGACTGGGTTGTAAAAGGGGTCAGGATGTCATGAACACCTCCAGGACCTTAAAGATCACCCAGTCCCAGGCAGGAGATCCACCTGGGATGTCTGGGGATGGGCAGAGAGGTGAAGTGCTCTGACAAGGCTGCTGGCTGCCTGGGAGTCCCAAAAAACCTCAACTTTAGTTTTTCAGAAAGGGTTGTCAGGGCCTGGCCCAGGCTGCCCAGGGCAGGGCTGGAGTCCCCATCATGCCTGGAGGGGTTTCAGAGCCTGGAGAAGTGGTGCTGAGGGACAGGGGGTGGGGGTGCTGGGGAAGGGTTGGATTTTTGGATCTTAAAGGTCTTTTCCAACCCAAAGCCAGATGGGGGGGTCTCCTCCAGGCTTTGCTGCTCCCCCCCTGGGCTCTCTGCAGCACCAGGGGATGGGCTGTGCTGGGGCATCCCCAGATGGGATTCTGGGGAGGGGAAAGCTATCAGGAGGGCTGCTCAGCACCATCCTGAGAACCTTTCCAGGCCACTGAACTTNCCTCCCTGTGTTTGTTCTGGAGAGCAGAGGGGGGGAAGGTGCTGGGGGTGTCTCCTTGGGAGGGTGAAGCAGCTCCGAGGTGGCTCAGGGAGCTGGTGCTGAGCAGCAGCAGGGAGGGGTGCTGGGTGCCATGCCCTGGTTACCCCCAGCTGCTGCTCTGGGGTCCAGTTCAGTTTCACAGAAGCAGTCACAGAGTGTTTGGGGTTGGGGGAGATCTCCGAGAGCATCCAGCCCAACCTGACCTCCTGGAATCATCAAATTGTGGAATGGTTTGGCTGGGAAGGGACCTTTCCAGGCCATCCACCCCAACCCTGCAGCCAGCAGGGACATCTTCACCCAGAGGTCACTCAGAGCCTCATCCAACCCCCCTGGGATGGCTCCAGGGATGGGGCATCTCCCCCCTCTCTGGGACACCAGGGGCTCAGCACCCCCCACCACGGAATTCCTTCCATTTCCATGAGGTTAAGAGCACTGGGAATCCTGTGGGTAAGCATCAAGGGGGCAGCTGACCCCTCTGCAGAGCCCCACAGCTTCTCCAAGGGTTTATTTATTCCTCTTCCCCTCGTAATATTTTTCCTCCCCCAGACCCCCGGGTGCTGCCGTGCCTGGTGTCTTCCTCCTGCACTTTAAGGTTTTTGCAGGCTGAGTTTTGCCCCTTCCTGGCTGATAACAAACAGGAGAGAAGGAAAAAGCTGCTTTCCAGATTGCTGCAAAAAAAATACAACCAGGGCAGCACCTCAGAGGGGGTGAAGTGGCACAGGGGGATTGTGCTACAGAGCAGTTTGACTGATGTGAAAGGGGGAAAAAGGGGGAAAATGAGGCAAGGAAAGGCTCCTGCTTGGGGGGTTGGATGTTGCACTCCCACCTTCACCCTGCAATCCCGAGGTTTTCCCAGCTGGGAGCTCAGGAGGGTCTCCCAGGAGTGTGTCCAGGCACAAGCTTGCTTCCAGCCTCAAAACAAACCAGGGGCCAGCTGGCAGCAGGGCAGGGATGATGATCAGAGATGGGTTTGCTTTAACAAGAATCCACAAAAAAAACACCCCCACAACCCAACAGCCAAACCCAAACAAACAACAAACCCAAGAAAGAAAAAAAAAAACCACACCACAAATACAAACAGAAAAATAATTTCAAATAGAAAGCCTGCCCTGCTCTTGCTTTTGGTAGGAGAAGGAGAGCTGGAAAAGTTGTTTGATTCAGGTGCCCACTGCAGGGGGGAAGGTGAGGAACCCCCTGAGGGTCCCATGAAAGGTGAGGAACCCCCTGAGGGTCCCATCCAGGAGGATGAGTTGGGTGGGGAGTGGGAGGCAGATCCAGGCAGAGGAGGTCCAGGGTCCTGGGGAGATCAGGAACCCACTTTGGGTTCAGATCCCCTCCTGCAGAGCCCAGCACTGAGCTGTGGGGTCACTGAGGGATGGGCAGGGGGCACAGGAGGGCTGGATGGTTTCTTGGAGAGCTGAATCATTCCTGCAGCCCTGAGCTGTCCCAGGATCCCTGAGATGTCTCCTGCTCAGCACCTCCTGTCATGCTCCTGCCCCACCTGCAGCATGGGCTGAGCCAGCAGGGAAATGCTTTCCAGCTGCAAGAGGGGAGATAGGAGGGAGAAATTCCTTGGGGTGAGGGTGCTGAGCCCCTGGTTGCCCAGGTTGCCCAAGGAAGCTGTGGCTGCCCCATCCCTGGCAGTGTCTAAGCCCAGGTTGGATGGGGCTTGGAGCACCCTGGGCTGGGGGAGGTGTCCCTGACCATGGCAGGGGTGGCACTGAGGTGACCTTTGAGCTCCCTTCCCACCCAAACCCCTCTGGGATGTGGTGACCCCATGAGGTGCTGGGAACAGTGGTGGGACCCCGTGGCCTGTCCCCAGTGGTGTGGGGTGAGCCCAGACCTGAGCACCCATCATCTCCCTGATATTTGGGGGTTTTTTGGGTGCTGGTGGTCAGTAGCACCCCCTGTTATCCCAGAGGCTCCAGCTGGCAGGTGCCAGGGAGGGGGTGCCCCTGCCTCAGTTTCCCTGCAACTGGAGAGCTGGGGGAAGATCCCTGTGGATGGAACACCTGGAACTGGATGAGCTTTTCCCACCCAAACCTCTCTGGGACTCTCTGACACTGGGTTCTGGTGGTACCTGGGCAGCAGTTGCCTTTTTGCAGGGTCTGGGTGGTGCTGGGAACACAAACTCCTTCCTCCTGTGGCCTCAGCAGCGAGTGCCTGGGAGCTGGGGTGGAAATGAAGAGCTCCTTCCCTCCCCAGCCAAACTGCAGCTCCAGCTGCAATCATCTGACTCACCCACTGCTTCCTAAATCACTTCCCTCCTTAATTACCCCCTTTGCACCCACCCTGGGAGTCAGTCAGTGCCAGTCCCAGCTCCCAGTTCCAAGCGTGGGTAATTACTGGGGGTTTGTCAGCAACTGGACACCCCAGTGACATGGAGGGCACAGGAGCAGGCCCAGCTCAGCAGCCTCCAGCTATTAAAAAGTTGCTTCAAGTGAATCAACTTTCCTTTTCAGCCGACCCGTGCGAAAAAGAAAAAGCTCATTAAATATAAATGGATTTTTCTTTCCAGCCTGGCAGAGGAACAGGATGGCACAGGGAGTGCCAGGCAGCCCCTGTCGGATTGAAATACAGCCTGACAGGCAGCTGGTTTGGGGATGAGATTGCAAATCTGGTGTTAATGTGGTCGTTTGGGTGTACTCAGACTTTACTGTGCACCTGGGGATGCTTGAGACATGAAGAACCCTGGGGAGAGTTTGGCATGAAAAAAAAAATAAAAAAAAAATCTATGTGTCCAGTTTTGGAGCCCATCAGATCAGGAAGGTGCTGGGAAAGTGGAGTTGAGCAGAGCCATGAAAACCTCCCCTGAACTCATGGGGAGCTCCTGTTTGCCTTCCTGGTGTCTGCACCCCAGGAGGAGGCTCAGCCCAGGCTGGATGGGGCTGGAGCAGCCTGGGACCTGTCCCTGCCCAGGGATGGGAATGGACCTGGATGGGCCTGAAGGTCCCTTCCCACTCAAACCAGTCTGGGATTCCAGGGTTTATCTGTAAGGAAAGGGAAGAGGTGGTCAGACCATGGACCAAACGTCTGGAGCACAAATCTGCCCAGGAGGGGCTGAGGGAGCTGTGGGTGCTGATCCTGGAGCAGAGGAGGCTGAGGGGAGACCTTCTGGCTCTCTGCAACCCCCTGAGAGGAGGTTGGAGCCAGGGGGGGTCGGGCTCTGCTCCCCAGGAACAAGGGATGGAACAAGAGGAAGGGCCTCAAGTTGTGCCAGGGGAGGTTGAGGTTGGAGCTGGGGAACAATTTCTCAATGCCTGGAAAGGGTTGTCAGGGCCTGGCCCAGGCTGCCCAGGGCAGGGCTGGAGTCCCCATCATGCCTGGAGGGGTTTCAGAGCCTGGAGATGTGGTGCTGAGGGACAGGGCTGGGGGTGCTGGGGAAGGGTTGGGCTGGAGGGTCTTTGAGGCCTTTTCCAGCCAAGACAATTCTGTAATTACCAAATCATGGGGGTGAGGTGGAAGTTTTACCATGGCCCAACAGAACCATTGATTTGGGGGTTGACCAGAGCCCTGGAGATGTGGTGCTGAGGGACAGGGCTGGGGGTGCTGGGGAAGGGTTGGGCTCCATCATCTCAAAGGTTTCCTCCAACCAAACCCATTCTGGGATTCTCTGCTCTCTTGTAGGTTGGGGGTTCCTCCCACCCCTCCCAACCCACCCCCCCTGGCATGCAAGGGCCAAGCAAGAGGGGATGAAATATTCAGCACTTGCTCCAGAGCCTTTCATTTCCAAACCTTCCATAATTCATGGGGTGCCCCACTCCCCTCCTGCCCTTTCTGCTGATGGAAAGAGAGGGACTTTTTTTCTGGGTCACTCGTAATTGTATCAGACTGTAGGAACATCTCTGGTTTCAAACCCATCCAGGCTGCTTGGGTGCTCAGATCTTGCTGACAGCCTGAGCTCAGGGCAGGCTGGGGCTGTGCAGCCCCTGCTGTGTCACACTTTGCTCTGATGTGACATCTGCCATCCCTTGGGAAGCCATCTCCATGCCTGGGGGAGTTCAGGAGAACTGGGGAGGACCAGGCAGGTCCTCCTGGTCCAGCTGAGGAGTCTGAGACCCAGATGTGCTCCTGGCTCTGGTGAGAGCATCCTCCAGCCCATGGAGTCCTGACCCCCACTCCCTGCTAGCTCAGCCCTTGGATGCTCTTTGCTCCCTGGCCAAGTTCTGCTCCTGCAGCCAGGGAGGTGATCTGGTGAGGGAGGTGGTAATTCCTTCCATTCCTCCATCCATCCATGCCTCCAACCTTCCATCCATCCATCCATCCATCCATCCATCCATCCATCCTCCATCCCTCCATCCATCCATCCATCCATCTCTCCCTCTGTCCATCCCTCTATCCCTCCATCCAGATCCTGGGACGTGACAACAGGCAAATCAGGATATCTCCATCCTGGCTTGGTCCAGACACCCCTGGCTGGGCAAGCTGAGGGATGCCACCACTCCCAACCCATTGCCAGACCTGCAAGAGCTCAGGGGATGGGAATGGAGGCTCAGGTGCCACTTCTCCAGGCTCTGAAACCCCTCCAGGCATGATGGGGACTCCAGCCCTGCCCTGGGCAGCCTGGGCCAGGCCCTGACAACCCTTTCTGGAAAACTAAAGTTGAGGTTTTGGGGGACTCCCAGGCACCCAGCAGCCTGGTCAGAGCACTTCACCTCTCTGTCCATCCCCAGACATCCCAGGTGGATCTCCTGCCTGGGACTGGGTGATTTTTAAGGTCCTGGAGGTGTTCATGACATCCTGACCCCTTTTACAACCCCATCCATGGACTTTTATTATGGAGAGCATGAAGGGGCCCTGTCTGGTCTTCCTTGCCACTCAGTGGCTCCTAAACCCAACAGTGTCACAGCCTGGAGCTGAGTCAGGATGTAATTTAGCAGGGGAAATGAATAAATAAATTTTTAAAAAAAGAAAAAGAATCCCAGGATTCAAGCAGCACCATTTAATTCCAGTCCCAGAGAAGTGTCCCCCCCACTTCTCCATGGTTTCAGAACCCCTCCAGGGGTAGGAGCTGAGCTGGGAAATGTTCCAGCCCCTGGGAGCACAATGCTGCAGGGGGTGCAGGTGGGAAAGCAAGAGATGGTGGTGCTGGGAGTGATGGGCAGATTTCTACCCTTACAGCTGCAAAATCATGGAACCCCAAACTGCTTTGGGTGGGAAGGAACCTAAAGCACCTCCAGGTCCATTCCCACTCCCCCAGCCCAGGGTGCTCCAAGCCCCATCCAACCTGAGACACTCCAGCAGCTGTGGAGTTTGGAGCCCTGGGTATGCAGTGTCTGGTGGGTTGCAGCCTCCTGGAAATCAGCTTTTCTAGAGCTTGAAAAGTGTAGTGACCTGTTTGAGCCTGGTGAACACCTCCCTGGTGTCAAACACCCCCTTGGGTTGGGGAGCTGAGCCATGCTTCAGGTGGGACAGGTAAGAAAGGTGGAAAAGGGCTTTGGGAGGGACCTGTGGTGACAGGACCAGGGCTGATGGCTTTAAACTGAATGGGGGGAGGTGCAGACGAGTCAAAAGGAAGAAATTTTTTAGGATGGGGGTGCTGAGCCCCTGGCCCAGGTGTCCCAGAGAGGGGGGAGATGCCCCATCCCTGGAGCCATCCCAGGGGGGGTTGGAGGGGGCTCTGAGTGACCTCTGGGTGAAGATGTCCCTGCAGGACACGTTGGATTTTATGGCCTTGAAAAGTCCCTTCCCCCCCAAACCGCCCTTTGACTCGATGAATTTCCCCCCTCCCAGCATGGGGAATTCTCTCCCTGTGTGAAATCCCACCCTGAAATATCCCCCTTGTCCCCTGGGCTGGAGATGCCTCCCCAGGCAGGCTCCACAGCCATTTTTTTAGAGCTTTTTCCACATCAGGAGTCATTCCTTGACTCGTTGCAGGCTCTTCTCAGCCTGGGGGGGTCTCTCTGCTGCAACATCAGAACATTAGAATGCAAAGTTCCTTGCCAAGCCATGAGCTGGTGAATAAGTAGAGCTCCAAAAAAGACACCCTGGGCTGCTGGGGATGCACAGGGTCCTGCCCTCCCTGGCTGGCACCAGGAGGCTGCAGCCCCCCCAGCAGAAGCCACTGGAAACCTTCATCCTGCTCAGCTTGGAGGAGTCTTAAGTGGTGCTGAGATCATGGAAGGAGAAAATCCCCCACTGGTTTGGGTGGGAAAGGACCTTAAAGGTCACCCAGTGCCACCCCTGATGGGACGTGTCCAGCAAAGCCCTTTCCCATCAAACTGGAGGGGGGTGGCTGCTCCCCAGAGCTCTCCTGACTTTTCTCTTCTTTGCTCCCCAGGCTCATTGGCACCTTCAGGATGGTCCTGCAGAAGGTGGTGGAGGAAGGGCAGGTGGAGGTGACAGACACCCTCATAGACGACAACAACTCAGCCATCCCGGTAGGTCCCCAGCTCCATCACTGGCCCAGCAGATCCCAGACTGGTTTGGGTGGGAAGGGACCTCAAAGGTCACCTCAGTGCCCCCCCTGCCATGGTCAGGGCCACCTCCCCCAGCCCAGGGTGCTCCAAGCCCCATCCAACCTGGGCTGAGACACTGCCAGGGATGGGGCAGCCACAGCTTCCTTGGGCAACCTGGGCAACCAGGGGCTCAGCACCCTCACC
>JAAWXA010000043.1:5663765-5675114 GCA_038090715.1 Florisuga fusca
ATGTTGTGGTTTTGTTTTTTCTTTGGGAGGGCTCTGTAAAATTGTTTTTATTTTTAGACTGCAAAGCTTGCTGGGGGATCTTCATACTTCTTTTGGGGGGTTTCCCTGCTTGGTCTCTCCAGGGTCTCAGGGGGTTCACCCAGGGGGCAGCTCCCTCCTGCTGGTTAAAGCAGGGCTGGGAGTGAGCTGGAAAGCTGGGAGTGTTTTCCTGCTCCTGCTTTCAGCACCCCAAGCCCCTGGTGTTCTGCTGGGAGGGGAAGTGCCTGTTGGGCCCCCCTGGGTTCTCTGGGAGGTGGTTCTGGTGGTTGCTGGGGGAAGCTCCAGGCTGGGGGTGATCCTGGGGGTCTCTCCCAGCCCCAACATTCTGTCATTCTCTTGCCTTGATCAAAAAAAAAACCAAAAAAACCAAAACCCCAACCCAACCCAACCCCAAACCAGCTCCCAAGTGGCTTTGGAGTGGAAAATCCTTCCCAGCTGGGTGTGAGGTGGTGTGGGGGGCACATGACAGCCAGGCTGAGCCTGGGGGAATGGAGAGCAAAGGTCAGAGCCTGCTGCCAGCTCGGGAGAAGTTGGGAATTCCGGGCAAAGTGCAGCAGAGCTCTGGGGGAAGCACCTGCTGGGGACCTGCAGCCTTGGGAGCTGCTTCTCCTGCTGCTGTTTTTATTCCCTGCTGGGAATGGGTCAGGCCTGGGTGTTCCCAGCAGTGAAACCTCCCCTGGTCCAGCCACTTCCAGGCACAAAGCTGCTGGTGGGGCTGAAGGCTGAACACTTATTCCTGGCTTTCAGCAGCCTTGGCAGGGGGCATGTTCAGCCCTGAGGATCCCCTGGGGCAGGAGCAGGGTCACTGGGGTCCCTCTGGGGCAGGAGCAGGGTCACTGGGGTCCCTCTGGGGCCAGGCACAACTTCTCAGCAGGGACAGGAGATCTGGGGGGGCTGGTGGGGCAGGAAAGTCAAAGCAGCTGTGGCTGCCCCATCCCTGGCAGTGTGGGAGGTGGGATGGGAGCCCCTGGGCTGGGGGAGGTGTCCCTGAGCATCCAGGGGTGGCACTGGGGGGGCTCTAAGGTCCCTTCCCACCCAGCCCAGGCTGGGGTTCTGGGGTTCCACCAGACAGGTTTGGTGTGGGTGCTTCCCAGAGGTATCCAGGGGAGGTGGAGCAAGGGTCTGAGGGTTTTGGTGGAGGAGGGGAGGATGGGATCTGGACACTGGATCCATGGGATGAGGCTCTGCAGAGGGATCTGGACACTGGATCCATGGGATGAGGCTCTGCAGAGGGATCTGGACACTGGATCCATGGGATGAGGCCAAGTGCCAGGTCCTGCATCTGGGACACAACAACCCCAGCAGTGCTCCAGGCTTGGGAGGAGCAGCTGGAAAGCTCCTCAGCAGAAAAGGCCCTGGGGGTGCTGGGGCCCAACCAGCTCAACAGGAGCCAGCAGTGTGTGCCCAGGTGGCCAAGGTGGCCACCAACATCCTGGCTTGTGTCAGGAAGGGGGTGGGCAGCAGGGGCAGGGCAGGGATCATCCATGTGCTGGGGCTGCAGCTCCAATCCTGGAACAGCTCTGGGACCCTCAGGAGCAGAAGGAGATTGAGGGGCTGGAGAGTGTCCAGAGAAGGGAATGGAGCTGGGGAAGGGGCTGGAGAAGATGGAGAAGGGTCTGGAGAAGTTGTGAGGAGCATCTGAGGGAGCTGTGGGTGTTGATCCTGGAGCAGAGGAGGCTGAGGGGAGACCTTCTGGCTCTCTGCAACCCCCTGAGAGGAGGTTAGAGNTGGTGTTGCCTCCCCTGCCCCCTGCTCTGGGGAGGGCCCTGGGGTACCCAAGTGCTTCTGGTCCCTGGGGTATCCCTGGGCCCTGGTGCTGCTGCTCACCCCCAGGTTTAGTTTCCCAGGGCCTGGGGTGCCCTGGGATGCTCTGGGAAGCCCTGGGATGCTCTGGGGTGCCCTGGGATGCTCTGGGGTGCTCTGGGATGCTCCAGGATGCCCTGGGGTGCTCTGGGGTGCAGCAGAGCTCTGGTGTCTCCCCCCACGGGCTCAGAGTGTCACCTCTGGGGGCTCCTGCTTCTCCCTGCCCCCAGCCCTCATCAGAGCCCCTGCAGGGGGGGGAGGACCCCCCAGCCCCTGGTTCCCAGTCTCCCTTCCTGTCATTAGTGGGAGTGGGGAGCAGGTTGTGCAGGGGGAGCAGAGGGCTGGCCCTGCCTGCTCAGCCACCTCCCCAGAGCCCCAGGGCAGAGGAGGCAGCTCCACACTCCCAGTGCCAGCAGCTCAGGGTGTGGGGCTTTGGGAGCCTTGCAGCCAGCTCTGGGGGCTGCAGGAGGAATTTTTCTCCTCTGAGCCAGCCATGGAAGCTGCTCCCAGGAGAGGGGGCAGAGAGCAGCCAGGTGAGTGTGGGCTGGGGGGGCAGGAGCAGGTGGGGGCTGGAAGCTCTTCCCCCTTCCTCCTTTTCTCTGGGAAGTCCCAGGAGCAGCTCCCTGGGAGCTGAGGTCCCTGCCCCTCCCCCTGAGGGGAACTGGGGGGAATGGTCCCATTCCCAGGGCTCCAGCCTGCAGCAGGAGGGGGTCTGCCCTTCCTCTGCCCCCCTCAGCCCTGGGCAGGGGGTTCCCAGCTCTGATCCTGGCAGGAGACCAGAGGGGTGCTGGGGCTGGGGCCAGGCAGACAGACCCCATATCAGTATCACCTTTAGGTGCTTTTGAATTGTGGGGTTTTTCCAAAAAATACTCAGGGCCCTCAACTCAACTCAGGCTCCAGAAACCTCCCTTGGGTCTTCAGCAGCTGCTCCCCAGGTCAAAACACCTTTGGGGAAGGAGTTTGGGTTGAAGTGGAGGGGGGGAGCTCAGCCATGCCCTCTGAGCCTTGCCTTGGCTTTTCTAGTTTGTTTCCTGCTTGATTTACTTCATTTTTGCTTTCCTACCTTTTGGTTTTGTTCTTTTTCCCTCCTCCCATCTCCTGTTTTGCCACAGGGGCAGAGGGGAACGTGGGCTCTGAGGGTTCCAGGGACTGTTTGAGGATGGAGCTGAAAGGGGAGGAAAACATCAGAGCAGGGAGGGAGACTGGGAACCAGGGGCTGGGGGGTCCTCCCCCCCCTGCAGGGGCTCTGATGAGGGCTGGGGGCAGGGAGAAGCAGGAGCCCCCAGAGGTGACACTCTGAGCCCGGGGGGGGAGACACCAGAGCTCTGCTGCACCCCAGAGCACCCCAGGGCATCCTGGAGCATCCCAGAGCACCCCAGGGCATCCCAGGGCACCCCAGAGCATCCCAGGGCACCCCAGAGCATCCTGGAGCTTCCCAGAGCATCCCAGGGCACCCCAGAANGCCCCTTCAGGCACTGGAAGGTGCTCTAAGGTCTCCCCATTGCAGCCTTCTCTTCTCCAGGCTGAACACCCCCAACTCTCTCAGCCTGGCTCCAGAGCTGCTCCAGCCCCTGGCAGCAGGAGGGGACAAAGGGGACAAAGGAAGGGCAGAGCCTGTCCTGATGGTGACCACTGCCCAGCCCCAACACCCTAGGGGTGGGTGGGCTCCTCCTGCAGACCCAGGGAGCTGTGGGGCAGCAGATGCAGGGTCTGGGGGGGCTGCCCACCTCCTGCCCCATCCCTGGAGCTGCTGACACCAGAACCTGGAGCAGGTTGGATGGAGACCTTGCCCCGTGCCCCCCCAGACCCCCTGCACCTCCTCGGGCCTGGGGCAGGGCCCTGGCAGAGCTCCCATGGGGGGTGGGAAGGGTCTGTTCCTCACAGGTTCTCTATTTCTCTCGGGAGAAGTGGGTGAGGGCCCCAGGTCCTGGCCTGGCCACCTCCTGGGGGTGCTGATCAGCACTCAGCAGCCCAGGGGATGCTGTGCCAGCACCTCCTGCTCCTCCCAGCAGCTCCATGGCTCCTGGTTGCCCCCAGAGCTGGGAGATCTCTCCTGACACGTGTTCCCTCTCCCTCCTCCACAAGGTCCCTCCTCTTCCCACCACATTTTGGACTTACCCTGAAGACCTCTGGGTGGTCCAGTCGTGACACCAGCACCAAACTCTTGGGAGCAAAGAGCTGTGCAGGTTGGACAGGAGACGAGGGCTCTGCTCCCTCCTCCTCCTCCTCCTTGCCCTCACCATTCCTGGGGTGGCTTTGAGGCTGTGGGGACAGAAAGTCTTTGGCTGGAAAACACCTTGAGGATGATCCATCCACCCTCTGACCAGCACTGTAAGCCAGGTCCCTGAGGACCACGTCCACAGGATGTTTTAACACCTCCAGGGCTGGTGCCTCCACCACTGCCCTGGGCAGAGGATTCCAGACACCCAGGGGCCCTGGATGAGGAGGAGGAGGGTGCTCCCCCCTCTCCCAAGCCTCCGACCCCAGGGCCGGGTCCCCGCGGCAGGAGGGAAGCAGGAGGGAAGCAGGACCCCCCCCCCAGGAGGGAAGCAGGACCCCCCCCCCAAGCCAGCCAGATGCCTCCTGGGTGCTGCCCACCCCTGGCACCCCAGTCCCCCCATACCTGGGGGCTCTCCAGGGCCTCCCAGAAGGTGAAGCAGGCGCAGTAGTGCCGCTCCGAGTTGATGTCGGTCAGAACGGCCACGAAGATCGGTCAGAACGGCCACGAAGAAGGTCGGGGGGTTCCTCTGGGGGAAGAGCTGCCACCCACTGGGCTGGCAGAACTGGGGGACAGAGCAGGGGACACGGCTCAGGGGGGACCCCACAGCTGCCCCGGGGCACAGCTTTAGGCTCCCTCCAACCCCAAGCTCCCGGGTGGCCGTGGCTGAGGCTGCAGCTCCCCCACTGCTTCTGCCCAACCGCAGAGCTGGAGAGGAGAGGAGNAATCATCCTTGGGATGCTGGAGAGGAGAGGAGTGTGTCCTGGCCAGCCCTGCTCCCCAGAGTGCTGCACACACCCCCAGCCTTGCAGCCCCTTTCCCAGCATCCCAAGGATGATTCTGCAAGGAGCTGAGCCCTGACATCCTCCTGACTGTGAGCCCCAGGGCAGGAGGGACAACACACGGAGCCACCAGTCCCAGCAGGGTCCCAGCAGAGCCCCAGCAGAGTCCCAGCAGAGTCCCAGCAGAGCCCCAGCAGAGCCCCAGCAGAGCCCCAGCAGGGTCCCAGCAGAGTCCCAGCAGAGTCCCAGCAGGGTCCCAGCAGGGTCCCAGCAGGGTCCCAGCAGACCAGGAGCTCCATGGCCATCCCCAGGGAGCTGACAGCAGCCCCCAACCCCCTGATCCTGCCCAAAGTGCCACCCGTGTGTGTGGGCTCAGCTGCCCACCCCGTGTCCCTGAAGCTGAGGACCAGAGGGGCTGGTGAAGATGGAGAGAGGCTGGAGGAGGTTCTGCTCAGCAGGTCACCTCCTGCACGGCCCCTTCCTGCCCAAACCCCTCCATGACTGCAGCTTCCAGCAGCTCCTGCCCTGGGAGGTGGCTCCCTGCAGGGTGTCACCCACAACAACATCCCAAGGTTCTCCTGCTTGCTCCAGGGCCTGGAGATCCTGATCCTGCTCCCCCCCAGGCCGGGGGGCACCCACTGGGACCCACCACGGGGTGGGGGGCTGCAGAGGAGACAGGGCTGGCCTGGGAGGGGAGGGCAGGACCATGGAAACATCTGCCTGGGAAAGATCTTTGGGATCATGGAGCCCAAGATTCCCCCAGCACTGCCCAAGGTCACCCCCAGCCCCTGTCCCTCAGCACCCCATCTCCAGGGATGGGGATCCTGGAGGCTGCTGCCCCAGAGCCAACCTCCTCACCCTGAGTCCCATCAGAACGTGAAGTTTGTGTCTGGGGATGGGGCCCACGGGGGCAGAAGCTGAAAATTCCACCTCCCTGCAGGCACCACAGAACCTTCTCAAAAGGAAACCCAAAGCATCCCAACAGTGACCCAGGGGGAACCCATAGCCCAGCCCCCCAGGGGGGTCCATCCCACTTCTGGGAGGGGCTGTGGCTCTGTCCCTGTGTGCCATGCACCCCGGGGCCACCCCGGCTCCCACCAGGACAAGGCTCAAGGCTCCAACAGTTAACATTCCAGGGATTTTTTTGGCTGGAGAGTTTGACCCCTGGGATGGAAAGCAGCTTCCCTCCTTCCTGGGACAGTTCCCAAGTCCCCCCCACAGACATCAGGGAAGATGAAGCAGACAAATAACATCTCCTTGTGCCTCCCAGGACACAGAAACCCCAAAATGGGGCTGGAGGCAGAGAGGGCACAGGGGAGGAGCTGGCTGGTGGCCCCAGGGGTGGCCCCGGTGGCCACAGGGCTGCTCCAGATGGAAGTGCTGAGGCTGAGCACCCAGCACGGGGCAGCAGCTCTCAGCCTGGTTCCTCTGGACATTTCTCCCAGCTGGACCCTGATCAGCCCCAACCACCACAGCTCACTGGGAAGTCTCTGGCACCAGCACACACAGGATGGAGATGAGCAACAGCTCTGGACAAAGCCATGGACTGGGTCAGAACCGAGCTGGGATGGGTGCAGACCCAGCACTCAGACATCAGCAGGAGCTGTGGCACCATCCTGCTCATAACCAGGCATTGGGGGGCACAGGACAGAGCCCAGTGCCTGGTGCCCACTGCCCAGGACACTGCTACCTGCAGGGAAAGAGCTCCCCAGGGCAGGGCCAGCCCCTCAGCAAGGCCCAGGGGTGCCATGGAGGAGACTCCCCTGCCCAAAGCATCCCTCCTGGAGCACAACATCCCCTGGGCAAGTCCTGCTGGGCAGTGGGCAGTGGTGCTGTGGCTGGGCTCTGTCCCCAGGAACAAGGGATGGGACAAGAGGAAGGGCCTCAAGTTGTGCCAGGGGAGGTTGAGGTTGGAGCTGGGGAACAATTTCTCAATGCCTGGAAAGGGTTGTCAGGGCCTGGCCCAGGCTGCCCAGGGCAGGGCTGGAGTCCCCATCATCCCTGGAGGGGTTTCAGAGCCTGGAGATGTGGTGCTGAGGGACATGGGGGGTGCTGAGGGACACGGGGGGTGCTGGGGGATGTTGGACTCCATGATCCCAAAGGGCTTTTCCATCCAAATGGATGGTGTGGTTCCCTGACACCTCCCAGCACCACAAAGCTCCTCACCAGACCTGGAGGAGTTGGGTGAGGAATGTCCCAGTGCCACAAAGGAGCCTCTAAATCCTCCTCTGTCTCTGGGCTTGGTGCTGCCCTGGAGTTCAGCTGTGGGGGGGGGGAGCAGCTGAGATGGGGACTCAGTTTTGGGGTGAAAAGGGTCTGGAGAACCAGGAGCCCAACCTGCTTGTCTTCAGCACCAGCAGAGCTCCAGCTCCTCTCTCTGGGCCCCTCTGCAGCCCCAGGGGAGCAGGGAAGGGGCTTGGGAACCTCCACTCCACTCCAACAACTGCAGGACACTCCTGTCCCCCTCCCTTGGTCCCACAGTGGTTTGTGGGGCATCACGCAGGGCCTGAGTGTGTCCCACACCATCTGCCCCTCACCCAGCAACCCCCAACATGTCCAGGGGGCTGGGGCAGGGGTCCCAGCACCCTCCTGGGTGGGGGAAAGCAGGGGAGCAGAGCCAGGAGGGGAACAGGAGGAGGGGGGAAGAGCTTTGGGACAGGATTTACCACGGGCAGAGCTCTGCCACGGGTGACAGGGACACTGATGGTGACAGAGATGTCACCAGTGCCACAACACCCCCCCTGGGGTCAGCTGAGGTTCTCCAGAGCTGGAGCTGTGTCTGAGGGGTGCTGGAGGGAACCCCCCCTGTGTGCACACTGCCACAGTGTCCCCTGCCCCGCAGTGTCCCAGGGACAGCAGACTCACCAGCTCGATGCCCTGGGGGAAGGGGTTGTCCTCCCAGTCCTTCTCCGGGAACCGCTGGAGGATCTGTCCCTGTCCATCCCCGCTCCCTGCAGAGACAAGAGGAGGCTCAGAGGAGTGCCAGCACCCGGGGACACCCTGGGGACACCCCGGGGACACCCCAGGACCCTGCCTGTCCCCTCTACAAACACAGCCCGAGGGGACAGCAGGGGAGCAAACAGCTCCCACCCTCCTGATCTCCATTGGCACCGGGAGGAGCAGCAGACCCGGCCCAGCTCCGGCTTCCCCAGGGGTGTTGGGACCCCAAATCACACACAGGGACCCTGCACCCAGCTCCCTGCCTGCCACCCCCACTGCCAGGGTCCCCAGACAGTGCCACCAGGCTGATGCCCTTGGTACACAGAGCCTGCAGGGCTGGGGAAGGGCTTCAGTCCATGTCCTGCAGGGACCATGGAATTGTTCTGGGAGGAAAAGCCTTTGGGATCATGGAGTCCAACATCCCCCAGCACCCCCCATGTCCCCCAGCACCCCCCATGTCCCCCAGCACCCCCCATGTCCCNGCTCTGAGGTCCCTTCCCACCCAGCCCAGGCTGGGATTTGATGCTCCATCTCACTCCCTCAGGACTCCAGGCTCAGCCCAGGCTTTGCCCCGGGGGGGCTGTGGGTGCCAGCAGCCAGGCAGTGTCAGCAGCTCAGGTTCTCTGTCCCCCATGCAATATTCATCTGGGGATGGTGTCACCTCTCCAGCAGCCTTGGCTTCCCAGCCCTGCTGCCAGGTCCCTCGTGGGAGCAAGCAGAGGGGTTTGGCACAACTTTGGTTTCATGCTGCAGAGACCCCTCTGGGGCTGGCGAGGAGCTTGGACGGGGTCCCCATCCCTGCTGGGTCCCCATCCCTGCTGGGTCCCCATCCCTGCTGGGTCCCCCCCTCCACGTGGGGCACAGCTCTGTCCTCAGCACCAGGATGGCCACCCCACCTTAGGTGTGCTGCTCCTGCTCCTCCTGCCTGGGCTGAGCTCCTCCTGCATCTCCTCCTGGGGAAGGCAAGTCCTGGAGAGGCTGTGGGTGAAGGTAGGAGCCCTGGGGCATGGGGATGGGGATGGGAGGGTGGTGTGGGACGTGTCAGGGCTCACCAGGCTGGGACAGGGTGACAGGGGGGCTTGGGAAGGGGCTGGGGAGCTGGGCACCTGCCTCATCCATCCTCCTGCCCTTCTCAGCAGTGGTGCTGCCAAAATCCACCAAAATCCACTTTTATCTTTCACAGTCGGTTTGTGGGGGTTTTTTGGGCTTGTTTTTTTTTTCATCTCTTTTCATGGGTTTTGGATTTTGGTTTTTTACATCTTCATGACCTCCAAACTCAGATATGTGCCTCCCTGTGCCTGCCCCATCCCTGGCAGTGTCTCAGCCCCTCAGTGTCCCTGCTCACTTCAGAGAGGGGCACTGGACTTCCAGGTCCCTTCCAAACCAACCCAGTCAAAGATTCTGTGGTTCCAGTTCATTCCCATAATACCAGTAAGGGCAGTGGTGAATAAAGGAGGTAACTGGGGGCTAGAGGAGGGGCAGGGAGATGTGAAGTTTTATGGCACCGAGGGACCTTGTGGCCTCCAGACTCTGCTCTCCTCACCAGCGGGACCTGCAGGAGCATCTCCTGGATGGGTCAGAGGCTTTGGGGTTTTTTTCCAATTCTGGGGCCTCTTATGAACTGAAACAACTTCTGGGGACATGTGTGAAGCTCCTGCAGCCCGTGTCCCCAGCACAATTGCTGAGGCTCAGCTGGCAGTGAGGGACCATTGCTCCAGGAGGGGACAGGGGTGACACCGACTGCCACCTGCACCCTTCTGGAAGGAGCTGGGTTGGGCTGGGACTGCTGGGCTGGGACACAGAACCCCAGATTGATTTGGGTGGGAAGGGACCTGAAAGACCAGGTAGTTCCCCCAGTGCCCCGCCTGCCATGGTCAGGGACACCTCCCCCAGCCCAGGGTGCTCCAAGCCCCATCCAACCTGGGCTGAGACACTGCCAGGGATGGGGCAGCCACAGCTTCCTTGGGCAACCTGGGCAACCAGGGGCTCAGCACCCTCACCCCAAACTATTTCTCCCTCAGATCTCCTCTCCATCTCCCCTCTTGCAGCTGGAAACCCTTCCCCCTCCAGGCTCCCATCCCTCCAGGCCCTTGTCCCCAGTCCCTCCCCAGCTTTCCTGGAGCCCCTTCAGGACCTGGAAGGTGCTCTCAGGTCTTCATTTCAGGCAAGTGTCCCTATAAAGTGACCAAGTTGTACCCAGGACACACCAGTTCCTGTCCTGAGAGTGTTTAAAAAAAGAAATCAGGGAACAAATGAACTCACTGGGTGTTTAATGACCCTGTGGGGCCATGTCTGGCCCTCAGCACACTCACCCTGTGATGGTCACGGGGACAGCTTGGGATGGGGGTGAAGCAACCTGTGGGCACAGAGCCCTGAGGACAAGACGAGTGGATGGGAATGCTCCTCACCACAGGGGAACCCCCAAAGCCAGCAGGACACCCACTCCCAGACCAACCACCCCAGAGGGGAGCTGGTGGGAAGGTCCTTCCTGGTGGTGTGGGGCAGTGAGGCCCCAGCCCCACGTCCCCAGCACAGCACTTGCCCTGGAGGAGCCACGTGGGGAGAAGGTGCCTATGGAAGAGCTGAAATTAAATCTGAAGCTCCTGACGAGGCCAGTGCTGTCCCCCCAGATCTCCTCCCCACTCTGCTGTCACCACAGGCCCCCCTGGGCCCTGTCCCCAAGCTCCTGTCCCCTCCTCACATCTGCTCTTCCTTCCAGATGGAGGTTGGACACTGGCCAAGCCCTGGACACGGAGCTCTGGCTGGAAAACCCCAGGAGCTGCCATGGGGACGTGGAGCTGGGCACCCTCCCAACCCAGCTCCATGTGCAGAGGTCCCCTGGGATCTCCCACAAGGCTCCTGCCCAAGCACAACCCCGGGATCAGAGTCATTAAGGTTGGAAACACCAACCCAGCCCCATCACATCAACTGAACTGGGACCTCAAGCTCCACATCTGAACTTCTGTTGCACCCCCCAGGGGTGATGGGGACTCCAGCCCTGCCCTGGGCAGCCTGGGCCAGGCCCTGACAACCCTTTCCAGGCATTGAGAAATTGTTCCCCAGCTCCAACCTCAACCTCCCCTGGCACAACTTGAGGCCCTTCCTCTCATCCCGACAGTTCCAGGGGGTGACACTCGGCTGCCTCGAGTCCTGGTGTACAGAGGGTCAGGAGGGATGTGAGATCAAAGAAGGAGGGATGTGAGATCAAAGATCCTGGGACCCAGGAGCAGTTTGGGGAAGGAGGGACCAGCTGGGCAGGAGGAACATGAGACAAAACTGTCCTGGGCAGGTAGCTGGAGGGCAAGATCTCCTGCAGGATGGGGACAGATGGGGAGCGGGAGAGGCGGCGCTGGGTGCCCCCCTTTTCCCTTCCCCTTTCCCCTTCCCCTTTCCCCTTCCCGTTTTCCCTTTCCCCAGCAGATGCCAAGATCAGGGCCCTGTTTATCTTCAGGAACCCGGAGACCCAAGAGGCAGGAATTACAAACACCAACACTGAACCCCCCTCTGCTTCCCAGAGCTGCTCCCAGGAAAGGGCCGAGGGGTCCCGGGGGCAGCTCTGGGAAGCAG